>CM077504.1:27029358-27361783 GCA_039654745.1 Houttuynia cordata
TGCTCACGAGCTGAGTCGAGTCGAGTTTAGACTCAGTGATCGTTTAAATATAAAACCCTTGCAAGTGCACAAGACAATTGTACTACGGTGAGTATTAAAGGGTTGTCGAACCTCAGGGACGGTGAATACTTTACCAAATTCAAGAGAAGTAAAAGATGTAATTTAATTAATATTAAAGAAAGCAATGGACTTTATCTAATCTAACTGATATTTAATCAATATGGAGAAATATCAAGGCAGAGAATCCACCACTAGACATGCAATTACTACTCTCAATTATTATTAAGCATAAGTTAACATGATATGGTAATTCATGTTCTTGATCGGACACACGAATTACTAATGAATTCACTAACGTTCTTGATCGGACACGAAAGTTCATCCACTATTGTGTAATCAATCCTATCCTTGATCGGGCATAGAATCAATCACAACTCTATTATAATGCAATCAATCTTATCCTTGATCGGGCATAAAATCAATCACAATATCTAATTTCATTCATAATCAATCAAGTCTATGATCAAGCACTCAAAAGAAACTCATGAAATCGCTTTAAGCATGTATCATAATCAACTTTATAGAATTAAACTATCAAGAGTAGCAATACACATCTAGGGCTTCATCAAGCCTTGACAAAGAATTTAGTTACACATAGAAAGAGAGAAAAGAAAAGCCTGTTTATGTAGATCCATCGTCATGAATCCTTCTTCTTCTTTGCTCCAAAAGACCTCTTCTCCTCCTCCTCTCTAGCCTCCAATAAAGCTCTAGTTCTCCAAGGTTGAATGCCCAAAACGTTCTCCCATAAGGCCTATTTATTAGAATGAAGAGAAACCACGAAGTCCCCTTCCAAATCCAAGTAGAAATAGGTCTCATTTCAGTTTTCCCCCGATCGATCGCAATTCCTTCGTTATTTTCCCCGATCGATCGCCAAACGCCGTATGATACCGATCGATCGTAGTTACTGTCTTGTATGATTGAAAAATTCTAGCAGATACGATCGATCGTTTTTAGGTCCGATCGATCGTTTCCTTCAATACATTGCTTTTGCGGCTCTGGCGATCGATTGCATTGATAGCCGATCGATCGTAGTTACTGTTCATAAACTTCAAATGGTTATAATTTTCTGTCCCGAACTCTGAATTGTACGTGGTTGGTGGCGTTGGAAAGCTGACTTCTTGATCTTTAACATGACATTTATACACAAAGTTATGATGATTTAACCATTCAAGTTACTTTTCACCTCATTTCTGTGTATTACTTTTGTTTCCTACAAAAACTAAAAACTATATTAAAGTAATAGTTATTCTAATCAAACACTAGCATAAAAATAAGTTTAAGAGATAATAAAATGCATATTTCATGTATAGATCACTCAGCTCAACTCGATCTCGACTTTTAGAAACTCGGGCTCGAGCTAGGCTCAACTCGTTATAGAATTTGACAGCTCGAGCTCGACTCGAGCCCGGCTAAAGCCAAAAAATTATTTATGGGTTTTGTTAGAATTCAAACCCAAACACAATTGCTTTATATCGACACACTAACCAATTTCACTACAAGTTTTTTTATACTCGAGCATATAAAAATATTTATTACATATTTGAAGTGGGCTTCACTAATAAATTTTTTTTATAATGAGGGGTGTTCGAGTCCTTAGGACCTGAATAGAAGGGGCAAGGAAACTGATCTCTTAGAGCACCACATCCCGCTGCCAATCCCCTTAGGTGCATACAGGTCCACCCATAATATGCATAGGATAAATCAGGATATAATCCCAGGTGGATGGCCAACAGTGTGGGGGTTTGAGTCAGAACCTCCGCTCAAGGGAAGCATGTTCTATCCATCACACAAACACCCCGTTCGTCAACTTCACTAATATTTCCTCCTAATATCAAACCCCACCCGCGGTCCAACCAAACCTACTAATCTGCCATCAATCGGAATCGATGATCGATCCAATTTTCTATGCGCTTTGGGGTAGTTTGATTGTGAGTATTTACTACATAACACAATAAACCAAAAAATACATAGAAAATAAACATAGGGAAAGCTATTAACTCATTTGAATACACGAACAGGTTTTAAAGAGCCTAATTTATTTAAAACATTGAGACTACCAGCAGAAAACATCTAAGTTGCTGATTTACATCCCAGCGGATGGGGTTGTTGCAACGGGTCTTAACCCAATCGAAAGAAAATAAAGAAAAGAAATAGAGAACTGAACCGATTCAGGGTTCAGTGGGTCGGTTCGGTAAGAAGAAAAAAAAGAACAAAATAACTCGAGCTGAAAGCTCGGGTGTTTCTGCTTGAGCTCTGGTGAAGACTGAAGAACCTGGTGAGGTCGACAAAGGTCGATGGCGACAGACGGTTGCTGGTCGAGGTCTAAGGCGAGGTCGACGGTGATGGCAGACCAGCGTATCTCGCATGGATTCGGGTGCTTGTGATGAAGAACATCAGAGCAGCGACTATGGAGAGCCGACGGAGGTCGACGGCGAGGCGAGGCAAGGCTGACAGTTGACAATGATCGGGGGTGAGATCGACGATGATAGCGTGATCACGAGGAGCAAAAACGGCAGACTGAGACCATGGTCGGGAGCATTGTTGCAAATGAGGAGAAGCTCTCGATTTGGAAAATCGTGTGCGGGAGAGCCGAATAGGGAAAGATGAGTTGCGGCTTTGTTTTAGAATAGTAAGTATCAAATTTCAATTCGAATTGAGATTCCAAAAAGGGACGGATTTGGCTATGTTTGGAAAGCTTCATTTTTGGTTCATTTCGGCTCTGTTTCGAGCATGGAATGCAATATCGCGATATATCGGTATCGGGGCCCACCCGATAAAACAGACTAATATCATTTTTTCAAAATATCGCCAATATATCAGTTTTGGACTAATATATCGCTATTTTTAAAAAAAAATATTTTAAAAAAATTGTAAATATTTTAGAAAAAAAACTTTCCCGTTTGTTTCCCATCCTAAGATGCATTTTTATGCATATTTTGAAATCTATGCTTTGTCTAAATTAGTATATAACTTATTTTAGAAGTTAGATTGTGAAAATATATGGTAAAAATTAGTTTTCGACCACCGATATTTTTATCTCCAATATATCTTCGATATTTTGTCTTTTTGGTCGATCGATATTTTATTGATATCCGATACGGAATTCCTTGGTTTTGAGAGTTTAAAGTTGGATTTTTTTTTACAAATTGGACGTGAATTCGAGTTGCAAACTGGCCGGATTTAGAGGAACTGAAGGCAACAAAAGGAAGATTTTTGTTCTACACGAAATTGGTTTGGAGAATTTCTGACTTAGCTGATTCTTCAAGCTCATTCTTCGAGCTAATTCTCAAGTCGAGTGAGTTGAATTTTTTCGAGTCGAGTTATAGGGTGGCTCAAGCTCGAGTTAGAAAAAAGTCGAGCCGAGTCAAGCTCGAGTCGAGCCAAAAAAACTCGCGAGCTTATTCGTCTAGTGAACACCCTTAGATGAGCCCGGAAAAATTAGGTAATTTGACAATTTGGGTTCATTGGCCAGGTAATATAGAAATATGATAGGCAATCCTATTCCTATCATATTGTTAGGCTTGTGGTAGCAACCAAATGAGATTTTCCAAAAGAATCCTACTTTCACTTTATTGACTTTTCTTAATGGTATTTGTTGCAATTTTGTAAAAAAAGATAAAGGTAATTAATAAGGAAAAATGTGTTTTCCTGTCTTTCATGTTTATTTACGAAACATGCCATCGTACCCTAAATTCTTCCCTAAAATCAACTTCTTCCCAACCAAACACCCAGATTCTTCCAGGCAGCTTCTTACTTAAAATATAGATTTCCCACTCCTAAAATTCCTTACCAAACAGACTTAGGGTGTGTTTGGGAGGCATATTTTAGGTAGAAAAACTGCTTTTTAAGTAGATAAAGCGGTTTTTTTTTTGCAAAATCACGTATGGAAGGACGATTTTGAAATAAAACGATTTTTATCTGACAAAAGCCGATTTTACTCGAAAACTGATCCTAAAGCCGCTTTTTAAAAAATCTCCTTATGAGGGTGTAAAAATGATTGCAATTACTCTCTTAAATTCTGAAATTTCTCTGCTTCTATCCTTCCTCGTTTACCTCATTATTTCTTGTGTTTCTTTCGCTCTGCCGTCGAGAGCTCATCCCCTTCGCTCTGCACTAACCTCGTCCCCTTACTCTGCCGTCGTCGCCTCCGACTGGACAGCCGCCTGGATCGCCGTTTGGATCTCCTCCAACTCAACGCCGTCTCCGATCGGATATCCCCTATTTCGATTTATGCACTATCGTCGCCTCCGACTGGATTGCAACCATCTCAGATCAGACATCCCCTCTTTCGATTTCTGTGCCATCGTCGCCTCCGATTAGACAGCCGCCTGGATTGCCACCGTCTCCGATCGGATATCCCCTATTTCTTTCTACTCTTTAGGTCTGTCCTGTTTCTGGGCTTTTTTTGTTTGTCTTTTCATTTGTTATTAGCAAAAAATCTATTCTTTTTTCCTTATTTATCTATTTCTTTTCTGATGATTCGGTCGGTTGTGTAGTACAACCTTCGTTCTGAATTAGTTGTAACATTTGGTTTGTCAAAATGGACTAGTAATAACATTTGGAATGACAAATATTACTACTAAATCCGAGCAAAGGGAGTAACTGATTTCACAATGTCATTGATCTTGTTTTTTTGGACTGTTCATACTGTTGGTTTGGCAAAATGGATTTTTATTGACAAAATAGAATTTCTGATGCTGCTTTGGACTGTTCATACTATCCTTATGGTAAAAATTCAATGAAAAAAGGTACTATGTCCACCATTACGTCGTGAGTCAATTTATTGTTATGTTTGTTTGTATATGTGATAGGTAGCTTTCTCTTTAGGTTGAAGTTGTGTTAAATGTGATAGGAAGCTAGATATGACATCTGACTGCATCAAACAAGGAAAATATTGCTTGCTAAGTAATGGAATACAGTTGAGTATATGCTTGTTATTGATAGCTTGTTATTTATGATGTCATATTTGATTTTAACATAATTTAGCACTTTATATCAAAATCAAAATGGTGCATTCTATCATATGAATTTGTAAATTGTTTTACTACTTCCAATTTTCAGTGGAGCAATTGAAATCGTATACGAAAATGATGCATTCAATTGTGAAGGATTTTTAATCTGTTGCATTAATAAAAACTTGGAATGTAAGTAGTAGATTAGGTGTAGAATGTGGGAATGAACTAGATTTGATTGTTGTGGTTGCAATTATTATGCATTTAGATTCTTCAGCAAAAAAAGAAACATTTAGTTGAGTAATATTTCTCATTAATATTGATTTGAAGGGTTTTGGAAATTGCTGGCTGTTAAAATGGAATATTATGTAAAAAGCACCCCTTTGAGTGGAAGGATCATCTAGACTGTTGTATAAACATTGGAGGCTAAATATATGTTTTCGGGGCTGTCTTGGAGAATAACTAGGAATATGTGCCTCACATCTTGTTGGCTCCCAGTAGTATTCAATTGTATGAATTTTAATGTTTTTCTTTAGTCGATGTTTTTAAACTAAAATTTTCTTTTCTTAGTGAATTTTCAAATTATGTTTGTTGAGCACTTGGACAAAACATTGAAAGTCAGTGATCAATGGAAGCACTCGAATGCTAGCCTTTTTATTGAGTGTAAATTTTCATTCTACATATTTATATGCACTCATTTTGATGCGTCCTCTATTGTTGACCTGTATGCTATATATTGTAGGGGCCGAGGACCACCTCCAAAACGTGGAAGATCAAGCTCATCGTATTCTAGTTCACCTAAGTCCCCAACGGATTTGTCTCACCTAACAACTTGTTTCGTGAGATACAGTTGTGGATATATAGTGCTGGTGGTCTTCCCTTTTTTTAATCTGACGGTGTTTTTGCTGTTTTTTCCATTTGTATCCACAGGGAGCCACGAAGATATCGAGAAGCCGTAGCCCAAGAAGGTAGTAACTTTATTGTCTGCGAAATAACTATCTTTATTTATTAATGGATGTGTGCCACGAAGGTAGTAACTTTATTGTCTGGGGAATAACAATCTGACATCAAAAAATATTCCAGCAAATGATACTTATTTACTTATTACCAATTTACCTGATATGACATCATGTTATTTTGATTGTTTTCCATTATATTTCTTTTGTATATTCCATTAGAGGCAGAAATTGATATTTATTACCATAAAAGTATGCTTTGATAGCTTGCTATTTACGATATTGTGAAAAAATGCTACATAATATGAGTGAAATTTATTTTCTTATGACTAGTTCATTCCCACAAAGCATGTCGTATTTACTTTTACAATTTTCTTCTAGTTTATATTTGAAAATTGTATATGCCTTTCATCGTAGAATGGTAAGCGAGAAGGTTTTTGGTAGCTGGTGTTATGGATATTCACCGTGGATCTGTGCTTGGTAATGATAACATTGTTGAAGAAAATGTTGTAAGCAAGGCTGTTAAAAGAATAAGTTGGGATAAAGGCTTGCATTATGCCTTCCTAAGCCACATGGCTTATTAGGGCTGCACCAAAAACCCGAACCTGACCCAACCCGAATGGAACCGACTCGACATTGACCCGGGTCAGGTCAGGTCGGGTCCTATCTCGGGTAGGGTCTATTCCAAGGTTTTAAAACCCGGGTTCTATCTTGGGTCGGGTCAGGTTTTACTTTAAAATACCCAAGAACCGACCCGACCAGAGATATATCATTTAAATCACTTTTTTTAAGATATATAATTTATTATTATTATTATTATGATATAAATTATTTTATTAAATTTTTTTATAATTATATTAATTATTTTATTAAAATCTCAGATTTTATCTCGGGTTCTAGGGTAGGGTCGGGTATTGTGGGTTTTATCTCAGGTCCAGGTCGGGTTTCGAATTCTCGGGTAGGGTTGGGTACCCGACTCGAGATGCAGCCCTATGGCTTATGCAATGTCTAAGGGACACAGGAAAGAGAGTGGACTGGACAAACAAGGGTGAAAATTAGTGATTAATCTTGTTCAGATTGAAAACCAAATCGAGGTCAATAGGGATATATTGAAGAATCAATATGATTCAACAAGACGGTTTTATCAAGCATGGACTGAGCTAAGAGCTATGACTGGCCTTGGTTTTAACAACCACAACCACACTTTCATACTTTCCAAAAAATCATGGGAGAACTTCCTTAAGGTAGTTCTAGTTTGCATTGATAATTAATTTATATTCTTTTAATTTTAAATACTAAGATTTGTGATTGATTGGGTGAATATTATTTTCTTTGTGCAGAAATTTAAACAATGCAAGCGGCTTAAGCAATGGGGGTATGATAAAGATGCAGAAGTCAACTTAAATTTTATCTTTTCCAAAAACATGCAACAGAGAAAGGAAAAACATACTTTTTTTCTGGTGAAATATCATCAAGTGAATCTGAAGATGGTCAACTTGAGGGGGTAACTGAGAACCTAGTTTTGTAACTTTATCTTTACTTCTGATTTCTTTTGCTTGAACATCTAAAGGTTTTTCTAGGATTCTGTTGGGTGAGACATAGTTGTTGCTATTGGAAATTTGTACTTAAGCTTAAGTTTTTTGTGTTTAATGCAGTATGAACAGGAAGGTAATTAAAACTGAAGGCAAAACAGTTGCTTAGATTTCTTATTTCCTTCATCTTACTATTTGTAAATGGACAATGAGAGTGAAAACCTGAACAAAGAAGGAGTTCAACATTCTCTTCTTTTGCCTAATTAACTTGCGTTTGAGCTCTTGGTTACAAAAGTTTGTGGTATTCTACATATTCAAAGAGGAGTTTAGAAGTTGAGCTCCTAGTCTATTATAATTGGACAAGTTTCCAACTTCCATTGGTTTTGATGAACTTGATTGAATTGTAGTGGTTCATGGTGTCAGCAGAAATCAGCTTCCTTGCTATTGTCTTTTTGTTCTCTTGAACTGAGTTGCATCCATCCATGGCGTTTTTGTTCAAGCGATAATGAAGATGTTTAAAACTTAGTTTTGGACTGTTCTGATTTTTATTTCTAACATTTGTAGTTGGGAGGGACAAGTAGGGAGTTTGATCTTTCAACTTTTTTCTGTTGTCTTCGTAATATAGTTAATTACAGTGGCCTTTTGGCATTGGCGTCGGTGTGAGCTTGAATGTGAGAATTTAAGCTTCAGTTTACTGATTTATATTTTAATTAGCATTGGTTTAACTCTTTGGAACCTGGTGTTTCGGATGCTGTTGAGGCAGACTATTTTGCTCTTGTGCCTGCAGTCAAATGGGTGGAAGAGCTGGGTTGATAGTGCCCAGGTCACAAATAAGTTCAATTCGTGGAAGCAAAGATTCTCATTGCATGATGTGCTGCTTAGAAGTGGTTATCATTTTCTATTCATTCTCCTCGATCTCTTTTTAGGACGTTTATCGTGAGGACAACTGCATCACCCACAAGCTAGCTAGGCAGGCGAGATGAGGCTCGGTCTGTTCTAAGTGGTTTGAATGACTCTGCATTTGGTTGTAACGTCCGCATTTGTGTTATGCTTCTGTTCTGTAGTTGTCTTTGGCCATGGTGGCCTTCTAAAAAACATTAAAATCAATTGACATGTAGGGATGAGCTCTTCTAATAAAGCCTTTTTTGTGGGATGCAATTTTTCTTTTATTCATTGCACAAAACCGAACAGTATACCAAAGAGGGAGTTCCACATCTTGCATTCGATTTCTTATTGACAAGTTCAAGGCATTCCATGCTTTCATGGTGGAGTCTGGAAGTTAAACCCCTGATCTGTTATTACTTAGACAAATTCCTAACTTGTATTTAGTTTGATTGATCTTGATTCAGCAACCAAAATGTTTATAATGCTTCTAAAAATTTTCTTCTTGTTAAAGGTTTTGGGTGATTGAGCACCATTTGCCATTTTTGTATTCAGTTGATTTTTTTTTTCACAAAAATAGACAATGTGAATGCTGAGATGCTGCATCACTACCTTCTCATATTGTTATCTAGATCAAATTGAGGGACTAGCCATGCCAAAATTCATCATATTGGAACTGAGACTAAACTGATTGTTTTTTTCTTATTAAAAAACTGTGTGAAACTTTTAAAATAAAACTTTTTCTGGGAAGCATTCTATGCCATAATTTTATTCAACAAAACACTATCTTTGGATTACATATTGAGGTAAGATTCAATCCTTCTTTATTCACAAGAGTCTTTTATTTTTTTTTCTAAAATCTACCCAATCAAACAAGATTTAGGGGGTGACTTTTGACAAACACGCTTTCGGAGTGAGCGTTACCATATGGATCACGATTTAACTTTTCGTTAACAAAAGCGATTTTGTTAAAAAGCCATTTTTTGAAAAAACAAGAACGGTTGCCGGTACCTTAGTAGAACAATCTGGATTGCCCAAAATTTGATTCTTTGACTTGTTAAATGACTTGACTTGCCCTAGAAGCCTGTAGATAGCCATGTGCGGCCCACTTTGAAATCATTTTACTGTCCAATAGACACCAGCCACATCACAGGTATAGCAATATCATTTTCCTACAAGTTAGGGTCGGGTCAGACCACTCAATTATCAAAAGAGTAGAAGAAAGGTAAACCTGCCCTTAACCAAAACCTTCGACCCTGACCAATCCCTTAAAAGCCTTACCCTGGACGTCCATTCTTAGTACACCCTCCCGCGTTGTTCCTCTGGAGTATCCACATTGTAAGTATCGTATTTCAGTTGTATAAAGCTATTGCTCAGTTAGGCTGTAAATATACAGTAAAAAAACTGCTAAATTGGCAAGAGAAAGGAGTGGATTCAGCGGCAGTGCAACTTTTTTTGTAAAGTTTTAGCATTTATGACTAAGATACTACTAAGTTCTTTCGTTAGTTTATACAGCCATTGTCCTCATTTCCTTTGATTGAATTGATAATTGTCTACAATTTTATTTATTTACGGGAATAATCCTACTATCTTGGACAGACAAATGATAACTATGGCAATTGGGATGCCAGCCTACTGAAGGCATGGAGCTTTCTTCTCCACTCTCTAGTACATAGCAAGTTTCAAACATCCTTTATGAAGGAAAATATCAAAGTTTTTTGCAGTCAAGAGGGCTGTCGACCATAGAGCCTGCTTCATTGCTTGGGCGTTTCTTTCCTTTATATTATATACGTTGACTTTCTGTAATTTAAATTAAGCCTGCTTAATTCGAAATGGCACTTGCATTTCTGAAGATTAGAATTCATTGAGGCTGCAGATTCGATCAATTTGTTCCTACATACTGTGCGTCAAAATAACCTGAGCAATTCGCATGCTGATACAAAGTCTTGCAGCCTTCTCTATTTGGTAGACATGTTACAACTCAAGCCACGGAGGAAGTTTCTAAGTTCAATACAATAGTCCTTGTGAATAACTTCAGTACAACAATCTTCTTAGATAAAAAACAGCAGTATATTTATATACATTAAGGACCACGCCATAATCTAGCTTCCATGTTTCATGGCGCCTAAAATTTAAACGCCGAAAGCCTTCTGAATGGCTTCCACCACTCTCCCTGCAACCTCCTCTCCAAACAGTCTCGGCAAGTTCGCCGCCAAATCGATCTCCACCGCCTTCTTCTTTATCAATGCATCTCTTGCAACAAGCTCACTTCCGCCGACCTCCAGTCCACCGCGATCAGAGTTACAACCATCCAACCAAGTCTTCACCATCCCCTTGGCCACCTCGTCCATATAATTCCCAACAATCTCCTCCAAGCTCCTCGCTCCACTGCCGGAATCACAATTAACACTAACGGATATCGCAGTCGGAGATAACACGCTCCGAATGTACAGAGACGAAGAGAAGAACAGGCTCGTCTCCGGCAGCATCACTAGCTTCTGCCTCTGCTTCTCCAATTGGGTGTCCTCATAATACATTTTAAGATACTCGGGATGTAGCACCAGGTCTTTACGCGGAAGGAGGTCCATTAATAGGACGAGAGAGCTCGGGCTGCTCTGGATAAATTCGACAAGCAGGTGGGGGGCGACCGTTGCAGGGCCGAGGAATGCAAAGACGGTGGCGATGTCGAGAGCCGACCCAGATGGAAGATCACAGTGGATCCAAGAACCCAATAACAAATCAACCTGTATAGTAGATAATTGACCACCATGAACACCATTAATCAGTGAAAATAGACGAAGAGATACGAATAAATAAAAGCAAATTAGAGTGTATGATACAGACCAGAGAGCCCTTTTGGCCGGAGCGGATGTGGAGAGCACCCTTGGAGCTACCAGAGGGGCTTTGGAAGTGCTGGACGTCGGGGGGAAGGGAGGGCGGGAGGAGGTGAGGGGAGAGGTGGGTCTCCACGGAGGAGAGGAGGGAGACCATGAGACTTCGTTGAGGAGTTGAGAGATAGGGGAAATCGAGAGAAGGTTCCGAGGAAGATGAGGACATGGATATGGATGGCCGGGAGAGCCTCTTCGACCTGGTTGAAGATGGCGGCAAGAGCAGTTGGAGATGGTGGTGAACCAGGACGACCATGGATTTGCAGAAAGGCAGGAGAGAGCCGTCCTTTGCTTTAACACTTGCAGAGTTGAAACCAAAGATTTCAGTTTTTCAGATCCGCTGCGAGGCCCTCACATGTGATGTAGTGGCTAATCACAGATTCACAGGTTCCCAACAGTGGGGACCCATTTGTGGCGGCGGACGTGTTTGGTTTTTTTGGGGGACAATCATGTGTTAATGCTTCAAGGCTTCATGCTTCTCAACATATTTCCGTCATTCCCATAAGAAGACATGTTTCAATTTGTTATTTCATCAAAGATTCATCATTAAAATTACACTAACTATAGCAAGGGACTAGAATTATTCAGGGGTGGCAAAAATTCTATATGGCGCTGCAATAGATGAAGATTTATAACGAATTCATCGTGGTCTTTTGCTTTGCGAAATTAATGAACAACGAGAAGATCAAGCAGCTTAGGGCTCCCAACACTTGCCGAAAGCTTTTCTGAATGCCTTGTGAAGATTTATAAGGGAAGATGAGAAGACAAAGTGTGGTGTGATTGATTGGATGGCACAAAAAAGAAGAGAAATGCTCTACCTTGCCACATCGTTTTGCGAAAGTGGAGATGCCGTCCTTGTAAAGGGTTCTCACGGACGATCTGAACACCCTTGTAAAGAGGGTTACGAATTGGGGCGTCCACAAGTTGGTTAATGAGGCATTTCCCTTTGCATTACTTCTATTTGGTGTCCATGATAGACTTAAACAAAGAAAAGGCAACCCCTTTAACCCTTATCTTTGTGTCTGTTACCTGATCGTATTGTGCTTAGATAGACCGACCGTCTCTGTGCGCAGAAGAGGAAATGCAAATGTTGTTCCTTCTTATAAATGTACAAAATTCATACATGATTGATCAAGAAATCCCAAACTCAAATACATAGTATAAGCCAATGTGGTCCATTTGAATCTCCGGGTTCTTTCACTTTGCAACAGTACTAAATTGGAAAAAGAAATAATCAAATTACCTAACATTGTACCTACAACATAAGAGAAAACATGTACTGTAAAATGAAAAAAATGATGTCTAACAAGAGAAAGTGCTAAATTAAAATGTACCATGTAGTAGCTACTTCCTGGGGTGCTTCTTGACACGGTGATATTCAGCCTCGTTAGCCTTGTGAAAATCGTCACTCTTGCACCCGAACTTCCTCTTCAAATCTTTCCACAAATTCGTCGCCTTTCCTCCCATACCAACATCCATCATATCCCTCCCCGATGGTAACCTCCCGCCGGCAGCCATCGTATCCGTCGGCACTGCTCCCTTCCCTCTCCGAGGTCCCTCGGCTACCTCTGCCTCTTCCTTTCTGGCTGAGTAGTCGGCATGTTTTGGATCCGGCGGCAACCCCTCTACAATGGCCTCCTGCAGCCTAAACTGGCAAACAAAGAGTACTTGCACCACCAATCGCAGAGGCAGCCGTTCATTCCGGGCGGCATGGCCCAGCGCAGAAGAGGACATACGATGGACATTCAGCATCTGGCACACTTGCTCCTTCTCCGACTCCGTCAGGTGCCCCTGCGCAGACAAGTAGACGTCTATCGCGCTGTACACGCTATCCGTGCAACTCTCAAGCTCCTCCAGAGTGAAAGCCACCATCCCCACCAGGGACACGAACATCTCCTTCCTCAGGTGCGGGTCCCCGGCCACATGCGACAAGTAGGACGTCACTAGCTCCATCACGTGGACGAGGCCGGACGAGTCCGGCAAGCTGTAGTTGCCATAAAAGTCCTTGAGCATCCTGATCACGCAGGCGACGTCATACTGAGTCTCCTTGGAGTATCCATGGCAGGGTATTAGGAGGTCCTCCACTCCGGCTTCGTGAAGCTGAAACGACATCCGTCCTTCTAGCCCCCTTCGACACTCTTGGTTAGCTTGCACTTGGATGGCACACCGCAGCAACTCGGATAACATCTTGCAATTAGGGACTAATTGAAGCGCTGCACTTCCTCCGCTTGCATCTTTGTGGTCAGGAGAGGGCAGTAGCCTCTCCACCGCCTCCATCACCTCCTTCCGCGGATGCTTGAGCGCATAGCGGAAGATGCAGTTTGAAGCCTGGTCGGATGCAACCCCCAGCCGAAACACGGCTGAGATGGCCAACTCGAAGAGAGGAAGGCTCAGATGGATAAGGTCTTCTTTAACTTCTGCCTCTTGATCACAGCCAGAGGCAGCGGCCGTGAGAGGAGGATGAGAACAGCCGGGGAAGAGAACCCTTCTCGCACTAGGACCTTGGGCACGGGCGGCGACATGCAGCGGCTGCTTGCAAGTAGGATTGAGGAGAAAACGGTCGGCGGCCGCCTGGGCAGCGATGGAGTCGACGCAGGAGTCGACAAGTCCAAGAGTGAGAGCCTGGGGGAGGACTCCTCGTAATTCGCAGGATCGGAGGGCTTGGAGGGAGGAGTTCCAATGGGGGAGAACCTGGCGGTGGAGGAAGGAGAGACAGAGGTTGAGGAGGTTGTTGGGGCTCTGCTCTTCGCTCATTTCCAAGTAGGATGCGATACATGCCAGAGGAATGACGTTGCTTGGGTTGAGTTCGGGTTCACGGCCATCGCAGAAGTCGATTGCCAGCTTGATTGTTTTCGCGTCGCCGGGGATGTCCGGGAGGCAGCAGTAAGTGGTAGTCATGAATTGCTGCTGCCCACGCATGGATTTGTCCTTCACTAGTTTGCTTAGCCTTCCCGATCTCCACATCACGCTCTTCTGCTTCAAATTAAAACACAAAGTGATCATTCCATACTAGAGTGCAACTAATGACGGGAGATTAGACAATTAATTGTCCTGCAAAGCCACTGTTAATGATCAAATTTCGTGCTAAATCAGTTGGAATAGAGGAAAACAAAGACCTTGTTCAAGTGGAAGGTGTTGCCGCCGACGTGCAGGTCAATGACAGAGGATACCGACGTCGTAAACCTGAAAAACCAAAATTAAGCAGTTTTGATGTCACTCTACTACGCCTTTGTTGTACTTAAGAGAGAGAGAGAGAGAGAGAGAGTACCGTGGCTCCCTACTTTTCCCTGTGGCCATTGCACGACTGATATCTTGACAATTTTGGAGTTGGATGCTCGTCGCTCAATAAGCAGAGAAAGCCAAATGGAAAAGAGCAATGAGTGAAGGAAG
The DNA here is from genome assembly GCA_039654745.1 of Houttuynia cordata. Taxonomy (NCBI): domain Eukaryota; kingdom Viridiplantae; phylum Streptophyta; class Magnoliopsida; order Piperales; family Saururaceae; genus Houttuynia; species Houttuynia cordata. Next base: position 27,044,019 of record CM077504.1, read on the forward strand.
CAAGACCAAAATATATAGGGGCTGGTTTTGCAACGTTCAAAAATTCAAATGTCATATATTTGAGGAGAAGATCTCGCAACAAATATTTTAGTTTTGGAAGAGCACAGGAGCGGCTCAAGGCCCGGCCAACTTTGGCGGTTGCCTAAAAGGCCCCCATGTATATTATGAAAAAGTTATACTTTAAACTAAACTAAGGAAAACGATATTTGTACATCAGATTTCCCACTTTCCCACACAGCAGCTGAAATTTGATGTAAGGTTATCACTCCCCTTAAACTAATAGAATATTTTTTTGTGGGCCCTCCCATTATTTGTATAGGGTGGGACCGAAGAGAACCAAATGGGCATCATAAAAAGGATTAAATTATACAATACAACCGGTATAAAGCTGACGTGGCCATATCCGAAATCAACGGCGCTCAGCTCTCTTTCGCCCTGGCATAAAGCTGATGTGGCCAGGCAGTTGTACTGAATAATTTTTCATCAAAAAGAGGGCGTCTTAAATGTTGGCCCATTGGACTTGTGAAGGCATTCTACTCTCGCAAAAATGCGGGTTAGGGCTTCGTATTTTCAGGCCCACCTTAAAAGGAGTTGGGCTAGAATTGAGATGTAAAAAGCCGGCAGGCCGTTGGTTCAGCCCTAGGTATGGAAAATGTTGCACTCTCTCAGTATGGACTCAGTATAGGGCTGGGAATCGGGTCGGGTCGGGTAAAATAGGGTCGGGTCGCCCTTTACCCTAGCTAAATAGGGTCGGGTAATTACCCGACCCTATTCATGAGTAGGGTCGAGAATGGCCGACCCTAACCCTACTTCGATCGGGTCGGGTCGGGTAATGACCCGACCCTACTTTTAAAAAATAAAATAAAAATAAAAAATTTTATTTGCTAATCTAGTATTTAAAAAGTCAAAATTGACCTTTATTTGACTAAATTTTAATATAGGTATGGTTAATATAAAGTTTTTAGCGATTTAAAAATAAAATTATATTTAAAAATTAGATTATTCAATATTAAATGTATATTATAATATTTTATAATATGTACATCGGGTAAAATAGGGTTGTGCGGGTAATTCAGGTAATTACCCTACCCGACCCTATTTTAAATAGGGTAAAATTTTCAAACCCGCACCCGACCCTATTTTGCAATAGGGTCGGGTAGGGTCGGGTAATAGGGTCGGGTAGGATTTTCCCAGCCCTAACTCAGTAGATACATTTAGATTTCCAAATTAACTAAAATCAGTTAATTTTGGAAGCCCAATGTATCTACTAATTCCAGACAGAAAGAATATTGCATAATCCTACATTGGCTAGCTTGGATGGGAAAGGGAAAGGAGGATGTTGTGTATTTTCAGTTTATTTAAAAAAATTCTAAGTTGCAAGTCATCATAGCTTTGTGAAACAAGCTCGGCCTATGATCTTGTGCCTTGTGGGGTTATCTAATAGAACCCCACTCAAGGGTCATGTACTATTTCACTAAAAGTAATTTTTGTATTAAAACAAGTATGAAAAAAATTAAGAAGGCCACAATCCAGCCCTAGCAGCCTGTATCAGTATCAGTTTAAGAAGGCCACAATCCAGCCCTAGCAGCCTGTATCAGTATCAGTTCGTATAGCCTGACCGATATTCATTACCAACATGACATTACCAATTGCCACATTGCCACATCATCAGAGGAGAGGGAAAAAAATTTGATAATTAAAAAAAGAGAGATTACAACTTTACCTAAGATTCTTGAGCCCCCCCTCCACTTGTCCCTTGGTCCTGCTTGCTGGTCACCATATGTTGGTTGGAAAAATATTTTTCTATCAATATTCTTATTGGAAGGCCAAAGTGGGCCTCAGGTGGTCTACTTTTCAGTTTTCACTGTCACGTCATAGCACGAGCATGCACATTGAACACTAATTAAAATTGCGACTAAATTAAATAACATGCTCAAGTGTACTGATCAAAACGTCTCAACATATTCTGCTTTTATTCAGCTTGCACTTACAAAACAATTGAAAAAAAGACCTTCAACTTACAAAGAAAAGCTTCTGACCAATTGGGATATCCATCACCTACACCTACAAGTAGTGCTCATATACTCCCATAACATTAAAAAGCTGAACGCCTAAAAATTTGTTGGCTGATACATAGCATTAATTATTAGCGTTTCCTTTCCCACACACACAATAGTCCTTCCCGAAGGTTGCGACCTGGTAGGCAGGAGCAACAAGGTTGCCAACATCATTCTTCGATTCAATCTTGACAATCACCTTCTCGTCGATACTTGCCATGTACATGTCAGCTTCAGCAGCCATGATTCTCACAACACTGTTTGATCGAATCCCATTCCTTGTTCTCGTCGCTATCAGTTTGCTGATTTCCCCCTTGAGAGCCCCCACTCGAAGAAAGTATCATAAAACTGCATATAATTAAGATATGTAAGGCATCATTTGTTATAAACAAAACTCAACACTAAACATAATTGATTACCTAATAAGAACTAGCTAGCAACTGATTAACTTACCACTGAGGGAGTTCCTGGGTGGGTGAGTATGTAAGCATAACCCTGCATGACTTTATCGGATGGGAATGGCCACATTTGTTGGGTGGACCCCGTGTCATGATTCTCAATGAATGTGACCGCCTTTTTCCGGCCACACTCCGATCATGCCCGGTGGCTTCCCCTCCTTGTCCTTCATTCTTTACAGTTACCCCTGCACGGCAGCTTGCAGGATACCCTTGGTGGTGAAGTCGAAAGCCATGGCGACCGGCCCTGACCCCCTGAGCCAGTTCAGCTCTTGCCTATGCGAATTTTGGTCAGAAATCGGAGCAACATTATCATAAGCAAGAGAGCTCCAATACTCCCCTACCACAAATTGTGGTGAAGTTGCCTGAATGTGGATCCTGGCTATGTCGGGCGAGTAACCTTTCACAAAGTCAAATAGCCAGCCGGAGTTGCCCTTAAGTAGAGTAAAAAATTACTCCCTCCTTCCCAAGTTAAAATGTCCTATTTGGCTGTTTTTATCAAAGTGAACAAATTTCATGATATGGATACCGAATGGGCTGACAGAATGAAAATTTCCGCTGAATGTATTCCATTGGTTGTGCTTGAACCCTTGAACCAATTCATCCTTTGGGAGAGCTCTCTCTACACCCTAGGGTTGAGGAGGTCAATGTCCGGAGCTGCGGGGAAGTCTCGACCTGTGTCCAGGTTGCCCTGGAGTTGGAGTAGGTAGTATATCATCCTTGCATATGTGGGACGGCCGCCTGTTGAGGCTATCATCACTCATCAGGTCTGCCTCCTTCAAATATGCACCATATGCCTCTCTCGTCCTTCTTGATGACTCGGTGGTTGGTGATATGTCTGCCACTCATTTGATGCCTCTTGCATTGAAGGCTGCGACTAGGCTCCTCAGCTGAGCTTCGTTTCCGTACTTTGATGAGTTGAGATCGTAGAGTTTGCCCGGCAGGTAACCTAGTAGGCACAACGTTATGAACCGTTAGAATAAGACCAGAATCTGGAGTAGATCAAAAGGAAGTAGTGTGCTTAAATGATGTTAGCATATGGAGTTACGTACCTTCGATCGGATGAAACAGTGTGAGGGAGGAGGTAGCCAAACGTGTGTGATTCCAGCTTGAGCTAGCTCAGCTACATGGTCTTTCAGAAAACTGTATAGCCGTCCCTCTTTTTTCCAGGACACCCAGTTGAAACCCTAAAAGAAGATTAGTGTTGATTAATTAAGGTGAGAGAAAAAAGATGGTTGAAAAGGCTCTAATTTGATCGTCTCGTTGGTCATTATCATCCTAGGCAAGCGCATGTCCATGGCGTTCAGATGGCGTCAATGCTCTAACAAGTGTCGACGAAGTAGTAAGGACCCACAAGATCACGATAAACAAATATGAAATATTTTACGTTCATGCATGGGGATGAAATATATTCTGATGAAGTTACTTCGTCATGCAACCCACGTAACGAAGATAGAAAAAAGTTTTTCTCACCAAACTCCATCCCCAACAGCCACGTAGAGGTGGGGCCTATAAAATTTAAGTAAAGTTGTAATTTTTTCTTGATTTCAGTCCTTTCTTCATTTTTCTCTTGGAAAGCCCTCTTTGATGGTGATGTGATGTTGGTAATGAAAATTGGTGAGTTGGTAATGAAAATTGGTGAGTCTAGACGAGTTCACGAATATATGCATGAATTCAAAAGTTACTGATATCTGTAGACTGTCCAGACTTGTCAAGAAACAAAAAGCGAACCAGTACTAATGGGCTGACAAGTCACGAGCCCTCTACGTTAGTAGAGCCCATGAAAAACAAACTCCCTCTGTCCGATGGTAGCAGGTATATTTGGCTACAAAATGAACTAATTGAGACAAAGACATGCTGCTGGAAGCTAAAATTGGCTACAAAATGAACTAATTGAGACAAAGACATGCTGCTGGAAGCTAAAATGGTGCTCAACTCACCTGGAAGAGAACGTCGGACGCACTAAAGGCGGATATCAATGACAGGAAAAGGAGAAGACGAAGGATGCTACAAAGAGCCAACAAATCTAGAGACTTCATTTCTATGATCGAGTGATGGATTCACCTAGAGAGTGTGCAATGTGTCGATTCCCTGATAATGCTGGTCCTTATATAGAGAATATATTAGAGTGGTTAAGGGTGACAAGATGACCTGAGTCCGCTCCATTAATTTGGCTGGCTGAGATCAATCTTCACCGCGTAGGGCTAATTTGTTTGGTCTCACAAAATTGGAGATATGGATTGAAGATGAAGATAGGTTTCAAATTAATTCTCTCGTTTTCTTGGAGTAAAGGTTAGTTGCACGCGTATTTCTTCAGTTAATTATGACGTCAAGTCCAAAAGTTCTATCCTCCAGTCAAATTCCAATGAATTGTTCATTTATTCTTTTTAGCATGATTAGAATCTTTTGACCTGCCTCACAAATCTGATCATGGTTTAGCAACAAGGAAAGCTAAACAGGAGGCGATTTTGGACCGAGGGAGTACTATACGCTTTGGTTATTATGGTACCATAAAAATCTAGTAGTGCATGAGGAGAAAGAGAAGTCGACAGAAGAATTTAAACTCTGGGCAGCTAATTTGTGTGTCACCAATGCTGTGCTACAGAATACTACGAGTGAATGTGATCCTCCTTATTAATAGGCAAGTTATAACATACAAAACACTATAAAAGAGGGAAAGCTACCATTTTGTTGCCATACTTGAATTCTACAGACTACACATACGTAGTAACACTCTGGATTTCCGTTTTTTTTCTGACAATAGAAAGGAAGCTTGTCTGTCATTATACAAATCTAAAAGCATTGTGAAGTTGCACCTATTATTCCAAAATTCTGTTAGTGGTTATTTGTTGTACAATTAAAATCTCCTTGTAGAGACCCCCCCCCCCCCCCGACTGACACGTTTCTGCTCAACTTTCATTTGCTCTTTTAGATACTACAATAAACTTACCTCATAAAGGCCTGAACATGATTTTCTTCATTGTGTGTATAAATACTTCATAAATTGACTGCAACTAATAAAAAAACAGCGGAATTGCATGCGGGTGATAAGTAGAAGCCAGAAGAAGCAAAACCTGGCTAGTTCCCTTTATCTCCACAGACTAAACAGTACTGTAGTCGTTAATTTACCATTTAGCCAATTGCTTTTGTATTTTGGAATTTTGAGACGTCTTGCCTCCTTTGTCCTTGTACGAATTTGTAGATGATGTAGGCCTCGAGCCTGCCTTAGCTGATGTATTGCTCTCCGTCTCTGCTTGTTCAACTGCTTCAGCAACACAGGATCACGATCAGCTGGGCTGCTGTTATCTTCCTCCTGTACCAAAATAAGTCCCTAATTACATAAATAATCATAGCAACCCATGGTATATTTGGATTCGATGGCCTATGAAGAGTCTCATATGTAAGGAGCAGCCAAGGAAACACCATGTGCTGCCCCATTTACATATCCCACTTTACATAAATTCATTGTTTCAATCTCCAAATCAGCCATAAAACAGGTAAATAACCAGAGCTTAACCATATATATCATCTAGACTCATATACCTGTTCAGTCGGTTTTGTAATTTCTGATTCACTGGTTTCTTTACTTATGGGACAAGAATTATGTTCCTCTTCACCAGCATTTACATCACCATTGATCATTGTCTCCTGCAGCAACATTCTTTTATTAGTAAAAAAAAGAAAAAAAAAAGAAAGCTGAGATTGTAAAACTAATTTTTTTTTACAACAATGTACCTGTTCAACCAAGTGCAATGAATTTATACCACCCTCTATGCGACCCATCATATCTTCATCAGACTCACTTCTACCATCTACTTCATCACTGGACCTCCCGCCATCCTCCTCATCATTGCCCTCTTCAATGAACTGTTTTGCATAACTAAGTTAAGGAATCTTAATATATAAAATCTAAAAATAGGATTTTAAAAAACATGGAAAGCTAAACAGGAGAGGATATATGCTGCGGTATTGAAGTCCATGAATGACCAATTACAAAAAAAATGTCTATGCATGCATACATTCTTTACTAAAATGAGAGTTCAATCTTCATGGTACGTCTGGGAAATTAATCAGTTCAAAAATTGTAAAGTGTTCAAACATAATAGAGAGGGGAAATGTCTTCAAATGCTGGTTAGTTACGTTAAATAATTGATCGAGTTAACAACTATATATCCTGTTCATTAGACTCCAATTTTGGATGGACATCTTTAGAAGTCAGAGACGGAACTGGTAGTGGATATGGACCGAGCTAAGAGAAGGGCGGCCTGCGGGGTTGGTAGAAAACCTCAGTCCAAATCCAAATCGGGATCGATGGTTTACTATCCGACGGTCAAGCCAGCTCACCCCTTTCACACGATCGGTGGATTTCCACCGTCTGTGTATAGGAGGGGCGTCTGTGTATAGGTGGGTGAACTGGCTTGACAGTGGGGTAATTAACTAAACTACTCATCCACCCAAATTGGGGAGACCGTCAGCGACAAAATATTAGATATATTTATAAAAAAATATCGGTGGTCTAAAACTAGTTTTTACGATGTATTTTCACAATATTACTTCTAAAATGAGTGATATTAATTTAGACAAGCATAAATTTTAAAATATGTATAAAAATGCATATATAAATCAAAATATGTGTTTGCGTTTTAAGCCCGCATCCTTCTACTTGGCATAGATGGGAAACAAACGGGAAAGTTGATTTTTTTTAAATAATTTTTTTTTAAAAGTCAATTTTTTTAAAAACACCGATATGAAGCAAGAAGCTGGCTGTCAAATTTGCGTGCACTACTTGCTGATTTTGGAGTCCTCTATCATTTAGCGAACATAAAATTTTTCATCTGAATTGCCAACAAGTGCAAAACTAATAATAGGGACGATTTCACGACTTCCTCTTATAAGTGATCTTATCCATTTGGTCAATTCGAACGGGCAGATCAAGGGTTCCCTCGCATGATCAGAAACATGATTCCAAGCTTGAGTCCTGACGATCAATGCATGAACAATCTGCATGTTCATTCCTGAGGATGGAGATTGTCTTAACAAGTCAACCTGCTATTTCTATAGCGGAATCACCAAAAAGTCAAATATTCTTATTTAAGGAAGTACTTTTGTTAATTTAATGATTAATGAATATTAATTAAATTCTTATGAGCTCTGTGCTATTTTATTAGACTTCCATTTTTTCCCTCAACTGTCCAAATTTGAGACAGTTTTATGGTATTTTATTAGACTTCCAGGCAGTTGAATGTCTTCCTCAAATTCATGGGCAAGCCCGATATAAGGGAAGCAGGCTGAGCAAACGGAAGGAGGCTGTCAGCGGGACCCCGGGATGCACATCAGGTTACGCCATAGATACTTCCTAAAGTGAAAGTAGTGCGCATCAGCTTCACTTTTTCGATTTAAGATCATCAATTTGGAAACGTCCTTTGAGCTGTTTATCATGTTTAATAAGCTCCCAACTGCGTGTGTATGAACTTACACAATGAAATTTCACGTGGGCAATCTTAGTCCTCAAGCTTTGTTTTTGTTCTCTATGGAAGGAAAAGCTAGCATGTAAGTGAATGGGAAACGATATTTGTACAGCAGATTCCTACACATTTCCATAAACATCAGTTGTAGTGTTATCACTGCCCTAAGTGAATGCTGCATTGCAAGAGAAAGGTGCATGCCATGGGGATTCTCTGTTTAATAAGTGTTGGAATCAATCTTAGTGATTCCGAAGATGAAGCAAAATCAAAGAAAAAAATAGGAGGAGAAGATGTAGAAAAGCCTTATAAAATATTTTGTTGAAGTTTGAGTCGTCAAGCTCTCCTTAAGAAGCTCTTGATCCTCCATTAGCTATTTTCAATTTGTTATAGAGTTCACTAATCAATGCTCTTCTAGGATGAAACAAGTCTTTGGTAATAAACTCCTAACAATGGAGAACATTGTCTTGATCACTCTTTATAGCAATAGTGGAAGTTTACACTCAAACACATACAAATGTATAAAAATAGTTTAAAAATCTTTTAAATATATAAGAAGAGGTTTTAGAGGAGTTGTAGAAGATATGGACATAAAGCATAATTGATAAGGGCTTTATTGCACTCATTCAAGCCCATTCGGGGGCATGTAACACACGACCGAATGATGGGCATCCTCTAGGGTAAACGGAATAAAAATTGAGAGATTTGAATGCCTCTTTTGCTTTTACGATAAAAAAACTCCAAGAATAAGTTTACTGATGATTGATGTGACGGTCCACATTACACGGTGGAAGTGAAGCTAAGCCAGCTATAATCAGTTTTGGTCTGCCTTGGCTGATGTCCACTGGGATATCCTCTATCAATGATTGCCGATCGTGCATTTGCTTGAGGCTGGAGCACACATGGAAAGCATGTGCCGTCAGTTTTGGTGATGAACGGATCCTATTAATGGAGGATATCCTAGTGGGTGGCACACATATTAGTGCACATGCTCATATGAAATCCCTCATAGTAATAGTTCTAATTTACTATGCTTATGGTTTTTATTTCACATGAAATGAAATGCATGCGACGTCCTAAAAAAGTGGGAAGGGGGCAGTCGTGTGGCAGGATAGGCGGACATTCTGAAAACCAATGACTTTGAGCACTGTTGAAAATTTCCTTGACCACTGACCAACCAACTCCTTCATCTATTGTTCAACCTTAAGGGGCCGTTTGGATCGTAAAAAATCCAAAACATCCACTTTCAGGTGAATTTTGGGATTATCTACTATCCAGCTTAAACACCGCAAGTTTTAAACACACGTATACTAAAAAAAGTTTTAAACAGCCCCAGCCTGCCATCCATGTAGATTTGTTAGGCACCACACCAGACTCAACCCGCACAAGATATCATTCGAAGATAGATCCAGATTGACACCTTCTCCTCCCCTTTGCATTACCCCTTGGCAGACGCAAAATCAGGTTGCCAATATGGGCATTCTCTTCCTCTTGTCATTTTTAGGACGCGAATTAGGTTGGGTAGGGACGAATTTTCATCAATAATTTAATCTTGGTTGAATAAATTCAAGGGTGAATAAATTACCTTTATGGTGTAGAACAAACTAATATTAATCAAATTTTAAATAACAAAATTGAATCACTTTCTTTTACGAAAAATGTATACACTTTTCATGTGTTATTCATCGAAATAGAATAATGTTATATTGTGTAAATAGTCACTAACAGAAAAAATAATTAGATTGCATATATAGTTATCGTTTGACCACCTTGATTAGAAGTCCTGGATCCTCCACCGAGCTTAACAAAGGTCTACTTAACCCGTTGAATCTTAGGGGTTGTTTGGTTTGTGAATGTGGCTCCAAATTCAGCCTGAATTGGGAGAGAATTAACTGAATCATGTTTGGTTCATGAACTTGGGCTGCATATAAAATTTAGCCTAAAAGAGGATTCTCCCCCAATTTAGGCTGAATTTGCAAATCTTTTCATGAGGAGATTCACCAATTCATACTGAATTATGGATTTTCAATATAGCAGCCAAACAATTTCATATTTCACACCAACTCAGCTGGAATAAATTTCCTCTTATATTACGATTCAGATTCATTAAAACTCACGACCAAAGAGCCACTTAGCAGATAGTGCATGAGGCAGGGCCCAACCACAAGGTCACCACATTCTTAGAAAGAATGGAACTATGGAAGATACGAATTTTGATATAATCGATGATAACTAAAACAGGTACGTGTCCAGGATACATTGTAAACATGCCAAGGGATAGGGATGCCACCGGGGCCGGGTTTTTACCCGACCCGACCGGACCCGGCCTTATTGGGGCCGGTTCTGGGAAACGTTATACAGTACCGGTTCCGGTTCCGGGTTTGAAAGAGGAACCGATGCACCGGGTCGGGGCGGGTTTGGGTATTATATTAAAACCCGACCCGACCTGATATATAAGTACTCAACTCAAGTTAGGTCTCTCTTCTTTTCATTTTTTTTTTCTTTTAGTGCCCTTTTGTAGCTTGAAAGAGTGAAAAATAGTCAAAATAATCAAAGTTTAATATACAAGTTTGAAAAAGAATAAAAATAGATTAAAAAAATTTGATTTGGTATCGGGGCGGGGAGGGGCGGGGCGGTTCCGGGTTTGGTACCGGGGCGGTTCTGGGTCCAAAAATTGGACCCGTAGTGGGTCTCGGGTGGTTCCGGGTTTGAAGAATTACAACGGTTCCGGGGCCGGGTTTGCCAAGAACCGACCCAAACCCGCCCCGGTGGCATCCCTACCAAGGGATAACATTTTTATTCCCTCTTGGTTGTTTAGCACGCTCATTACAAATCTTTAATACAATTTCCTTATGTAATTGACCTTCAGTTTTGCATGGAAACTTTATGGGGAACTCTCAAACAGCAAAAGAAGTCCTATAGTAAATTTCTTTTGGGTCCTACTCTAATACAGCTTCCTTTGTATAGAACTCAACCTATGGATTGCTTATTTATCTAACTCATTACAGTGCCCACATAACAGTATAGATGTCTTCATTTCCAGATCACAAGTACACGGTAAAAAATGGTATTTTTTTTTCAAGATATGAAGTCAATTATATAGGGCATTAGTGATGGTTTTATTTCTGTCGCTAAAAGAACTGTGGATAAAAATATATTTTTACGACAGAAAATGACTTGTAGAGAAAGGCATAACATTTACGATGGATTGTTACGACAGAAAACAAACTTATAGATAATAGTAGCTATTATCCATTGTTTATTATCGATAATAGTAGCTATCATCCACGGTTTATTATCTGTGGTTTAAAAAATCGTGAATAATAGTAGCTATTATCCACAGTTTTTTATCCGTGGTTAAAATATCCGTCGGGAAATCCTTCTAATTTGAAAACTTAATTATCTTTTTTTTAAAAAAATCTAGACCCTCCTTTGAATGGCCAATATTATACCCCCTTTACCCTCTCACCTTCTCTTCTCCTGATCCAGCAGCCGCGCTCCGCTCCTCTCTTCCATATCGACCCCGTCCCCTCCTCGCTGCATTCTGTCGACCCCCGTCACCTCAGACCTCACCTCCACCGTCGCCTCATTTGGCTCGAGCCCCTGCGCTTCTCCTAGATGGTTCAAGCTCTCAAAGGATTCGCCAGAGAAGTCCAGGATGGCCCTATTTCCATTCGCCATGTCGCGGAGAAGTTTACAAGGGAGGCGATGTCTCGACGGTTTCTAGGGACCATGACGCCAGCTTGTCCATGGCTTGGGATGGCGGTGAAGGAGGGAGGAGGCGAGGGTTCAGATCTGCCGACTATCTTCATCATCGGATGGCAGCGATCTAACATCCGCGGTGGATGATAGTCTGGTGACAATCTTTGGCGCGTCGTTCTGCTCCTCGCATAAATGTACAGTTGATTTTATGTCAGATATGTGAAAAGCTTCAGTTTCTTGTTTTTTCTCAGCATAGTTATCTTGCATTTTTTTATCCTTGATGTTGATTTCATTAGGTCACGTTTGTTGTTGCTTATTTGCTTTCCAAAATGAAGTGATTTTAATTCTTTTTTTTTTTTTGAAAAACTAAATAAGAATGTTAATCTGGAACTGAGGGAGTAGTCATTGTTATTTCTTTTATTTAACGTCAATATTTTGGCATCTTTGTATCTTTTAAGCTATAAAAAAATTCTAATAATATATTGTTTAAAAAGCCGCTGGTTTTGGTTGACAACTTTCGTGATTCCATCAGCCTAATCTGTCTTCCTAGATTTTGTGTTGTGGTAGCATTAATCATGCTGAAGTGCATTTGTGGTTATATATTTGTGTTGATATAAAAGCCTTTTTTCCATCGTAGTTTACGTGTCAATTGTCCCATTTTCAACCAAAAACTTATCAGCCTTATGTGTTATTAGCTTGTGTTGATGTTAAAAAATATTGAGTAGACAACGTATGCATTTTCCACTGGTTTAAAAGTTAAGTTACAGTGAGAGTAGGGTAGTCTAATCATCCGCGAGTACATAAACTTCTTGAATGGAAGTACTGGTTTAACTGCGTTAAGTTATGGGGTTACATACATTTTGCAATTATGTCTTTTTGCAATGAACCGTGAATATTGGGGTTATATGCAATTCACCCTTTTGAAAATTGTGAGTTATGGCAAGGTTGAGGGAATCTAGGTAATAGAAAATGCAGCTTGTTTTACTATTTGTGTATTTAGTGAAATCTATTCTATAAATTGGCAAATCCACCAAAGAAGGAAAATCTTGAAATATAATGGATTGTCACTGTCTTGTGCATTCCCTCAGTTTACCTGGAAGAGCATGTGCAAGTGGTCTTCACATCTGGCTATGCAATGCCCACCATGCAGATAGTAAAGTTTTCTCATGCTCACTTCTAGCAAAGGTAAGTAGCCTCAAACTTTCAATGAAGTTTGCATTGTCTTGGTACAGTTGATGAAAACAGATAAAAGCTAATCTTTATTAGGGCCATAAATTGTACAAGATATGCGAATAGAGTGGTGTTGTCAAACAATCTACAAAGTTGAGCTACATGGATGGTTCATTTTTTAGTCTTTGTATGATGTTTTATGTAATGCAAGTAGTACTTATTTTAATGATGAATAAAGCTGATGTTCCCGGTCAATTATTGTTATATTTTTTGTTACACAAAATCTGTACAACACAAAGGGAAAACCATATACTTGCAACATATTGCAGTTTTTTTTTGCATTTTAAAATCCATTAAGAATGGATAAAAACAGTCGCTACATATCATTCTCGGCAAAAAATCCCTTTTTGTGACGACAATATACGTCGACAAAACAAAGTTTCAATGGAATTTATTCGTCGCTAATGTCTATGATTTAGCTCGCTATATATATCTAACTCGAGGGATTTATCGACAGAATTTGTCCGTCGAGATAAAGTTACCACAACAGCGACGGATTTTGCCGTCGCTAAAGGCAATTTTTGTTGTAGTGATGTGAGAGTTTATATCGGGATTAAAAAATGGTTGAGGCATTACAACATGTAACATTATTTTTTCCTCCTAATTGTTTAACATACACCCAATGCAAGTCCTACTTTAATGCAATTTCCTTTGTATTTGTTAATCGACATTCAATTTTGAATGAGGACTTTGTGGGGAACTCTTAAACAGGCATTAAAAGTCCTACGTTAATCTAATTTCATTTGTATTAAACATACGGATTACCATTCCCACTCTAATGCGATTTCCTTCGTATAGGACCCCACCTACGGGTTACTGACGTATATTTATAACGCTTCTTACTTATCTAACCCATTTTATGCTCCTAATTATTGTGCTTTAATTTTTTCTTAAAATTTTTTATTTAATTTGGACTCAAAGTTTGAATGGAGGAGTTCCACAAGTAGCCTTTAGTTTCTTTTTCATGGCAAAGGATAAGGGTTTCAAAGATTTGCACTATTTAAATACACAACATCTACCATGAATCCATCTCTTCATGGCGAAATTTGTCTATACTTTGACCAAAAAAAATTGTTTCGTCATTTATAAGTCTCAATTATGGGGCTCATATATAGATTATTTTTTAAATTATGGATTCATACAAAGGACTTAATTGTAATAACAGTTAAAAAATTAAGATGTTGATGTAAATATTGTCACGCCCCAAGAATTTAAATCTAATTATTAATACAATATAAGTACAATAATACATTGGGGAATAAATACGATTTCAATAAGTCTTTCCCAGGTCGAGTCGTGTGCAAATCAAAGCATAAAGGAACGACCTTGACCCCGCCCAGTTGAACATTGTTCATATGGGGACGTGATGGTGATATTGAGAGTGAAAGAGGATGTTTTTTTGTGTATGAGTGTGATAATGATAAGGCTTTTACAGGAAGGTAGGTAGGTAGGTAAAGGCTTGGTTTATAATATATAGATGTACGAGTTCACATTCCACAACACTCCTAGCTTCCAGTCGTGTGCTTTTCGTCCTCTCTATTTTCGCCCTTGCTGCCCGTCTCTTCTAGCCCCAAGGGGCGGAGTGGCTGCTATGGATGGAGGGCCCCCATGCGATAGCCACATGGACGTTATGGACACGGCCAATCAAGCGGCTCCGAAGGGATGTAAAGTCATCCTCCGAATATCAATATCTCTCCAGGTCAAAATTTTAGGAGCACGTCTATATTATCAAGGATAATTATTATTGTTTAATGTGAAAGCATATGTGGTTAAGGTTAGTTATTGCCTATTGGAGAATATATTATCTCTCCATCTCCAGAATTATAGGAGTACATCTATCTCTTAATGATAATCCTTATTTTTTTTCATATGAAATCGTGTGTCATTGAGGTAAGTAATTGGAATTAGGGATTAAAAATAGGAACTAGATAGTCCAAAACGCAAAATGGTATCGGCTCCTTTCGGACTTAATAATGATAGCATAGATATCTTCACAAGTTTGAAAAGAAACTTTGAGAGGAACAGTACGTGATAGAATGAAAAGAGGGCTACCGTGTGGGTTTGAAGATCTGATTTTGGCACTAAGGATGGGGTCCACTTTGTATGAGAAACCCATGCAATTAAAACTCGATCCTACGTGTGTGTTGTATATCATCAATACATCCCCACATCAAGTACAACTCAAATACTAAATTAGATAGGTGAAGTCTCTTTTTTATCATGACTTGAGGGAGGACTTCGTAGCAAGACAAAAAAAATAAACAGAAACAAAAAGAGGAGTCTAAGATTTGGAGTCTTGTAGTTTTGTAGTCTTAGGAGCCTACATGTATCTAGTGAGCCAAGTAAACATGTTTTCTTAACTTATAGTCCGAATATTTGTGTTAGTCTTGACAAAGCTGAAAATCTTTAGCATGCTGTCACAACTTTTAATCCTATTATGTTCTGTTGGGTGTTTGAGCCTCTCAGGGCTTCTTTTGGTTCCAAAAACAAAAATGTTTGATAATTGCATCTAATTTAGTTGATTAATTTTATAAATTAATCACTTTTACGCATGCATTTGCATGTGCATTTTTGTTTTTAAATTAAAATCCAATACACGAGATATAATCTCTGCAGTGTAGTCCCATATTATATACTCTCCCTGTTGCATACTAATTTTGGAAGTTAAAAAATTATGCCATATTAATTGTCCTATTTCATGTTATCTTTTTTCACAGTAATAACTGGAAGGAGTAAAAAGAGTTCGTGGATGAAATAAAAAGGATAAAATGCAGATATTTGAACTGTTTGCAAAGCTGCTGCATACATACTGATTTCCCAACTATGTGGATTATCCCTAATTTATAAAGAAACAATTGCATCTAAACCAACAAAAATACATAATCACGTTAAGCGGAAGTACTAGCACGTTCGTGCTCTTGTTGTCATGAATGTAGTCTGTGTGACAATATATCTGTGCGTTGTAGTGGTGTGGGTGTGGGTGGAGCTACATCTTAGTTTGGTGGAAAATGTTTGGTGTTATGGTCTTTCTTGTTGTGTTTTCTTGGTTTTCTGCTGTCAATATTCCTTCTTTATGTATCCCCTGTACCTCATACTATGCTGCTGTTTAGCAATAAATTCCTGTAGGTCTTCGGAGCTCAGTTAAGTACGTATGTCTTTTTACATGCTTGAAATTATACACCATTTTGGTAAATATTGAAGTTATACGTATCCCTATATCAAGTGTCCTATGGGGGCTTCAAAAGCTCATTTTGAAAATAAAAATAGCACACTTAATATTGGACGATGGGAGTATTAGAGAGGAGGAAAGGGACATGAAATAGGCAAGCAACATCGTACTACTGGCGCAAGTCATTTGGAGTACATTGATGCACTGGGCCTAGACTTGTGACACGAGCAGTAATGGTTGGAAATGAAGAAGAAAGGTCTGGCGTAGCAAGTGGTGACTCACTGGTGGGTGTGAAGGAAGTTTGACGAGGATAGGACATTAGGGCGACGAGGAGACAACAGCCAACAAACTTGCCAATATGCATGCTTTGCGTGCATATCCGATGAAGTTTATATAATTTTCAATGGTCACCAAATTAGGGCCGTTTGGGGCGTGAAAAATCAGCTCCATCTAGCTGAAAAAATTCAGCTGGATTATCCCTGGCTGGATTTCCCCCAAACGGCCCCTAAAACCCTACATCCTCTATCCAAAATTAAGTTATTTTGGTTTTCTAATCCAAACAGGTAATTTTACAAACGGAGTATAATATAGACAACAAAGTACAAATCATTTACTTCAAGTCAAAATTTAATGTTAAAAATAAAAAGAATCACATCATTATGCCTTGCACATGTTTTTTGTGACATTTATCATTTTTTCACCATCATTATTAACTTTTTCCCACTTGGAACTTGATTTACATGCACGTACTTTTTACTCTCTTATTGTAGATTAATATATCTTAATTTTTATGTTTTAAATTTCCATAATGGCCAGTCATGACCTTTCTATGTTTCATTCAGCAAACATTTCCAATTGACATGCAAAGGACCAAGGTGGCTTTCTCACTGAGAAAAAAGTACTCCATCTATTCGGAATTATTATTAACATTGGGTTTTTCAAAACGAATTACAATTAGTTTATTATGAAAAACCAAATGTTAATAGTGTTGGGTTTTAGCCCATTGGAGGATCAAAAGTATAAGAAAATCTGAAAATCAAAAGGATCAAAACTTACGCAACAGGGAGACTCTTTTTACTCCATCCAGTAATTACTGTAGAAAAGATAACATGACACAGGACAATTAATGTTTTTCAATGGAAAAAGATGCACCAATATCACAAGACACAGCTGCTACCAAATCCAAACTAAAACAGATGAAGGAAGCAAACCAGAAATCTAAACAGAGATGGACACTCCAGTGTATTATCTACTATTTAGTTCTGAAAAGATATTTCTCAACCTCATGACTGATAAACTGATAATTACCCTTGCAACCAATCAAATTACATAAATAAAGTTCACAGATCCAGTTTCTACAGCTTGCTTTTCACTATTCTTTCCAGCATTTGATCCATAAAACTTACACTGTATCATGCAATACTCAAGGTTTTGGTCATGGCACTACCTGTAATCCTGCCTACATTAATCAGGTATATTCTGAAACTGGAATAAGCAAATTCCCTCACAATTTAGAGGGCTTTGGGAAGATATCTGGAGTGAATTTCTGAGCTGCGCTAAGGCTTCCCTTAATCCTCATTGCACCCCTGCTCAATTCATCAGAACCATCAAACACAACAAGGAACAGTGGATCACCACCTACACATTCTTCCCATGTACTCCATAACAGTAATACCATAACAGCAATAAAAAAGAGATGGAAAATAAAGATCACCTCATAAAAGCGAGCTGGGGGTTCATCTTCCCCGTCGCGATGGCCACAAAATCGCTATCCTTAAACGAGAACGTGCAATCGGGCTTCCCTTCATAAGGACCTAATTTGCCCACCAACCGAAAATTCAAAACCCCCAATTTTTTTTAGCAAATATCATATACTGCAGAACGAAAATGAGGAATCTTAACATATGGTCCGATTTCAAATACCGACCTTTGGTTATCTCTCCCTTTTTCAGATCAACGACGTAAATCTCCTCATCTACTCCAAGTCTCTTTTATCAACAAAATCGAATCACACCAAATTACAAATAAGGACGGAAATTAACACATAAGACAAATCAATGAGAGAGAGAGAGAGGGAGGGAGACCTTGGGAGCGATGTTGAATTGGTAGATGAGGGCGATCTTCTGGGAGAGTTCCTTTCCGGCGTCGGAGGCGAGGTGGAGCTTCATCTGGTCGAGGAGGGCTGCGGCCTTGAGCTCGGAGTTGGCCATTTCCGGCTGAATTCCGGAAAAAACCTCACCTTTTGGTAGCTAGCTAAGGATGATTACTTAGAAGTAATGGGGGGTTTGGGTTGGTTAGCCGCGGAAGATGCAAAACAAACTAACAAAGTAAAGAAGAAGTCTTTTCTTATACAGTTAGTTATAAGATGGACAAAACGGAAAAGAGTCGTCTTCAGTTGGGACTTACAGAGAGACAATAATAAAGATGGGAAGTTAGAGGTTGTCGGGATTGGTTTAACGTGACAGCCCAGACTTTGTTACCTAAATCCGTTCCTAATAGCCATAATGTTTGTTTTATGTCCTTTACACCCCATTAAAAAGGGCAGGGCAACCGTCCTAGTTGAGCACCCTGCCTATTCTGCTGCCGGAGGCCGCGTGGGAAATCATGCTCCAGATGTTCATGCTCCAGATATTCGTGTCCGCCCATTTACTATCCAAACGGATATAAAAAATATATTCGTCACAGCTGCGGATGCAGCCACGGACAGCTTTGGTGTGGTCTATTTGCGGACAAAGTGAGTTTGTATTTAGAGTCGTCCGTGTTCATGATCATTTTTAAGATAAGTGGTTCTGTTGTGAACGCCTGGCCCAGTGTGGGCCGTCAGCAGCCCAACAGGCCATCACGTCAGCATTAAGTCATTAGGATCCTTGATTGATTATGTATCTAATTGTAATCAGCCCGTTTAGGCTAATTGTTAGGTAACGGGCTGAGTGAGAATAATTAGGCTAATTAGTGGCCCATCGGCGGCCCATCAACTTGACCAGATGGCGCTCCCTAGGCAGGAGCGCCATCCCCTTTTCTATATATGTTGGACGTCTTCCTCAGGGGAGATTTATGCAATAGAAAGCTATTTCAGTTACTCTTTTTCTCCTTTCTTATTTTTGCCGTTGAGATACCTTGTGACCATTGCCGGTCACAACATTGGTATCAGAGCGGTTACGAACTGTGACGACGATGCCGCCTCGCAAGCAGCCGTCCATGGCCGCCGAGGCACAGCCACAGCCAGAGCCAGAGGTGACCAACGAGGCTGCCAAGCCGGAGGCGCCGGAAGGAAATGACATGGCGGAGATCCGATCCATGCTTGCGCAGCTGCTTCAATTTCAGATCGCGCAGGCACAAGCAACGGTCAATCAGACAGGGCCACTGCCTACGCCGCCGACCTTCTCTGCAGCCCAAGGAGAGACCTCGCAGGCAGGGGGGTCGAGAGGGATCGATGGATCTGGAGCACGGATTCCTCCGCTGAACTCCCACATACAAGGGTTTCAAATTGGCTCCATGCATCAGTCCGCACATGGGGGTCCTATGGGCAGAGGGACGCAAGGCACACCAGGTGTTCGAACAAATGCCCCTATGACAACCCCCCTTCGCAATATGCAACAAGAGATTGATCAGGACTGGGAGGAGCCGATTGGGCTCCAAGGGGGCTCGCGAGGCGGAGCAGAGCCCAGATTAGCTCGTCTACAATTCCCTCGTTACAATAGAGATGACGATCCAACAGAGTGGGTCTACAAGGCAGAGAAGTTTTTCGACTACCAGGGAACCCGATCTGAGACAGAACGCCTGCGCATTGCAGCGTTCCATTTAGACGGGGACGCGTCAGTATGGTTCCGTTACTACGAGAAGGAGGTCTGTTACCCAACATGGGCGTCCTTTGCAGATGAACTCTGTGTACAATTTGGCCCCAATGAATTCCAAGGCTTCAACGAGATGTTATCTAGCCTGCGACAGACCACAACAGTGCGTGCATACTACACGGAGTTCATGAAGATCGCCAATCGTCTGCCGGATTGGCCAGTCGCTGCCTTGGTGGGAACGTTCAAACGAGGATTGAAGCCAGAGATATCTGATGAGATGAGGCACTATCCTTGTCACACAATGAGGGAGGTAGTACGTCATGCTCGCATTGAAGAGGAGAAATTGGCTAGGCAACGACGAGGGGGTCGTGGAGGGTTCATACCTCGCACTGTCCATAGCCCAGCGTCGGGCTCAACACCTGCGCCTAGCTCAGTTGCCGGCCGAGCCAATTCTGCAGGGGTGACCAATCCACCTGTTCGTCGCCTTACCCAAGCCCAAATGGAGGAACGACGGGCCAAGGGGCTATGTTTCAATTGTGACGAGAAGTGGGTCAAGGGTCATAGATGTGCGGTGCCAGGAAGTCTGTTGGTAGAGGAGGTAGACGAGGACGTGGAGTGTTCCGTCGAAGAGGCCACCCATGCATACGAGGACGTGCAGCCTGAGATATCGGTTCACGCCTACTCGGGGGCCTTTACTCCTCGCACAATGCGCGTACAGGGGTTTCTCAAGCGCCAGGCTGTTACCGTTCTGATTGACAGTGGGTCTACCCACAACTTCATTAATGACAAGGTGGCACATCGACTGGGGTGTTGTGTGACAGATGCCAAGCCCTTTGACGTCCTAATCGGGGATGGCAAACATCTTAGGAGCGCTGGAGTCTGTGCTCAGGCCGCCCTTACCGTTCAAGGTAACATCTTTCTTACAGATCTTTTCTTGTTACCAACCAAGGGCGCCGATGTTGTCCTGGGAGTGCAATGGCTCCAGGAACTGGGAAACGTCGTCTGGAACTTCAAAGATTTGATTATGGACTTTGAGGTCCAGGGTCAGCGGGTGCGCTTACAGGGGGCCCAGCCTGGCTCATTGCACACGGCCCAAGCAATTGGATCATTATTCCGTTTTGCCGCTCAAAGAGTGATGCTACAACAGAGGACCATTATGGATGTCGATCAGCCTGATATTCCTGAGGACATGCGGCTCTTGTTGGAGGAGCACCAGGACCTTTTCTCTGAGCCCAATGCACTGCCGCCAGCCAGGGATCATGACCATTCAATCCCTATTATTCCAGGTGCAGCCCCAGCTAATGTCCGTCCGTACCGATATCGCCACGTGCAGAAGACAGAGATTGAGCGCCTAGTCCAGGACATGTTGACGACAGGTATTATTCAACCTAGTACCAGCTCGTATTCTTCCCCTGTTCTATTGGTAAGCAAGAAGGATGGAACTTGGCGGTTTTGTGTGGACTACCGTGCCTTGAATGCCATTACCGTCAAGGACAAATATCCTATCCCGGTGATCGAGGAATTGTTGGATGAGTTGGCGGGTGCTATGTTCTTTAGCAAACTCGATTTGCGCTCCGGGTATCATCAGATTCGAATGAATCCGGCGGATATCTACAAGACGGCTTTCCGCACTCATGATGGTCACTACGAGTTTTTAGTTATGCCTTTCGGCCTAACCAATGCCCCAGCAACCTTCCAGTCTCTAATGAATGATCTATTTCGACCCTACATGCGACAGTTTGTTCTGGTATTCTTTGATGACATACTTATCTACAGCACTTCGTGGGAGTCTCATCTGCAGCACTTGAGGTTGGTTTTCTCTATTCTACGGACTCATACACTTTATATTAAACGTTCGAAGTGTTCTTTTGGAAGTCGACAGGTGGAATATTTGGGCCATCTTATCACCCATAATGGGGTGGCCACCGACCCTGCCAAGGTGTTGGCTATGACGGCCTGGCCCGTACCCACTTGCGTCAAGGGCCTTCGTGGATTCTTGGGCCTAACAGGATATTACCGACGGTTCATTCGACAGTATGGTATTATGGCCCATTAGGGATGGAACTTGGGTCGGGTTTTTACCCGACCCGACAAGACCCGGCCTTATTGGGCCGGTTCTGGGATTGCTTATGCAATACCCGGTTCCGGTTCCGGGTCTGAAAGAGGAACCGACCCATCGGGTCGGGTCGGGTCCGGGTTTTCATGTAAAACCCGGACCCGACCCGGGTACATGATAGATATATATGTATATCATATACTTGGACCCATATTTATTTTTTTTTATGAATATTTTTTTTGGGCGAAAGCACTCATATCTCTTGATTTGAGTAGTTTGGATTTTTATAGATATATATTATTAATAAAAAAATTAAAAGAGTTAATAGTTTAATGTATATGACATTAAAAATATAAAAAAACTGGTACCGGGTCGGGGCGGGTCCGGGTTTCAAGTTCTGGTACCGGGGCGGGTCCGGGTCCTTGAAACTGGACCCGTAGTGGGTCTGGGACGGTTCTGGGTTTGAAGAATTAAAATGGTTCCGGGGCCGGGTATGCCAATACCCGGCCCAAACCCGCCCCGGTTCCATCCCTATGGCCCATCCACTTACTGCCCTGCTCAAAAAGGGGGCCTTCAAATGGAATGCAGAGGCCCAACTTGCCTTTGATCGTCTGAAACAGGTCATGGTCACAGCGCCTGTCCTTCTTTTGCCAGACTTTACTATTCCATTTGTGGTGGAAACCGATGCATCAGACACCGGTTTAGGGGCGGTCCTCTTACAAAGGGATCGACCTGTGGCATTCTTCAGTAAAGCCTTATCTGGCCGCTCATTGACTCTATTTGCTTATGAGAAAGAGATGCTGGCCATTGTTCATGCAGTAACAAAGTGGCGGCCCTACTTATTGGGACGCAGGTTCATTATACGCACAGACCATCAGCCTCTAAAATATTTTCTTGATCAGCGGGTGTCCACCCCTGCACAACAGCGATGGGTGAGTAAACTGCTGGGCTATGATTATGATATTGTTTACAAAAATGGGGCACAGTGGCAGATGCCCTCTCCCGCATGCATACAGGGGGGGGTACTTGTTTGGCTCTCTCAGTGCCCAGTTGTCCATTTCTTTCCGACATTCGGCAGGCATATAGGACTGATCCACACACTCAACGTTTGATTCAGAGCCTTCAGGAGCAGCCTGCTAATGAGCTATCTTATACGTGGCAGGATGATATTTTGCTGTGGAAAGGCAGGTTATGGGTGCCGGATTCGGGGGACTTGTGTCGACGCATTATTTCTCACTTCCATGACACTGTGCTGGCTGGCCATGAAGGCACATTTCGGACATATAAAAGGGTGAGTCACAGTTTTCTTTGGCCGGGAATGCGGCGTGCTATTCATGCGTATGTGGCTGCTTGTGACACTTGTCAACGTGCTAAGGCAGCCACCACTTCCCCTCAAGGTCTGCTTCAGCCGTTACCGATTCCTGATCAAGTTTGGACCGATGTGTTAATGGATTTTGTCGAGGCCCTACCAGTCGTGCAAGGGAAATCTGTTATCTTTGTGGTCGTGGACCGCCTCTCCAAGTATGCCCATTTCAGTGCCCTGAGTCATCCGTTTACTGCGAAAATGGTGGCGGAAGTTTATGTGCGCGACATAGCGAAGCTTCATGGCATGCCTCGAACTATTGTCTCCGATCGTGATAAGGTATTTCTCTCTTCTTTCTGGCGGGAATTCTTTGCTATGCAAGGCACTGACCTCCACATGAGCACGGCCTATCATCCTCAAACTGATGGCCAGACGGAGGTCGTTAACAGGTGTTTGGAACAATATTTGAGGTGTTTTGTGGGGACTCAGCCTCGTAAATGGTTGCAACTACTTCCATGGGCCGAATGGTCGTATAACACGGCCTACCATACCAGGATAGGATTCACACCTTTTGAGGTGGTTTATGGCCGACCTCCGCCTTCTGTCCTTACCTATGTGCCTCAACGCTCTTCAGTGGCCGAGGTATTGTCTCCGATCGTGATAAGGTATTTCTCTCTTCTTTCTGGCGGGAATTCTTTGCTATGCAAGGCACTGACCTCCACATGAGCACGGCCTATCATCCTCAAACTGATGGCCAGACGGAGGTCGTTAACAGGTGTTTGGAACAATATTTGAGGTGTTTTGTGGGGACTCAGCCTCGTAAATGGTTGCAACTACTTCCATGGGCCGAATGGTCGTATAACACGGCCTACCATACCAGGATAGGATTCACACCTTTTGAGGTGGTTTATGGCCGACCTCCGCCTTCTGTCCTTACCTATGTGCCTCAACGCTCTTCAGTGGCCGAGGTTGATTACTTACTTCAATCGCGAGATGATGTCTTACGGCAGCTCAAGGCTAATTTGGCCTCCGCCCAGAATCGTATGAAACAAATATATGACCGAAAGCACACTGACAGGGAGTTCCAGTGGGCGATTTGGTATATGTGTCTGTTCTTCCTCAGCGCCAGACATCTTTGTTTCGGACATCGAATGCCAAGTTAGCTCCACGGTATCATGGGCCCTATCATGTGGTGGAACGTATTGGTCGTGTGGCCTACCGCTTGGCCTTACCTCCTGACTCATTGGTCCATCCTGTCTTTCATGTTTCCCGTCTCCGCAAGTTTATGGGTGACCCTTTGTCCGTGATAGTTGACGGTCCCCTCCAGTTATATGACTCGCCTGGCCCAGATGCGCCTGTTCCAGCTTCAATTATTGATAAACGTCGGGTTCGGCGGTCTGGTCGTATTACTACTGAGCTTTTGATTGCGTGGCGTGGTCAGCCCATCGATGACGCGACATGGGAGTTAGAGGACATCATCATGGAGCGTTTTCCAGAGTTATCGCCTTGAGGATAAGGCGAACAGTGGAGCGTGGTGGATTGTTGTGAACGCCTGGCCCAGTGTGGGCCGTCAAGCAGCCCAACAGGCCATCACGTCAGCATTAAGTCATTAGGATCCTTGATTGATTATGTATCTAATTGTAATCAGCCCGTTTAGGCTAATTGTTAGGTAACGGGCTGAGTGAGAATAATTAGGCTAATTAGTGGCCCATCAGCGGCCCATCAGCTTGGCCAGATGGCGCCCCCTAGGCAGGAGCGCCATCCCCTTTTCTATATATGTTGGACGTCTTCCTCAGGGGAGATTTATGCAATAGAAAGCTATTTCAGTTACTCTTTTTCTCCTTTCTCATTTTTGCCGTCGAGATACCTTGTGACCATTGCCGGTCACAACAGGTTCATAGTGTCTCTGTTTCTCTAAACCCGTTCATGTTCGCAACAAACACATGCAGACAGATACATAGGAGTAAGGGTGTAACGGGCCGAGCCGGCTAGTAAGCTGATCCAGCTCGGCCCGATTTTGGGCTTAGCTCGACTCGTTCCACTACGAGTCGAGCTCGAGCTCAATGATACTCGACTTGGCTCAGCTCGATTAAGCTCGCGAGCTGACTCACGAGCTTGGCTCGTTATTATATATATATATAAAAAATTAAATATATTATTTTATATTTTATTTTATTTTATTCTATAAAAAATTTAATGAGCCGAGCTCGAGCCTGAGCTGAATTTTCACTCAAGCTCAAGATGGAAGGCTACAAGCTGTGAAGAGCCGAGCTCGAACTCAAATTTAACATTTTGAGCTTGAGCCGAGCCATGCCTAAGTTCGGCTCAGCTTGGCTCGTTTACACCTCTAGTGTCCGTACGGATGGACACCTAATTTTAAAGTGAACAGAAGGCTAGGGACCTAACTTGTCTGCATTCGTATTTGTCCGTTTACACCCCTAACAGGTGATTGACACAATACTTATCATGAGGGCCCACGAAGAAGCCATAAATTGGAAATCGTGTCAATCACCAATTGCTGATGAGCACAACCTTGAATATAATCCATAATGGGTGACCAACAAGTATCCTAGCTAGAAAGTGTTAATTCTTGTTAATTCGAAGTTGAATAACTAGAAATGCTCAGGAAGTTGGAAGTTAGCCACATTAGGTGCGGTTGGGGTCGCCGAATACGTTAGTCACTCGTATCAAAATCAAAAATTATATCAGCTAATGCTTACTTTAGCATGAGCGATTAGGTCGTCTGATGAATTAGTGTCCATTAATTGCTACCTCTTACAACTAGGACTGCTCCCTGAGAGTGCAGTTTAGATCGCTGATCAATTCATGTTCCGTAGAATGATAAGTAAATTTCAAGTCCTAGATTTCCATGCAATTTGTCACCACTACCCAGCCCAAGTCCTACAGTTTTTTTACACGCTGCTCATCTCAGTGGATTATAGCGGAAACTTTTGACCGTGTCCACCATTTCGATCATGGATTAGGCGGCCACTCTGCAGACTAGCACACTGAGGCCCTATTTGGTTAGCACTTTTAGGAGTAGGAGATCCAAATTCTTTAGATGAATCTAGATTTAAGAAAATTGGTGTTTGGTTGGCCAAAATCTACTTCATTTGATGAATTTAGTTTATAGTGGCAGAAACCGTAATTTATGAAAGAAGACAAAGGCATTTGATAACAAAAAAACCTCATCATTAGTCGAAACCTAATTTTTTTTTAAAAAAAAATACCCTTATCTTCTTTCGAAAATTACCTCATTTGCCACTAAAAGAAGTGATTTGGAATTCTTTTAGAAAATCTCCTCTCCAAAAGAAGCTGGATTAAGGGCTGCCAAAGAGACCCTGAATAAGGTCTACAAGAAGCAGTTCTAGAAATGCTCTCTCTTTACGGATTAAAGTCTGGCCTTTGCTAAGAGATCAAGAGGGGTCTTAAGTGAACGGATACCGTGCATTACAAAAGAATCTACATGATCAGGATAGGATAACGCAAGGATGCCATGACTCAGGAGAGAGGAGCACTTCGTGCCAAAAAAACACTGCAGTTGCCCAGCACTCCGGCCCACTACATACGGCGGTGTAC
Source organism: Houttuynia cordata (assembly GCA_039654745.1). NCBI lineage: Eukaryota > Viridiplantae > Streptophyta > Magnoliopsida > Piperales > Saururaceae > Houttuynia > Houttuynia cordata. Next base: position 27,070,826 of record CM077504.1, read on the forward strand.
ATCTAGTATTTCCGACTGGATTAAGAATATGCAGAAAGAAATGCAGTTGTGATGGACCCTAGTTTTACTGAGGGGAAATTTGTCCATTTTTTCAGGAGAAGTAGCAGATCATGATGATCATCAATTTGTCCTTAGAACAAAATCCAAAAATGATTTCACGCAATCTGCAACAGATGATTCTTTACAATCAATTTACTCCTCAATCTACACGTGGAGTTGTTACTTGATTGACTTTCTTCCCTTCCCAAGGAAAGAAAAGACGAAATGGCATGGAGGACGAGGCACGCGTATAACGTCGAATACTTTGTAAAAGCATGTCATTTCAATTTCAAAGATTTTTCTCTCCCATGCTCTTTTCACAATCTCAACAACTGTTATGTCTCGATAAGAATCTTCGTATAAAACAAAATATGACTATGACTCCTACTGTTTGCCAATTTGTGATTGTAAATTAATTAGAAAAAGTTGACGCACTGTTTTGCATTGTGAGTCATCCGATCATGATCCATTGGCTCACATATACATGGGAATCAAATTCGCCTGCCCCCTGTACTCAAAGAAATTATCTGGTGAGATACAACCATCGGACATATAATACAGAACTCAATGGTTGAGCGAGACACCCTAGAAACATGACTGCTATATTAGCATTCAGGCTCACATCTCATTCAGCGATTTATGTTCTCTATACGAATCTTCCAACCTGCATGCAAGCGGCACTCAATTATATCAAAAAAATATACTCCCTCTCTTCAGAAATACTCTTCAAATCTGGGAGGGATTATATAGCTACGCTTCAAGTTTCAACTTAAGCCGTTCGATCCATTGAAAGCCCATGCCACATCAGCAAGAACCTGGGGCCGGGGACGGGACCGGAGCGCGGGAGCATCGAAGGCATTAACCCGCGTCTCCTCTAAAAATATCTGGACCGCTACCATGCAGATATCTCCGGTGACGTGGCCTTCGACCTAGCAGTCGACACGTGTAAAAGTAACGCCACATTCATCCTTGGGCCCCACCCTTCCATGCTCTTTTTCCCTGTTCTTCTTCTCCTGGAAGAATCCCCAAAAATAACCAAAATTTCTGCTCAATTTCGCCTAGAAAAATGGAAATCTGAGAAATCTGGGAGCGGATTTGAGGAGGAAGGTGAGAAATTTGAATGGCAATGGAGGCGGCGGGGGACGAGGGGAGCTTGCAGACGGAGAAATCGGCGGTCACCGGCGATAATTCGAGGGAATTTTTCGGGTCCGAGCTTTTGGGCCTGGTAACTCCGTCGAGCCTTTTCTATGTCATTTGATTTGTCATTTTTTTATTTAATTTATGGATAATTGGGCTGTGTGGAGATGGATTTCTTTTATTTGCAGATTTAAATGCAGTTTACATGATTGTTTCGAGTTTTCATTTTATTTCCTAATATTATCTGAATTTAGTTGCACTTAATTTTAATGTATTTTCTCTGATTTACAATTAAATTTCCTAAATGCTATGCATTTCTTAGTTTTTTTTACTTCTAGGTCTTTCGATGTAGATTCTTTGAACTGGCTGTTGTACAAGATTTTAAGAATTATCTGTTGATTTTCTTTTGGTTTAGAAATAAAACCTAGGCCTGAAGGTCATACTCCTGAAACGGGAATCTAACTCAGGATGCCGATCCGCAGTGTATTTTAGCCCTTTCGTATTAATATAGAAAATGTGACAAATGATTTGGTAATTTCTTCAGCCAATGAAAATGTAGGAAAGGTTCAGGTCCTGCAACCCTGTTCTTCACTCTATCTAACTAGTTAATATTGTGCAAAGAAAAATAGAAGTAGTTCTGGTTCAAGTACCAGTGTGAGGTGAACTACGTATTCTTTCCTACTACTTTTGGTGGAGAATAGTATGATAATTAACATGTAGAACTTTATCTTATGGTCTTCAGGCAGCGGAACCTGCACCTTCTGAATGGACAGACGAGAAACACAGCATGTATCTGAGTTTCATTGAAGCATCGTTTGCCAATCAATTATACAACCATGAATGTAGCTCGGTAGATTCACTTGGGTGGCCGCCTGTTACACAGCAAGAGCTCTTAAATAATAATCTAGTTCAGTCACATCCTAGCAACCATTTATCTTCAGGCCAGGTCTAAATCTATCTTTCTTGTTAATTTAAGCCTTATAAGCTTCTCATGTTTAATGTATTGGATCTAAACTTCTTGTTCGTAACTTCGTTTGTTTGCCTTTTACTACATTAGTTCAAGGTTTTAAGGTGTGGCTCTTGGCAGAAGCTGAAATTTGAAACGGGTCAGTCTTCGTTACATTGTGGAAGTGAGCCACGTCATCTGCTCAAAAATCCATGGATCCGGCACTTCAGGCACTTCTCCACTGGCCAACAGCCGGAATTACTGATGCCTGGATTACAAGTAGATGTCTCATCAATTAGAGATGGGACATCCTTAGCGGGGCATTCCCAGAGGAGCGCGAGTCTAGAAGCAGAAATTACAAGCCTTCAGCCTTCAATTAGCTGTCAAATTTCTGTCGGTCAAAATACAGGTATATTGGACACATTAACATACCTGAATTTTTAGAACTTTAAAGCTGAATTCTTCTTATGTAACATAATCATAATCATTATCGAAAGGTAATGTTTCCGTATTCTGTGATATAAATCTTGCACTTCTACAGTTCTGCTGTGGCTTGATGTGTATCAACATTTTATCTAAGAAAGAGCAATATCATATCCTATTTTAGTGTCGTTAAAAGAGTGCAGGGCACTTTGCCCAGCGCTGCCAGCCATTTGCATTGTTGGCGCCGTCTCTGGCCCAAAGCCTGACAACCACAACTTAGGCTGAGGTTGAGAAATCCAGGCCATGAATGCCCTGAAATTCCATGATTCCAGGGCGTTAACAGCTGTAGTGCCTTAAGGGAAGAGCTTCTTCCTCTTTGTGTTCTGTCTCCCCTTCCTGTTGGAACCCAAACACCCAAATTCCATGTTGGAACCCCTTTCCCCTCCAAGTTCCTCGTATCTATAGTGCACCTGTAATGTTTTCTTCAGGCATCGGTCTTGAATGAAGTGCAATATTCATTGTGTTTCAGGCAAGATTTTAATTAGTCTCCTTGTTGTCTTGAGCTGGCTATAACTGTTTAGATATATCGAAATCCAATGGTAACTCTGCTCCCTTACAATTGCATTGGCTCTCGGGTTATAAATGTTGTAACTCAAGGTAGTTAAAATTTAACACTTCTTTCGTGTTATCTTTCTATGATAAAAATTTTAAAACAGGCTTAAAAAAATAATGGGAGATGAACAAATGTGTCCAACAAGCTAGTCTGGTCGGTACAAGAAAATTTAGCACGATGGGTACGACATTGGAACGGATGGAGTACAGGCATTTGGAGTTTTACTGAAGGATATTAAACTCTTTACATGCCCATGCGCAGGCATATGCTCCAAATGTGAAAATACCAATAAGAATGTTGGATTTGCCTGCATTTACAGATTTAATAAGCTTTCTTAAAAGATATTTCTTATTTGCTTGATAATATTTCCAAAACAGGATAACATTAAACATTAGGTTTATTAAGCCTCATTTGAAGTGATACAAATGCAGGCTTTTTCATGAGCTTACAGGATTAAGATATGCCATCGTTTTAGTGCTGGCCTGCATGTGAGAGTTCCATGTTTCTTATTTAAAAAAAAAAGAGACAGTTGACTGTTGTGTTACCTAGTTTTTGCTGATAAAATTTTTTATGGATTATCTTTGCAGAAGTGTCAGATCAGAACTTTGTGGATGGAAGTTGTAGCTGTATCGAAGATCAACTGACCAGTTCTTACAGAAGTAAAAGGGTGAGAACTTCAAATGCTATATTTAACAGCAAATATCAAGTAAGGACTTTTTATTTCTACATATAATAATAGATATACAAGCAATGGTAGAAAGGGAGAGCTTTGAATGATCTGATTTCATCCGTTTCTATGTCTTTAAGGTTGTACCATCTATGGATTCAGCTCCCAGAGATGACATCGCATCTCAAAGACAAGATTCTACTAGCTGCAAACGCAGGCAATTGTAAAACACGCATTTTTCTGTGGGTCGGGAGAGCTCATACCTAAAATATTGAAGATTAGTGTCCATTTTACCATTGCATTTGTTTCTTATATATCCAGATATGTGGGATGAGGAACCAAGTTGTACATAGCAATATAACGCACCCGATCAGTGAAGGGTGGCCTTATATTATCGACAATATTGCAAGTGAACATGCCAGAAGATATCTACAATTTACTGCTATTTGCCAGCATAGCTCCAACCAGAGTATATCGTCAGAGTTGGTTAGGTAATATGGAAATCAAAGAACTTTGTGTGACAAAACATATGTTGTAAATTGTAATATGCATGGGACTTTTTGTAATACCCCCTATCGCCTATTATGACTTGTATTAATACACATTCTCTATGATTTAGATGAGCATGGGGTGACTGTCCCTCCCTAAACTCCTCAACTTCGTGGCTCTTGTATAAAACAGTTTTTTAACTAACTTCAGGTCATCTTAGTTAGAAGAGCGGAGGTTCTCAACATGTCCGCCAATTTCGTGGAGCATTGTTGTCTCCTTAATCTTTGCTCAAGCCAGCTCGGGGGTGACATTTGAACGGAGTTCATCAGGTTAGGAACCTCTAGCTTAATAACTTCATCACAGAGGTACTTGCGAGTGTGCTGCTTTGTACCTGCTTATCTAAACTATGCAAAACTGCCTGTTATTTGATTTACCTAAATACTAATATAATCGATCGAGTTCCAATCGTCAAGCTCATGTTTGAGGATGGATCTTCTTTTACATAAAGCCGAGCCATTCTACGGAAGAGAGCCTATTAGATTGATCAGGAGTTGATAAACCTGCATAATTAGCACCTCTTGTCCTGCAAGCCTCCAGGAAGACAGAAAAATTTTCCACCTTGATATCGGTCTTTCATCTCCATTCCGAAGTAGTTTCATTATTTCACTTGCTGGGACTGGGAACACCCCAGTTAGAAGTCGAGCAATAGCAACAAGGATGAGTAATTCACTACCCCACGGTCTAGCCATCCCATCTCGCCAGTACGCAGCGGTGGATACACACCCTCTAAAATACATGAATGGTGGACATGAGCTGGCTAAAACGTGAGGTTGTGAATTAATCCTAGCAACAATCATAGTACTCCATTTCTGTTATTTGGACATTGAACAATCATAATGTATAAAAAAAAAAGACATGGAACAATGATACAGTGTACGGTATATTATTTATTTTGTTATTTAAAGTATTTTTGGTGTTAAAAATAAAAGAAAAATCAGAACAATCAAGGCCGGTGTTAAAAGTAATACCTATTTGTCTTTTAGTACTTCGGTAATTTGGGTTAATATGTAAAGGAAGTCTTGGAATATTGTAATGTCTTTATGCTTAGGGCAATGTGGTAGATTTAAATCTGAGCGCACAGCCCCTGTTTTGAGCTCTTGCTCAACTCTGAACTGAGACTGTAGATGGTCGAACCAGACCAACATGGACGTTGATGGATGGTATCTGTAGGGAGTCTTGCCTTTGAAACAGCTGAGAAAGAAGGCATTCCTGAAATGGTAATTAGAAGGGCAGAGCAGTCCTATAACTCAATAAATGAAGAGGGCCGTCATTCTGAACTGAGAATGCTGGGATTATGCGGTTGATCCATGGTTCCCATGTTGATTTTTCGGAAGGAGTCAGTCATGCATCAAAGGATATTTCTGTGAAGCCCATTTGTTTTCCAGGGACTTGGATTATGAAGAGATACTTCAGAGAGACGTGGAAATGGCTGTTACCACTATATGCCAGAAGAAGTTTTTAAAAACTTCACAAGGAAAAGGTCATATCAGAACATGCCGAGGTCACTTGTGTTAAAATTGGCTTGAAGGAGCAACCACCACCTTCAACAATAGGAGTTTCATGTGTCTATGTAATGTTCAGACCTGACAAGCAGCTGTGTGTGGGGCAGGTAGTTCTCCTCTTATTAGCTATTCCAATAAGAGATGATGGAGCTGGCCCGGCTGGCGGACGAGTATGGCTCCGGGGAGCTGCGTCTCACGGTGGAGCAGAACATCATCATACCGAACGTCCCGGATGTCAAGGTGGAGGACCTGCTGTCGGAGCCGCTCCTGAGGGAGAGGTTCTCGCCGGAGCCGCCGATACTGATGAAGGGGCTGGTGGCGTGCACGGGGATCCAGTTCTGCGGGCAGGCGATAATCGAGACGAAGGCGAGGGCGATGAAGGTGACGGAGGAGGTGCAGAGGCTGGTGAGCGTTGAGAAGCCGGTGAGGATGCACTGGACGGGATACCCGAACACGTGCGGGCAGGTTCAGGTGGCGGACATTGGGTTCATGGCGAGGGACCAGAATGGGAAGGTAGTGACGACTGGACGTGTTTGTGGGTGGGAAGACTGGGAGTGAGTCTCATTTGGGGGAGATGTACAAGAAGGGGGTGCCATGCAAGGGCGTGGTGCCTCTGGTGGTGGATATATTAGTAGAGAGGTTTGGAGCAGTGCGGAAGGAGAGAGAGGAGGACTGATGGCTGGCCGGAGGAATTATACCAAACTCAAAATTTCCTTGACAAATGGAAACCTCTTTTGTAATACTCCATGTTTTGGAAGGAGACACGCCTGTGTTTCTGCCATGATCAAATCCCATTTATAAATCCTTCCTTTGAGGAAAATCGATATAGGAATTATGATTGATTAAAGACTGAAAGAGTTGAGAAATACTACCTCTGTCCCGTATTAAATGGCTTATTTGGTCATGTTGGAAAATATTGCTCCCTCGGCTTTGCTGGTTATTTGGCCAGTAATCGAGTTTGTTGAGTCCTATGAAAACTACTGACCGAAACTGTACTGAAACGGTATTGATGCCTTGCTATGATGCTTCACCCACTGGGAGTGTTTGAATGAATGAATTCCTTTATATATAAAAAAAGGGCAGTGATATCCCTACATCACTTCTCGACAGCATTGCGAATGTTAGTGAGTGGGTAATCTGATGTAGGGACATCAATGCTCACCCATTCACCGACATATATTAGTGTTGTAGGGACATGATGTAAAAATATATCATTTTTCATAAAAAAATAGTACTGAAAGGTGATAACTCTACACAAGTCCAATTTCGTTCCTCCCTAGTATAATTAAAAAAAAATCCTTCTTAGTAAGATGCGTGGTAACATGTGCTTGAAGCGAAAATAGAAGTGTATCTCGGCAAACGAACGTCTTTCAGTTACGGCAAAACCCGCATCACAACTCAACGTAATTAGACACCAGGTGACAATCTAAGACTCTGTATCTTGTGTACGAAAGAAAAGAGACTCCTTGTCTTGTTTACAAATCTTACAATTAGCTCTATACTTGTTTAGTGTTAGCAATTTAACCCAGACATCGGTTACATCTACTGTCTCTGAAATTTGAACTTTTGTGAAATCATATGCAATTGAAAGAGCTCTGAGAATCATATACAGAGTGAGGAGCCTCGTAGTACAAATGTTATTACTCCCCACCGTGGCACCGTCCATGAAGAGTGACTGGATTTGGAAAGATCTACGTCCGATATTAATAGTGTGATTTGCTCATTTGCCCTCTTTAGGAAGTAAACATGAGACTTTTTGCCATGTTCTAGTTATGGGTCCCACTCTGCCTACATTTACTTACTTTGTAATCTAGACACTTAGAATAGGACGGAGGGAGCATCACAAATTTGAGCCAAATAATACTAGAAAGGTAAGTATATAACTTATACAAATTAGCCTAGAGATATCCATGTATCCATTTTCGTGTCTACTTCAATTATTGTAAAGAAAAATCTTGCCGGCCCTGCCCTACAGCACTGGCAAGAATAACTCTTGTTGTAATCTATGCCTCCGAGTTGCCTCAGGCTTCTCCTCCCTGCCACGCTAAGTGTTCTATTTGGTTATACTATTTGGAAAAAAAAATGACGCCGCTGGTGTAGTCATGGGCTTTGCTCTTTATATTTTAGCCCGTCCAAGGAGATACACAATTGGCTTGCTTGACAGTTGACGATGGCAGCCCGTGATTCTCAGATGTGCCTAACAACTCAAAAACCAATTACCAAAGAAGAAATTATATTGAGCGTCTTTTGTATGGAAAAAATGTATACTGCGCCTTTTCCACTGCAAATTCATGCTAAAGCATCAGCTCCTGAAGCAATTGAATCAGGGACTTGAGCCACCTTTTTAGCAGGGAATTGTTCTAGAGGCTAGAACTAACGAGATTTTGTCATCTGTATAAATTAGACCACGGTCCATAAAAGAAATATACTGCTATGATATACTCATGCGCAAAACTAATTTCCAAAAATAAAAAATAAAAGTCTCATCTCTTCAATGACGAATCACTTCCAAAAACAAAATTTTGGTATGAGCTAACTCATCTATAAAAACAGAGGATGAAGGGTCTCTAGTCATTTCGTTTCCCCTGTTACTGCCTACTGGCCTTGCTGGCCAACTTCTCGTTCGAGGATGGGGTGAGCAGTGAGCACGGACACCGAAGGAATTAGGACGGTAAATGGTCTAGGGTCCACCAAGGAATTTCGTATCGAATATCGGTCGACCAAAGAGAAAATATTGAAGATATTATGTAAAAAAATATCAGTGGTCGAAAACTAGTTTTTACCAGTTTTTACCATATATTTTCACAATCTAACTTCTAAAATGAGTTATACTAATTTAGGCAAAACATAGATTTCAAAATATGTATAAAAATACATATTGGGATAGGAAACAAACGAGAAAGTTATTTTTTTTCTTTTTTAAAAAAAAATTCTAATTTTTTAAAAAATATTTAAAATAAAACAATGGCCATATATCTGATATATATTTTAAAAATTTTAAAAAACTAATATTGGTCTGTATCTTTTATCGGGTATGACCCGATAGATATCGATATATCATCGATAATACAGAATTCCTTGGGGTCCACAGGCCACACTAGTAATCGCAGTGCGCTTCATTGAATAGTGGAGACACCATTGGTGTCATAATCCCTTAAGGTTGAAAGGGCCCCACTATGACCACCCAATGGGCCGGCCATTAACTCCCCCAAAGGTCATCAACAAGGCCACGATAACAAATTGCTTTATACCAATCCTCAGAGGCTTTGGTAGTAAGGTAATCCGTACACACTCCCTTTTAATAATTCAAACTACTTTTATTAGAACAATGATCCTAATAATTGAGCTTTTGTGCCTTCCTTGCAATCACTTCCTTGGTGGGGGCCCGCCCTCCCCCCAACTTGGGACAGAATAATACTCCTTCCTTGTGGGTCAAGTGACTGGACCCCTTGCGTCGTCCTGTCGTGACCCACGCTGTCCTTGCTTTATTCCACTAACATAATCAAAAATATCTAATCCTTCATTATTCCTCCTAATCCGTGTTTTACACCACCCATCTCTCCCACCTTGGCAAGAGGGAGGGTAGATCATAGATTTATAATGATGATGGATGATAAGATCGACCTTCGCTTTCGCCATATTATATAATGTAACATAATTAACAATGACCAAAACCATGAAATCTGCAGTTAGCTTGTGCGTAAGATCAATCATGAACCAACTGCCACCTTCTTTCCAACTTATTGATGCTAATCTTTGTCCTTCAGTCTGCGTGATATCCGCGCCTTGTGGACTAACCGCTCGTGCCACGGGACCCACTTCAGTTCTATGCATTTTACTACGTCCAATGAAGCTTGTTTGCATTGCAAAATAAGTTAAATTTATTGGACTACCTGATCGGTACAAAAAAAGAGTTTTTCCTTCCCCATTCGTGTTTTTGGTCTTGAAGGATCAAAGTAAGCCACGTAATGTAGGACCCATCTTGCCAAAGTCGGGAATTTCTGGAATTAGAGCCCTGTGGATTTGAGAAGCAAGTTAAGCAACTAATGTTTACAAATCGAAAATCTAGCTGTTTGGGGCAATCCGCACGTGTGTACAGAAATGCAGTTCTTCACTCTCATGAAAATATCTAAAGAAACATCTTCATCAACGAAAAGGAAATACAAGCAACCAAAACATATTACATTATACAAGTAATTAATAATAATATACTAATTCGATTATTGATCTTATGTAGCTTGCTTGATAGGTGGGGAAGAGAAGGGAACAGGTCAACCAATCAATTTAGCTGCACCTTCTCAAATCTACGGGTTCCTTTGGGATTGCCGGCTAAGTAATACTCAATGATTATTATCAGATGGTCAAAAACCTAGTCTCCGGGATATAACGAAAATGTGGCCCTGGTCACTTCACGACAGATGAGATTGCCTGAGCTAACCGAAGAATTATAATAAACGAGCCACTTGTAGTGTGCCATGTCGTATGTTGGCGTCCATGTCACGCGTTAAAAAACAGTCGAGAGTTGACGAAGGCCCCCGCCTAGAAGGCACCCACCACCAACTAAGAATTCTCGTGGGGTACTGTATATATAGCAGCAACCTCCATTGAGATCTGGTAGGGCCATTAAATAATTTATCATGAGATTTTCAAGATTGTCACTATGGTGAGATTTTTTTTTGGGCGTCAGGAGCCTAAAAAAAAAGATGTTGTACGAAAACAAAAGAGTTGCATAAGTTGGCAGTTTTTCTTTTCTAAAAGAAGACGTAAAACACAAGCATATGGAAACTTTTTTAGGGTAATTTACATTTAATTCTCGACCCATGCAAAATTAGAAGATAGACCATCCCTCAACTTTAAATCATTAACTTTGTTTTTAACAATTAAAAATTACACTTACTCCTCTTAAATTTCACTCCATCCAAAATTACCTATATGGATTAGAAAACCAAAATGAACTCATTCATATAGGTAAAAGGAATTTTGCTTGTCAAGGAAATGTTGATCTATTTACAACTATGAAGTTCTTTGTATGAGGCGGGATCTTTTTGTATTTTGTAAGTAACTGTCATAGCTTTATTTTTTTGGTAAAAATCAACAGCTTTATTAAAATTAAGGTTTATGAGTATAGTACTTAAAAGGTGAGAAATTAGTCTATCTAGCTTTGCATCAGTGGAATTCACCATTTTATTGGGTAAAAATATGGTGACTAGAGATTATTACACAGATGGCATATATATAAACTGTATACAATCCTGTGCCTTAACATTCAAAATTTAGTATACTCGTTAGAGGGTTGTTCACTAGTATTCAACTCTAGATGAAATAACTCACGTTAATCTTGACCCTTGAATGCTATCCAATAACACGCGACTAACTCACGGCTGCAAAGGGGATGCATTCGCCAATAAAATGGAGAGCTTATTTCATTAGTGTATTATATAATGGAAAATCAGTTGGGTAGCAAGCACTGTATTTGTATTTACCCACGTCCCCTTCGGATAAGTTATTGCATTAGATCCTTTTCAAGTAATGTAAACATTAGATGAACATCAAAAAATGCTACATGACTTAGAGGTATGCGCTTTCCACTTAAAAGATAAAGTAGAATAATTCTAAAGTTATATATCACACTTTTTAGGAGAACTTGGGTTGTAAAAATTGGCGCATTTGTCGCCACATATTAAATATATAATAGCTAAGTTGCCCATTACAATCAATATTCTAATACAAAAACTAATTAGAAAATATATGAAGTATATTATCTTTAATGAGCTAATGCACATTTTTATTTTTGCAACAACAAACAAACGCAATTTATTTTTTGTTATCCATCCGATGCACAACTTATTTTTGCAAAACAAACTAATGCTTACAGAGGTAGGTTGCTGCCTTTCAAAACAAAAAACAAAAATACATGTCAATTGCCAACAAAGCAAGTGAAGACAGCCCTTTAATCTGCGTCTCATATTATGTTCATACTAGGGTAACACTTCGCTAATGTCTTCACCAATATGGCAAGAAATCCTTTTGTCAAACTAAAGGGCCAGGTCATGATGACGCGGACCAACCAAAGCTCTCCCCTCCCCATCTTAAAACCCTCCATCCCCGACCCTTCTACCTCCACTCTGAGGCCTGAGCGCCATCCACACCTGAGCCCCCCGACACCCTACTCCGGGCGGTGCCCGTGGGTCGGGCCGAGCCCCATGTCGGACCACAAAAACTTACCCCCGCCGGCTGTGGAAGGGTCGATGTCGTCCCTGTACAAGCAACACTCCTGGTCGCCGGACTTGTTCCGGGAGGAGGTGTGGCTGAGGCGGAAGGAGGGCTCCAAGCGGCGGTCGCTGCGGCGAAGCCGCAGCGTGACGGACGAGGATCTGGATGAGCTCAAGGCCTGTATCGAGCTGGGTTTTGGGTTCGACTCGCCCGAGCCCGACCAAAAGCTGTCCGATACGCTGCCCGCGCTCGGGCTCTACTACGCCGTCAATAAGCGCTACAACGACAGAGTCCTCGTCCGGACCTCCTCCGCCGCCTCCTCCGAGTCCGACGCTGATTTCGCTGCCAGCCCCCAGAGCATCTTCGGTCCCCGTAAGTACTCATATCGCATCTATCTCTTCCATCCGTACATGTGTAACCTGGCGATTAATACCACACAACGGCAGCGCATCGTCGCAGATATTTATCCGTCGCCATAGGCGCCCCCTCCGGGGGCATGGCAGGTAGGGCGGCGAGATCTGCGGCTGCCGGTCGGCCTAACGATCGCCGGCCTCAACGGCTGGGAATGCACCAAGATTAATGGCACCATGTGTTATTCACTTTGATACTCTTTCCGTTTCATATTAATTAACAGTCCTATTTGGATTTTCAAAATGACTAAAATCAGTTCATTTTGGAAAACCAAACAGGACTATTAATTTGGTACGGATAGAGATTTATGCGTTGATTTGCTATATGATTGCTGAATTGATGTTTGGGGTGCAACAATTAGGGGACAATCCACAGAAGGTGAAGACGAAATTGAGGCAGTGGGCACAGGTGGTTGCTTGTACGGTGCGTCAATCACGCCAAGATTGACTATATTATTACCGGCAAGGGGGATGGTTTGATTGCTTGCATGAACATCAAATTCGCAAAGGTTTCCGGTTGGAAAACTTTCCTTTCGGGTGTACAGAAACAACAACAGAAACTGAAAAGAAAAATAAATGGAAGTGATGGGAAAAGGCATGCAACTTCCATGGACTGATTCATGTTTAGGGGAAGTAGTTGTATTAACGATCAATTTTGCATTAGTGATTAGTCTATCCTTCTTTAGAAGGAATGATCATGAGTATAGTTATTGGTTACAACGGTCTAATGTACAAGTTTGGTCAGTCAGTCTGGAAGATTTTGTTAAAACTTGGAAAAATTAGATTTCGATAGCTACGAAAGCCCTAGTTGCCATTCTGTGTAGTTACCATTGGTGACGTTGGTGGCGGCCGCTGCACCTGTTTTTATTTGGCGTAAGGTTGCAGCCGATGGTCGCCATCCATGATCCAAGGGTTTTGCCGGCGACCGTGACTTGCAGATCCATAGCTTGGGAGCCCCCTTTCTGCTCATTTTTTAGCATTAAAGCATTCAACTGAAGTGATTCCGATAGGCCATGCCAGCTTGATAGAGCTGTCTTAGTTGTTGGGGGTCCTCATTTCATACGTGCAATCAAGAAAAAGGAAAAATGATCCTAGTAGAAAGGGGCAGGGCAAAAGGAACAATAGTAGCAAGCCTCTTTTTAGCTCTAAATTTAAAGCACCATCTAAAATCTTAATGGCCTACGAAACAGAGGAGAAAAACTCCCAATGTTCTTAACGGGAAATTTTGTGGTCTTTTTGCTTTGGGAAACGATATTTGCACACTGTGTATAGAAAATGTGTATAGGGTTATCACTGCCCTCTTGCTTTTTGCCACACCGAAGCTTGCAGTCTGCGTCGATGAACGTCTGTGTGAAAGGTCAGATGATATGTCTCACAGAGCAGACAAACGGCACTTGTCACAGAACCAAGAGCACATGGCATGACGAGGCCAACGACCACAAGTCATTCATTTCGCCCACCACCTTAAAAAAAATCATGCTGTTTAATTATTGCCCATAATTTGTACCGAAAATTATTGCGTATAATTTATAATCTCATTTAGGTAAACCAAAACACAGTAAACAATCTTGTCGAGCAGTTTCTAGAAACATCCATATCACCGCGAGTCATCATCTTATCTCAGGTCGGCGACATGGATTATATACAACGTCGACATGTCTGACTCTTACAGGAATCAAAATAGTATAAAATCCATACACAAAAACAAAAACATAGTAGTAAATTTTTATTCCGGATACCCTTGTGTCTTCTTAACACAACTATGATAAAAAATTTTAAATCATATCACCACGAGTCCACGCATAAAAAGAACACTATATAGATGATAAAAAAATTCAACGTCATATCACCACGAAGCCACGCATAAAAAGAATACTATATATTACAGCTTGTAAATTTATACTCCCATAGGAATATGTGCAGAAGATTTTCAAAAAGAAGTTTGAAGGCTCCAGCAGTTGATCTTGCAATATACTTATATTATTTTTTATAGGTATCTTGCAATGTTATTTTCTAAATCATATATTAATTGTCTAGATTTGAACAAAAACATGTCCCATAGTAATCGTCATATTTGCAGCTTATCTTTATCATACTAATTAGTGGATGGAGTAAAGGGCTAGCATGGGGTAAAATGGTTAATAAATTGGTTAAATTTTCATTTTTCTATAGTAGATATGGAACACATAGAAAGCGATTATGGATGCTCCCAAAATAAAAGGTGGACCGATCCAGCCATTGATGGTCAAATGCCATCGGCGCATAATGTGAGGGTCTCGAGTGTTATAGAAGAGGTTATAGAGTATGTCTGGGTCTGGTCATCCAAATTGGTCATTATGAAGACATATTTTTGTTTGTTTGCTACGTAAGCCCACACACACACTTTACATAAAATTGTATGCTAATGGGATTGACCATAGGATCTTTTATACCGTAATCTACACAAGAATCCATTATAGAATAAAGAGGAGAAAAAGTAAGATTAGGGGCTAAGAAACTAGATTAAACTAAACTAGAAAACATTGATCATTCATTATTGAATAGAGAAGACCCCTTTACATATTTATAGACTATTAAATCATAATCCTAATTGACATAGGAGTAGGCTAATTATAATCCTAATAGGACCACAACATTCCACCAACGCTTCCGCATCACCTCGTCCTCGAGAATCAATGAAGAATTAGTTTATTTTATGTGTTTTACTTTTTTAGTTATAGATGTATTTCTCTATGGATTCTCATGTAGACTACAGTCTACGTCATTGGCATCGGAGCAGTCGACCCTCGGCTCCCATCCAACCCATCCTCGTTGCCGCATTCACACCGGAGAGTACCCGCATTACCCCAGTGGAGCGTCAGCAGAGGACCAATAGCCGCTTTGAGGAGCTCCTGCATCGCCTGCCTGTGTCGGCTCCTCCTCTGGGATTCAGCGCCTATTCGACCATGTTACCGCCTCCGTCTTTCTCCTTCTACAAGCTATTACTGTCGTCCGGCATGTCGCTTTGGCGAGGCATAGCACTGTCGGGAAACTTCGCGGCAGACTCAACCCCAGACAGTACGACCACTGACGAAGCAAGTTACGAACTTTCTGCTCCCGGTCCTTCTGCTGCACCCCCTCAAGCTTCTATCGGCGCCCCACGCATCCCGCCCCAAAAGTCATGGCCGAGAGCTTGCTTTTCAAGTCTACGCCGCCATCGACACCCAAATCGGCCCCTTCAGGACCACCCACGCAAAGAGGCAGCATCTTTGTAGCCATGGACTGGTACTAGAGGGTCGAGAAACCACGGGTCGAGATTGCCATCAACGAGAACGAGCATCATACCACCACAGCTGTCGTGCCACCACCGTTGTCGTACTCTCAGCTACATCTGCTGTCGCCCACGCCTCCATCGAAGCCATCTCCAGTCGAGGTCCCCCAGCTAGGTCCGCCGAAGTCGTCGCTTTTTTCTGGTGGATTATCAATTGACCCCGGCTGACGTCGGGCTTCCGATCTGTTGACGGGGGTCTTTGTCCAGCCTCGGCCACCACCTAAGCCCCCACCTTTCGGACGCTCAGCTTGTCTCCGACGGTGCGCTTCAATTTCTGTTGCTGCCGCCCATCGAGTGGCCTTGGATACCATCGCCACCGCCGGGTGATTTCTGTAAGGACCCTCACTTTAAACCAGTTTATTTTAATGTTACTTATATGTTGTCGTGTGGTTTAAACATTTTCCAATTTAATTTAGTGGTTTTTAAAAATAAATAGGGTTTATAAAGGTTTTAATCAAACAACTTTACAATCATGAGTTTTAAGTGATTTTGGATCAAATCTGAATTTTTGGGATATTTCACCAATTTTCTAAAAATTAGGGTTTGGCGGGACCCATGTGGGCCCCACCAAAAAAATTAGGTGACCAAAATGCCCCATACATGAAAGGAAGACATTATAAAAAAAATTAGAATTTTTTGAATTTGATTTTGGGTTAAAATTGCCAAGTTTCCTAATTTTAGCAAAAAATCCTATTTCTACCCCACATTTTACTTAGGTTTACCCCAGCTTTTTCTATAAAAGGAAAGTTTTGTGCCTTTCCCAAATTGAGAATAGGCTTGGCCAGGAGACTTGGAACTTATTCCTCATTAGGCTCAAAGAGGAAAGGATTTGAGGTAAGTTTTAGCTTAATCCTTGTTTATTCTTTAGATTTCTTAAAACCCTCCTTAATCTTGAATTTCTTCATTGTTTCAATCCATTTTGAAAACATAAAAATCACTGTTTTATATCTCTTTTCAAAGCCCTAATCTTCAAAATCTTGTTTTTATGCTTCCAAAGCTCTAGATCTAAGGTTTCTTTTGGTTTTCAAATCGAGATTAGTAGTGTATTAACATAAAATCGTATTTTTGGAAGGTGTTGAAGGTGATTGAAGGTTCATTCTCTGTAATGCCCAAAAATTCTGTAAGTTTACCAAAACTGCTATTTTAGGAAACTGTTCTAAAATAAGAAAGTTTTGTTGCCCGTTTTGAAACCTTATAATCTGGTGTGTCGAATTGATTTTGTGATGCTTTTAGAAGAGTGGAATTGATAAACCTGATTAGGCAGTACACCAGGGCGCGAGGACTAGCCCTGGCGCTAGGCTCAACCTAGCGCTGAGGCTGGCCTGACGCCAGGGGCTTTGTGCACCTGACGCCAGGAGTGGAGGTCAGGCGCCAGGGTGTGAGACCAATGTGTATAGACTCATTTGAGTATTTTGAGTTATTAAATTGAGTTAGTGATGTGGTACAAGAGTTGTGCAGTATTTTTCAGCACACTTCTTTCGCGGGACACCGGAGCCATCCATCTGTGTGCCACGCCCCAGACGCAGGAGCAACTGAGAGCTAGAGCCACGTGGACATAGTGCCCTGGGCACTGTGCATGTGGTTGGCATATTTTAGATTTGGTTAGGGGAGAGAGAATTAAGGAGAAGAGGGAATTTTGAATTAATTGTAAATCTGGTTTAATTTGGACTGTTTTCGGGAAATTCCTAATTAAGGAAAATTATGCTAATTAATGGGATTATTTTGGACGCCAAATAAGGTGGAATGAAATTAGTTAATTGCATGATTGAGATCGTGCCAATTGAGAATCAATTAGGAAGAGATTTTGGGTTGGTTATGGAAACCTAGTTAACTAATTTAATGCTCTAATTAATGAGAATTGTAACCGATTTGATTGAGATCTATCTTATCCCTGACGTGGAGCGAGCAGCCAACCTTCTCTCATTTCGTTCTAAAGGTTCTACATCAGTTTGTGCACTCGTTCGTGGAGATTTCGCGAAGAAAAGGGGTAATACGCGTAGAACCAATTAACGCGCAAAGAGTATCGGTTCCACCAAGAGGTAGGATGCTCTTTTTCCCACAAAATTTCATATCTTGATTACATCTTATGATTATATATGCTTCATGATTGAGTTATATTCATGTGGAAGTTATATGCATGAATTTTAGTTCATATTCCATGATTATATTGATACGTGTTTGAGATATTGCACGTGACCCTGTGTTTACTTCGATCCATCATCCGATCTAGCACTTAGATGACATCCCTTATTTGATTAATGTATAAAGTTGTGATCTTTCTCAATCTTTGGAGGCTTTTATGATCTGTCCAATTGGATTATTCACTTCTTTTATTCGTTATACATCGATATTGAGATAAGTCCGTTTAATCTCATTTCATCCACCATAATCCCTGATTATTCCATGAAATTACTATTGATTT
Organism: Houttuynia cordata; assembly: GCA_039654745.1. Classification (NCBI taxonomy): domain Eukaryota; kingdom Viridiplantae; phylum Streptophyta; class Magnoliopsida; order Piperales; family Saururaceae; genus Houttuynia; species Houttuynia cordata. The sequence goes on from CM077504.1 coordinate 27,089,057, forward strand.
GTTGATGTTTCTATATGATCACGACCCTGATGTAGTAAGCCAAGATTGTGGAGTCATGTCTCAGTTGATTAAAGAAATTTTGTGTCCATTATTAATTGTCCATTTCAGTGTTCGAGTCATTGGTAACCCTTGGGACATTAATATAACGAGAAGTGTAAAACTCTTCATCTAATGAAGTAATCTGATAATTCCATAACCTTCTTGGTTCTATAAAGAACATAAGTAACGTGTAATCAGCACTGATAAGTATAATTAATTAGTTAATTAGACTAAATTTAACAATTAAGTAAAGTATATGATGATATTTGCTCTCAGCCAGGACTATTCCTGCACCGACGAGCAGTGATCAGAAAATCATAAATAAATATAAACAACTCAGAAAATTATGATTCTAGTTGGGTTAGAAACTAGACACTTAAGGCTATATGGGATAAAAATTTCAAAAAAAGATTCGGGTTCTGTAGTCAGTGACCACTGATGGAATTTGGCTGTATGTACTAGACAAATAACTGTAATTCGTATTAAAACCCTAATTCGGTTTACTACTATACATTATAAGTATATATATATATTATAATGATCTGATTTCTATAATGTAAGACTTTGGGTACAGTAATATTAGATTATGAGTATGAGTGGTGAGTTAAAGTTTACTGTCCGAAATTACTTGTCCCATGTGTCCGAGTTCTTGAATGGCCTTTTGTCCAAGAAATTCTATCACAGATTGAGCACCTTGTGCACTATTGTTGACCAATTTCTGATAATGAGAACCTTCTATTCTGATTCAAGGGGATTGTCATATCTAGGGCTAGGTACGGTGATGCAATTCAGTGTTCCGATTCTTGATGAATCATAATTGGAGTCATCCGTTGTTGATCATTCTAAAGACTTTGAGTACTCCTATGTGAGTCAATTCAAATTGTATTTCTTGAGTACTCCTATGTGAGTCAATCCATATTTCTACTTTACTACTCTGTGAGTCAGATTTTGGAAGATTGATGTCTGGGTCTCTATTTGAGAGAACCCTAGTTGATTCTAGATGATTTCAGTTCCATGTAAACTGGTTCTCCACTAGGAGTTCTGATGAACACTCTTAGTTGGATTCATAGTATGCTCACGAGCCATTGCTATATCCTTTGTGATCTCAGATGATATATGAACCTCTGTAGTTCAGCCGATGATGGCAACGCGTGCGCTTTAGACTGTATGATATTACGGAAGGTCTGCAGTCTCAGCCCATTGTGCCCGTAAGCATCGATGGGGCCAGCATCCCTAGACGCATGGCCGGGTTCCTCTGTAAAACCTCTAGGATGATCTGGTATTGATGTCCATAGAGGAAGTGGACTGAACAGAGAGCAGAAATTGTTATCTCCGACACTCTGTATGTTTGGAGTCAGTATTCATTATTATTTCCTCCCGACGCTCTGTACGTTTGGGATCTAAGTTAATGTTTATTTATTCTCGACCGTTGATGGTCTTTGATGATGATTATTGTCCAGGTAAGTGAACTCCGTATCTGCTCAACCTGATCTTTCTAAACCTGTCTTTATATCATGTTGTCAGCTTTTCCTTTATTATTATTATGTTGTGGGTTTTTCTTGGCTCTAACTGGGTATTTCTTTCGAAATACTCATGCATCTCTCGATGCAGGATTCAAAGTGGAAAGGAACTAACAAGGTACGTGCGAAGGAGCTCGATGCTGGAAAGTTGATAGAAGTGGATCTATTCCTTATTTTTAAATTTTTTTGTTCGTAAGAGAATTGATCAGTGTGTGTGCTGAATTTAAATTTGATGTTTGATGAATTGTTGACTGGATTATTGTAATAGTGTACTTTGTTTTATTATTTAAGATTTTTGTATAACGGAAATTGGTTAAGCATTCTGGAATGAGATCGTTATGTGTTGAGTATTCGGTCGCAGCCTGGGTTTCAGCCTCATGACCTTAACTGAGTTAGTGCTTCCGCGTATTATTCGAGGTTTTGAAATTCGGGGCGTGACGTTCTCAACAAATCAAGGTAATGGGTTCTTCAAGCTCAGCTTTGGGTAGAAAATGGTTTGTTTTCATGACTCTATTTAAATGGGTTTTACTTAGCTCTAATAGTGGGTTTAATAAATACAAATCTTTTGTTATGATTTCTTAGGGTTTTATCTTAAAATGATATATGTGTATGTTCTGGAAGGTTTAATGAGTTTTTTATCATGTTTGAGCCCATAGATGAAGCTTGTAAGTCATTTTAATGTCTTCTCGGTTTTAGATTTTTTGAAGTGGAAAAGAAGCCTAGCGAACGATCGGGATCGGCTAAGCAATCGATCGACTGGCGATGGCAGTCGAATGGCATCGTGGGGTGAGTGGCTGGCAATCGATCGTGCCTTCTGGCCGATCAATCGTATCTACTACCATTTTTTAAGATCTATGCTTATTTCAATGTTTTTACTCCATTTAATGACTCCAATGGTTGTGGCATGTAACTTATGTTGAAATAAGGCTACTGGAGTTGTGAAATTAATGATGAAAGTTTATGGATTAAGCTAAGTGTGTACGCGATATTGTATTACATGATAATAATGATACATGTTGATATTGAATTACATTATGATGGGATCCTTGTGACTAAAGCATGTTTCTAGCAAGGATATTATATTGTAGACTATGAGATGTATTCTCCTATGTCAACTATGGTTTATTGAGAATTGATGTGATCATGCTATGACTTAATGTATAGAAATGCATCATTCTTGTATGAGCGATTCTCCGACTTCAAATGGATTGGATTTATGTTTTATGATGGAATTTGCTTTGATTTCAATTGGGAATCATGGTTTTAAATGTGTTTAATCAAAGCATTGGCCATGTGATTCGAATGTGCATGATTACACACACGTATGTGGGAAGTTTATTATGAAATTGTAGTTGATTTATGCTTTGATTATGATGCATGAGAGGATGGATTAAGAGCACGTTCCATGTGTTGGAACCCACGTAGGTCTTGCTCACGGATGTACCTTGATATCATGCATCATGTATTATACTTCATGGATGAAGTTTTATCATTGGTTAATCGAAATTGATCGATTGTATGCAATGTTTGAAATTGCGTGCTGGATTAATCGATCAATGGATTAATCGAAACTTGGTTGGTCCGAAAGGACATGTTTTCGATTTCATTCCTACGTGGAACAGGTATACTCCCCGGGTTGAGTCGAGCTACATTGAGATATATTGGGGGCAAATTGTGTACTTGCCTTGTGGATGAGAATATTGAGATTACTTTATTGTCATATGGACTTGAGCATCCAGTGTGGTACGCTTCGTGCACTAGCTACCACGTGTTCTAGGGTTCCCTATGTAGGAATTCGGGCTCTCCCCCACCGCAGGAGATGACTCTGGGCGAACACACCTGCTCTAAGTTATTTGTGTAAGAATCGGACATCCTTGGCCAGGATCGTCCAGGGCGAGCAGCTTTAGGGGCCGACACCCCAACCTTCTTACATTTCCCATGTGGAAATCGGACCATGATACACCTTCGTAGCCTTGACTGTGTCCCGATATGCTTTCGTGGCCTTGACTGTATTCCGCCTGTGTGGCAATGACTGTGTTTGCTCCTTGATGGAGACATTCACCATTTGTGTTGATACATGCGTATTATGACTATCACGCATGATTGTACCATGTGTTGGATACCTTTGTTATGCAGGATTATGTGTTATGAATGTATGCTGAGAAAGTATGTGATTGAGATATTATTATGCAGGATTATGTGTTATGAATACATGATCAGATAGTATGTAAATGAGACATCATTATGCAATATCAGAAAGCATGTGAATAAGATATTGCTATGCATGTTTATGAGATTTGAATGGATGATCAGAACATGGTATGTCACGTTGATTTTTGATCTAATATGCTATGTTGTGAGGCCGTTATGATCCCTGTTTATTGCCGAATGTATTAAAACTATTACTGAGTTTTATGCTCACCCCTCTTTCCTTGTTTTGTTTTAGGGTTGCGTGGCATGACATGCAGATGGACATGATCCCCTGTATGAGGACCGATCGGGGAGAGCATGGGATTAGGCGTGGAGAACTTTGGACTATATTTTGTTATGTTTTTATGTTTACTCTGTTTGAGTATGGAACATCGTGTATGTTGGCATTGTTTCTGACATGCATTTACCTTATGTGTTTAGACCTATTCTAGACTTGTATATTCGAGCCCTGTGTGTCGGCTCAAGATTATTAGTATGTGGGTTTGAAACTTGTAGATTTACTTAGAGTTTAACTCCACTTTTATTCTACTTATTTACTCTTGCTCAAAGTAATTGCGTAACTCTGTTAGATTGACCGCCCATATGTGGGGCATAAGTATTCCGCTATCTCTTTTATACCGTCGCCCCCGTGCGCCGGTCCAGCTCTTGGACCGGGTTCGGTTCGAGTCGGGCAGTGCCGGGGTGTGACAGTTTCTGCCCCACGCGTTTGCCAGAGTCGTTGAGTTTACATGAGAATCCATAGAGAAATACGTCTATAGCTAAGAAAGTAAAACACATAAAATAAACTAATTCTTCATTGATTCTTGTGTAATCAATTAAGGAAGACCCCTTACATATTTATAGATTTTTAAACTATAATCCTAGTTGACATAGGATATACCCTAAGATATAGTCCTAATTGGCATAGGAGTAGGCTAATCCTAATAGGATCATAACAAGTATGCCTCGGTCTGGTCATCCAAATTGGTCATTATGAAGACATATTTTTGTTTGTTTGCTATGTAGGCCACACACACACTTTACACAAAATTGTATGCCAATGGGATTGACCATAGGATCTCTTGAAAAATAGGGAGAGATCCAACCAGCCTAATTACAAGGCTAGATTGGTCTGGTGAGACAAAAAAAATTCAAATCATGAACTTAATGTATCCTCGTGTATCCTCTTCCTATTCTACTTTTAGAAGAGGTGATCTTATGTAGGGCAACAATGAGTACATTAATTAGTTGTTGAACTAGCTTAAAGGAAATTGTTGTTTCAATTAATTTATTGATAAGATGTGATCTATGTTCATTTTCTAGTTCAAAATTGTAACTTGAGATTTTTGCTGAGCTTATTAAAGAGATGAGACTACTGATGTTTATCTCTATGTGTTCAGTTAGCATGCTTTACACAGGATAATTTGTCACGCCCCGAGCACCACCCGATAAAAACCGAACCCGGTCCAGGAGTCGAACCGGCGCACGGGGCAATGTTAAAGAGATATAGTGGAAGACTTATACCCCACATACGGGCGGTCCATCTAACAGAGTTACACGAACAATTTTGTGCAAGAGTAAATAAGAGGAACAAAGGTAGAGTTTAACTCAAAATAAATCGACATGTCATTAAACCCACAACTACAAATTTGAGCCATGAAACCGGGCTCAAATCAAAAAGTCCACAAGTGTCACACCCCAAAATTCCTGACCTCAATCGGAGTGCATAAGCCTTTAAGTAAACCAATTAAAAGCCGAGATAGGAACCTTGGGACACGACCGAATACTCGATCACTCAGGTCAATTACATCGTTACAAAAGAACGTGTAATTGACATCACCAGGAACTCATAACGAAACTTAGAAATTGAGAACTAAGAAATTCTTTATCAAATTTTAAATTACATTGCCAATGTAGCAAATGATTCCTACTAAAATTATTATAGTAGATTAAATAAAAACTGTCAAATAAAGCAAGCATCAAATCCAGGCACACACTGGCCAACACTAAAGAAGTTCTAACAAAATGCAATATAGTAAATAAAGCAATTCTGTAAGACATCTCCCATGCATCTGCTACGCCTTTCTGAACTGCAAAGTCCTGACTTACTGATCTTTGAAGCCTGCATCAGAGGATGCGTGAGTATTTCGTAGAAATACCCAGTAGGATGTAAAAACCTACAAGGAAGATAAAATAGGTTATGAAGAATAGATCACTCAGATAAACAGGAATAAACACTCTCTGAAAGACCACTCATAGGTTTATGTTGCCTGAATAGCAAGGTCAAATGATAACAGTTCCAATGTACAGGTATAAGAAAGAATAATCTCAATATGACTCCAAACAATTACCAGTATAGGGAGATAATGGTCAAGATACTCAAGGCTCCAGGCATCTATAGTGCAAGGAGTTACAATTTCTATTCGCTAAACTTACCAATATGCAAGAGGTAAGATATATGCCAGAACATCCTAAAGGTTCTCTTTATGGAACCCGGTCACGTGTCTAGGCATGCTGGTCCCATCAGTGCTTATGGGCATGATGAGCGGAGACTGAAGAGCTTCCATAATGTCAACCAGTCTAAGACATTCGTATTTGCCTCCTTTTGGGTAATAGGGAAACCATGTTCCATAAATATCGGAGATCGCCACGGATCTAGCAATGGCTCGTGAGCATACTATGATTCCACCTTTTAATAAGTGGAGAAATAGGTCAATGTCAAACTAGACAATGATTCAACAAAAGCACAAGTCTTACCTTTATGAGAATAGGGTAACTCTTACCGCAATGACTCACTCATGGAGTATGAAACAGATAATCAAGGTTTCTCAACAATATATGGCTCTCTCTCAGGGAGTAACAAGAAGATTCACATATCTCGTATAATAAAGAGAATAATGAAGACTCACGATCTAAGGGGCAATGAATTTCACTCTTAGATTACACATCATGCATCATGTCTTACCTTTGATAGGGATATCTCTAAGTATGGAATTGTATTACTTTTAATCTCAAAATACCTTTCTAGGGAAGTTTGATCTCCAATTGAATACTCAAACTAACACCACAATGAACCATAGAAACAAGACCAAATTGACTCTTGTGCACACAGACTCGTCATAAAGTCTTAATCTTTTAAACTTCTTCACTTATTACAGTGACTCATAAGTAGTTTTATCATACTGTATTAATATTATTTTAATCAGATTATATCATATTATGAGTAATAATACGTATTAGTGCTTTAAAACCCTAATTCCAGTAAACTGTCTTATACTATATAGCCCAATTACGACTAACCTCACCACCAACGTAGGAGGACTTTGACTCTGAAATTTTAATAGAAGATAGCCCTATGAGTCTAGTTTATAACTCCACTGACGGAATATTTTTTTGATTTTTATAAATTTAATTATAATTTTTACATTGAGCACTGTCCGCATAGAAACAGTTCTGGCTTAGATCACATTACTTACTTATAATAGGTAATCACGTATTAATACCCATTAACTATGATAATATAACATTAATACCCTTAATTACTCCCCTCCTAGAGTAATTCCAGACTTTGGTACCTTTTGTAATTAATGATTTCCTAATTTTAATTTATGATAATACCTCAAACTAGGTTCAAGGCATTAACCTTTACCTAATTAAGCTTTTAACCTTATTAATACATCTCTTAACTATATTGGACTATTAAATCAGGACATAACAGAATAAAGAAGAGAACTTTCAGGACCTTCCACGTTCAAGAGACATGACATATAGATAATCCCATCAAAAGTAGGCATATATGCATCAACATGAAGAATTAAAACAAGATATGTCATTATGAACACTCTTATTTGACAAATAATAAGAAATCTCTCATGAATCATATTACACACTCAAATCTCTAAGAAAACATCAATAGGATCATCAATTAGTCATAATATAAATGAAGCAAAGGATTGCAAATCAGATTGGTTAGGAAAAACCATCCTACCACTTAGATGTATGAGAAATACACCTCCACGCGTAGCTCGTCGCATCTCCTTAGCAACGACGCCTCCACACCTTCAATCGCACGAGAAAAGAGGTTGAGGGAAGAGGTAGAAGGTTGCTGGAATTGGTGGCAAGGCAAGGAGAAGGGCTAGGGCTTTGCTCAAGTCATCCAAGCCTTGGCGTGTGAAGCATATGGGTGACCTCCTCCTTGGTTTATATAGCCCATGCCTTTCCCAACTAGGATTACTCCAAATCTAGCACCTTCTTAATCTCAAATCCTAATTAACCAATTAGAATCCCTTCCTCAAATAAGATTAGGGCGCCCAACAATTTAACTCCATAGTTAGATAGGTTGTAATCTTCTTAGTTAGGATATTACCTTATCAAATCTAGATCCCTACTCAACTAGGAAACTTCCAAATATGAGCCATCCAATAGGATGCCCCCTCTCTCTCTCTTCCTTATGTGGCATCTCCTCCTATTGACTTGGTAGAAGATACTCTAATTACTTCTTTTTTTCTTTTTAATTTATATTTATCTTCATAATTATCTAAGCTGAAACGACAGCTTTTCGATTTACCGCAGTACTTACCTTATCCACCGCGATTAGGTCAAACTGTAGATTTGCACCGCTAGTCACCCACGTTCACATGATTCCCTGGGCCTGTGCCACGTGGCCTTGTGCCCAGGTTTGTGAGTCTAAAGCTAGAGTCCTGCGCACACATGACTCTGGTGTCCCGCGGTAGCACTATTCGTTACACTATCTCGCGTAGTCCACGGACCACGTATCAAAACCAAAAATTAACTTACTACTTATGAAATTCATGTAAGTCAAAATCACTAGACACATACCCTAGTGCCTGACCCCACTCCTGGCGTCAGGTGTTCTCAGCACCTGGGGCCAGGCTAGTCTCAGTGCCAGGTTGTGCCCAGCGCCAGGACCAACCTTGCATCCTGGTGTTCTACCACGATTAGTCATGCGATTCTACTGCATTATAAACATCAAATAACACATCAAAGCACATCGCACAACCAAAAATCAAATTAGGCAACAACACTTTCCTATTTTGAAACAGTTTCCTAAAATAGAAACCGTTAGTTAACGTACCAATTTTTCGGGTGTTACAACAAGTATTAGTCACAAGTCTCATCATACAATAATAAAATAACTCCAAATCAATAATCTAGACCAAGTCCAAGGCTTTCACACCTAATCCTGCTCTCTCTACGATCGCTCCACAAATAGAGGATCCTGTCCATCTGCGTGTCGCACCACGCAGCCTCAAAACAAAATAAAGAAAGAGGGGTGAATATAAAATTCAGTAATGGTTTTAACTACCATCGACAATAATCAGAAATCATACGACGTTATAACATAGCAGTAGATCTATAATCGACATGATTATCCTATTTTCTAGTCATGCATATATAACACATGATCCTGTATAACAATATCCCATCCACATGCTTCCATCTCATGCATTCATAACACATAATCCTGAATAATGATATCTCATTCACATATTTTTATCTTGATCAGGCATTCATATCTCATAAATTCACCCTGCATGTCCAAAGTAACCAATGCATGGTAATATCATGCATAACATCGCAATAAGCATGTATCAATACAATGGTGAATGCCTCCATCAAGGAGTAATACAATATTGCCACGAAGGCGGGACACAATCAAGGCCATGAAGGCATATCATAGTCCGGTTCCTACACAGGAACAAAGGGGTTGTCAATCCCAACGTGCTGCTCACCCTGGACAATCCTAGCCAAGGATGCCCGAATCTCACATAGAGAAACTAGAGCAGGTGTGTTCGCCTTGGGTAGTCTCCTGCGGTGGGGGAGAGCCCGAATCTCACATAGAGAAACAAGAACACGTGGTAGCTGGTGCACAAAAGCCTACCACCCTGGTGCTTAGTGTCCAATTTTTGACATCTCAAATCTCCGCAAGGCGAGTCCATCCCTCACCCTCCATATATCTCAATCAAACTCAACCCGAGGAGTGAACCTGTTCCACAAAGGAAAGAAATCGAAAACATGTCCTATTAGACCAAGTTTCGATTAATCCATCGATCGATTAATCCGGCATACAATCTCACACATTGCATATAATCGATCAAATCCATTTAAACAATGATAAAACTTCATCCATGAAGTCCGATACATGATGCATGCTATCATGATACATCCGTGAGCAATCCTACGTGGGTTCCAACACATGGAACGTGCTCCCAATCCATCCCCTCATGCATCATAATCAAAGTATAATCAACTAAAGTCTCATAATAGATTCCCATGTATGTGTATACTCATACATATTCTAATCACATGATTCATGCTTCGACATAAACTCATTGAGCAATATTTGCATGCTTAAATACCTTCCAAAATAACGATTCTAAACTAAAATCAAAGTAATTTCTATCATCAAGCTTAAATCCATCTATATAGAGTTGAAGGCTTACTCCTATAAGCATGCTCTTTTACCATACAATAAATCATAACATGATCACCTCAATTACTCATAAGCCATATGACCTACAGATGAATTATGCATTTCATAAGACCTTTAACCTATATTTATGTTGGTGTTTGATTAGAATTAATGGTACTTTAATTTAGTTTTTGGTTTTTGTAGAAAAACAAGAGTAAGATGCAAAAATGAGGTAAAAAGTAAATATAATGTTTGAATCTTCATAACTTCTTTCACAAATCTCTGATTGGATTTTTTTTCAACTTTATATTAAATTTCAAGAAGTCAGCTTTTCAATGCCACCAACCATGCACAATTCGGAGTTCGGGGTAAAAAGTTATGATTATTTGAAAATTGGACTATAGAGCAAAGCCGAGAAAACGATCTATCGGTGAATAGTGCCGATCGATCGCGGGTCATCTCTTCAATTTTCAAATAATGAAAACCGAGACTCCATTACTACATTTTCAAAACATTTATCCAATGTATCAAACATCATTAAAAATCCATCAAACCTTCCAAAACACTAATCTAGATCATTCTAAGATATAACCCTAAGAAATAGAGGCATGAGATTAACACATATTAAACTTACCATTAGAGACTAAGCATACAAAAACCCCTTTCAATAAAATCATTTAAAACGAGATTTTTACCACACACGGCTGAGATTGAAGAACCCATTACCTTGACTTGATGAGAATGAACCTTCAATCACCTCCAACACCTTCCAAAAATACGATTTTATGTTAATACACTACTAATCATGATTTAGCCTTGAATATGAAAAAAAAAACCTTAGATCTAAAGCTTTGGAAACATAAAAAATAAGATTTTGAAGATTAGGGCTTGGAGAAGATATATAAAACAGTGATTTTATGCTTTCAAAATGGATTAAAACAATGAAAAAATCAAGATTAAGAAAGATTTTAAGAAAGACCTAAAGAACAAGAAGAGATTAAGTTAATTACCTATAATCCTTTCCTTTTCAAGCCTAATGGGGAAGAGGCTCGAAGTCTCCTAGCCAAGCCTATTCTCAAAATGGAAAATGGCACAACCCTTTCCTTTTATAGAAAAAGTTAGGGTAGACCTAAGTAAAATGTGGGGTAGAAATGGGGTTTTTAGCTAAAATTGGAAAATTTGGCTATTTTAATCCAAAATTAAGTCCAGAAAATTCTAAAAATTTTTATAATGACTTTTTTTAATGTTTGGGCATTTTGGTGACAAAAACTAAATTTTTGACTGTGGGGCCCGCAAGAGTCCCGTCAAACCCTAATTTTTAGAAAATTGGTGAAAAAAATCCCAAAAATACAGGTTTGATCCAAAATCACTTGAAACTCATGATTGTGAAATTAGTTTTGATTAAAACCTTTGTAAACTCATTTATTTTTTGAAAAGAACCGAGTTAAATCGGAAAACACTTAAGCCACACAATAACCGATACTTAGCATTAAAATAAACCGGTTCAAAGATGAGGGATCTTACATAATTAACCTCTTAGCAAGAAAAAAATTTGATAGTTTAACCTATACCAACATTACATATTTAGCAGTTCAAAAAGATTAAAATTTGTTGTGCACATCACCCGCCTCAGAACCAAACCGAACCCACCACATTGCGTTTAATTTTTTGTTAAGAAAATTAAAAAACATTAAATATTAAAGCAGAATTTACCTGAATAATGATTACCTATTAGCTACCATGAAGAAAGTAAGTTATCCTCAGATGAATAGGAAAATATAAGACTTTTATTATATAGCTTAAACTGGGTCGCTTCATGTACCTATTTAAATGTCGTGGGTTCTACATGTCAATAAATTTAACTCATTTTCAAATACTGTCAGGGTTGTGGACGGGGGGTCCTAAGCAAGGAATTCCTTATCGGCGATATATTGATATCGGGCACCACCTGATAAAACGAGATGGGTAAATATCGGTTTTTCTATTTTTTTCAAATATCGCCGATATATCGCCATTAAAAAAAAGTTTAAAAAAAACAACTTTCCCTATTGTTTCCCATCCTAATATGTATATTTTGAAATCAATACTTTGTTTAAATTAGTATAACTCATTTTAGCAGTTAGATTGTAAAAATATACGATAAAAACTAGTTTTCGACCACCAATATTTTTTATAAATATCTCCGATATTTTGCCAATTGGGCCTACCAATATTTTACCGATATCTGATACCGAATTCGTTGATCCTAAGAGATTAATAGGACCTTAAACCGGGCCGGTTCGGTTCTAGTTAACTACTTTTGATTAAAATAAATGCCAGAACCGACTCGACTCGGTTGGCACGAATAATCTGAACCAAGACCAACGAGAAGGCGAGTCTCGCGGAAGAAGCTCTCTGGTTTCTCCTCAGACGTCCGGCTACTGCTAGGGTATCAATCGATCGGCTGGGGAGTTTGGTTTCGGGGAAGAAACGCGCAAGTTGAGAGAGAGAGAGCATGTGGCACGAGGCAAGACGGTCGGAGCGGAAGGTCCACGATCTAATGGACGCCGCCCGGCGGCGTGCGCAGAGGCGGGTCGTGTACCTTGCCAAGCGGCGAGGCGACCCGCAGCAGTCACTTCAGATCCTCGGCCCGAGGTCTCGGATGTATCGGGACGATGGGCTTTACCAAGCCTCTGAAGATCAGCAGGGCCTGTAAGTCCTGAGAGATATCCCCTCTCCCTTTGACCTTCCTCATTTCATCGTTTTTTGGTTGTTCTCTTATTTAGAATGTTGTCTTTGTTGCAATTATCAAACGCTAGGTTACATAAGGATGATTGTTTACCTTATTAGCTGGTTATTCTCTGACCGATTTATATGATACTAAGATTAATTTAGGTTATTTGTTCGCCGTAACATGTGAATTGTACCTGATGATTTGTTTAGATTAGGTTTCGTTCTGGTCCTGTGTTGTTTTAGTAAAATGGGCGATGTGGCCTGCTTTATTTTTGTTGGATGAAATTAAGATGTCATGCCAATGTCTGAAATACGGCCTTTATTTAAGTCTCTAGGTTGGCATTACCTTTTGTTTGTGCAATATGGATTTAGCCTTTGTACTATCATATTACCGTTTAGCGCTTTATGTGATCGTTTGTTATTAGGGGAGAGTGAATTTTTTCTTGGTAGTCCTTAGGGAGAGGGAGACTTAAGAGAACTTGGATGGAGTTAATAAAAAAGGATTTGACTTTACTATCTCTTACAAAAGAGGTAGCCCAAAACAAGCCTGAATGGAGGAGTAAGATCCATGTTGCCGACCCCAAATAGTTGGGAAAAGGCGCTACTTGATTATGATTATGATTATAACCTTATTACTCCCTTCGTCCCCTATTACCTGTCTCATTCGATAACTAAAATGAACTGATTTTAGTTCATTTTGGTTTTTTAATGCAGACAGGTAATAGTGGACGGAGGGAGTATGTTATATGATAATCATTTCCCTTGAAAAGTCAGCTTTCCTCTTTCTTTTTTGCTTGTCCGTGAGATTATTATTTTCGCTTGTGATCCTCATGGTGATCTATAGCATGATTCTTGGCTTGCAGTTATAGTAACTATTATACAGGAAATGTTTATTATATTTTCTTTGAACATTTTTAAAAATTATTTCTTTTTGTTTGTAGGATTCCATGGAATGGCAAGCAGGATATAATGATTGACAGGTGGGTGCAATGCCCAAATTCTCTATTTTCTTGTCTACAGGGCTTTCATTGTTAAATATGTGGGCAAGCATATATCCTATGTGCATATTTTATTCTTCTGAGAAGCGTCTTAATCTTTTTCTTTGTTTGGGATCTGCAGATTTGATGGTCGTGCTCTCCTTGATTTTATTCGAGATTCTAGTTCGCGCCACTTTCGAGCCCAAGAGAAAAAAGATGAAGAAGAAGAACTAGAAGAGTTTGTTAATTTTGAGCGTTATTGGGATTTAATTAAGCATCGACATAGAGGATGTCGGTACTTTTTAATTGTCTGTTAATATGCCATTTTTTAACGTATTGAATTTCTTCTTAGATTCTCCTTTGATTATTTTTGTCTTAGTGTGCACAAATGATATGAAAAACATGATTAAGATTGCTGTGCCTCTTATTATCAGTATTCAATTTTATGGCATTTTTTAAGTTTGTTTTCTTGGGATTTAATATTCTATACTCTTAACAGTTTCTGATGAAGAAGGTCTGAAACATGTTAATGAAGATCTGGAGGCAAAAACTGCTGCGTCTTTCTTAAATGACAGGTTTATATAGGACTCATGAGTTCTCATCTTTCTTTGGCTTTTCCTTTTTTGTGCTTAAATTAAAATATTTCTACACCTTTATCAGAATAATATATATGGTACAAATGCCTTCATTATTGTCGTTTTAGGCAGTGTTGCATATGTGACTTTAATAGCATTTTTCACTCTATTCTGTTTTCATGGAGTGTAGAAGTATGATCTAAATGAATCATCGGGGTTAAAACTTAAATTACATGTATTCTGTGTGATGATTGTTTTTTCACCTTTATCATGTTGGTTAGGAATGTTTATGTATGCTGGTTCCATGAATAGATTTCATCAGTACTTTTAATGGAATTGTATTGCAAACTTCATCTTCAGTTGTATTGTTTACTATATACTCTCACACGTCTGGATTTATCATCTCCCTAGTTAGTTCATTTTTTAACTAACTAGGGATATAATTAATACTAAGGGAGAGAGTAGAAGTCTAAATGTCCTAGCAAGACAAAAAAAAGCTAACTGCAAAGAAAGATAAATAGCAATCTTGTTGCCTTTGCTTATTATGGCTTCTCATGCAAGACAATCTAGATCTTAAATGTTTGCAAGCATATTTTTTGCAAAATTATATCGCCAGATTCTCAGAGAATTTTTTACTCCTTTCACGTTTTTTTAAGTTTATGAAACATGCTCTCTAACTTTGCTTGCCGAATATGATCGGCAACTTCATTACCATCCTTATTGGGGTCGGCAATTTAGATTTCTTTGCTATATGATTATTTGAAAGTCAAAATGATGTTATCAATAAACCATTTGGTCAACGTTCCAGTTTATGGATGCTTAGATTAACAACAGATTAATTTAGGTGCATTGGTTTTTGAGACATGAGTGCCTCTATTGATTTTTATTTTGTTGATTCAAGATTTTTTTCATCTGGTGCAGGTCACAATCCACACAACCTCCTACAAAAAAAGGATCATATTCGCAGGTGGCATTTTCCTATGGAGATGATGGGAAAGAGGACTCCCATCTCCTGGAGTCAGATGGGGATGATGATGAAGGTGGTGATGGAGATGATGATGATGATGGTAAAGATAGCAGCAACGATGAGAGTAATGATGAAGGAATGGATGTTATTGCGAAAGAATTTGGAGTCAAGAGGTTTAGCTGGCTCGTGTACATGGATAAAAAGGCTAAAGAAGAAGAAAAAAGGCAGAAGGAAGTTATTAAAGGAGATCCTGCCATCGTATGTTCATTTTAGTAATTCCTGGAGTCATTACTGTGATTATGTTGTTCATATTCCTACTACAACTCAAATTATGCAGAGAAAGCTAAGTCGAAAGGAAAGAAGGAAAGTGTCACAAATGGAACGGGAAAGAGAGAGGGAAACTACGTGGGTAACTGGCAGTCGGTCACTTCACTATGATCCTTACAGGTTGGCTTTTAGGATTTTTCTAACTTCTGCCATGTTTGATCATTTTGTGCTGTGCATTCTTAATTGTCAATGCTTAATTGTTCTTAATCCATAGGGAGCCTAGACGGAGTCCCACATATGAAGCATATTCTCATTCTAGGAGGTACTACACACTTGATCCTTGTATTTACCATGAGATTCCATCACCTACTGGAGTTTTAGGCAAAATGGTTTCTGCTGGGCAGATCAAGATCCCGATCCCGATCCCGTTCTCCGTCATACTCGAGAAGAAATGACCGTGGGGCACATGCTGATAATGGACATCGTGGTAGATCAAAGGCTTCAAAAGTAGAATTCATTACTGAGTTTGGGGGGTCTCCAATTCCAAACGACCAGAAGCTGGGAGTATCTCCACCATCATCACCTCTGTCATCCCAAGCTGATGTTCAAAACCGGTCGGAGCACTGGACCTTTAATTATTGCAAAGATATAATGAGATTGAATAAATGTTTCTCTCTGCTGCAGTCACCTGGTGCTGCCGTTGACATTATTATAAAGGGGCTGAGTATGGGGTTTGGGGGCTATTATGTATTGGGCTATAGAAGCTTGATACTTATGATTCCAGAATCAAAGCACTTCATGTGTTCTTATTTGAAAAAGGCATCATCAGAAGGAATATATATTTTTTCTTCGTTAAATGGTTTTTGCATTTTGCAGGTCATCAACTAGTCGCATCCTTGAGGCACTGCATGTTGACCCTGCATCAGGTGTGACACTTGACGGAGAGAAGGCTATTAGAACAATGGTGAAAACGCCTGTTAGGTATACTCTACGACAGTACTTTGTTGGCAGTGTGATGAGTATTAGAGTGGAAAAGCCGACTGTTGTGGTAACCTAGATACTGTCAGCATTGAAAGGAGGAAGTTTAAATTTTGGAGAGTCTTATTGTTTTCAGTCAATCTTCTAGAGCAGCTTGAGTGAAGGAGAAGATTGACCTAGTGGCATAGGCACTGGATGCATCTTTTAACTGCTGTACGTAGCTATGATGCTAATCTGTTTGCAAATCATTAATGCTTTTTTTATACCAGCACGTCTTCAGCTATAGCAAAGCTGAGCAATGTCAACTTTTACCTTGGGGACTCTAAAACCACATCAGAATGAGAAGAAAGAAACTCCTCAAGAAAGGCTGAAACGAATAATGAGCAAGCAGCTGAACAAGCAAAGTAAGATAAACCCGAACTATTTGTTCCTTCAAATACTCAAAGATGATTACATCTACATGAATGTTTTTAAGATGTCTCTAGGATAGAATAGGGAAGGGAAGCTTGTCTAGCCATTTCAGATGGACGAGGTATCCAAGGAGCTGGCCTAGGCGAGCCCCTGGTGTTAAGGCATTTACTTGTGCCTATGCATGTCTAAGGCCAAGGAGAATGCCTTGATTTTCAAATTATTATAGAATAAAATGCTAGCCTTTTTTCGAAATAAGATATGAATGCACTCAATATGATAGATTCGTCGCCTGGCTATTGTCTGGTTGCCTTCAATTTTCATGACATTATAAGTAGGAATTGATACAGGAACTTGGGTGAGAACTATTACTAAAATTGCACGAAGGTTGATGTTTATCTCTGCCAATTTAAAATTAAGCATGAGCTTGATCTAGTAAATCTTATTTAGCTCCACGTAAAGCACCACGTTTTTAATGGAAAGTATCTGACTGTGGGGTCTGAAATATGCTGAATGCTTTCAGTTAAAAAGGATTCTGCTGCTGAATTGGCTAAAAGGAGGGAGCAAGAGCGTCAGAGGCAAGAAAAACTTGCAGAAATGGGCCTAGTAAGCAGATCTAGGCATCACAGTTACAGTAGAAGCCGTAGCCGCTCTCCACCCAGGTAATCTATACAAAGTTGTTGAATGCATGGTAATAACAATCAATTTATAAGTATGTTGTAAAAACAAGAATGGACGGCTAAGATCTGTTGCCCACTTCTTGCTCCACTTGTTATCTTGTCATGTTAACGAATCAAATCGTTCAAGCTTCTGTTTTTGGGAAGAGAGAAAAAGCCTTCTATTCCATTAGAACGGGAAGGCATTTATTACAAGTGAGAGTCTTCCCCTAACTGAAGTAGAGCTCCTCGTTATTACGAAAGACTGAATTACCCTTCACTTAAGGAAGGCCTAACCATTCGAAAATAAGAAATAAACAATAAAAGATTAAATTAGCTTCTGTAGTATAACGCCTAATACTAAGGACTTGAACAAATAACTGCAACGATCAACACCTGAGATTATTGATCATTGATACAGCTGCCTTATTTCCACATTCTTTTTGTATCATACTAATTATATGGATATGCTCACATGTTTATGATCTGATGGTCGTTTAGTATACGTTGAAGCAGTTATAGCTTGGAACTTTCGCTTACCATCCTATAGTGGACGTTTCTTCTTGCTTGTTAATTTTTTGGGCAGTTTGGAGGGCAAGGTGATGTCAATGAAAATATTATTGCCCAATGGCTTGTGTTGCTTGCGAATCTTCTATATTTGGAGAATTTAGACTCTAATTGTCTCGATGGGTAAACAGAATGCTGGTACTCATTGTTCTTTTCTAATTTCACAGGAGGCATAGGCGTAGCAGAAGTAGATGCTGGAGTCGTAGTCGAAGCAGAAGCCAAAGCAGGTCTCCTCGAAGATATCATTCACGTTCTCGATCACCTAGGTAATAATTATTTGATTAGTTGTCTATTGTTACCATCCTTCTACCAGTGTGGTAGCTGATGGTTTACTGCTTTATGCTATTAGTTAGGTTGAGTCAGGAAAAGTCTTAAAGGTGAATGCCTAAGATTTGTTTTTATTCAATCTGTATAATGAAGCAATGTCTATTAAGTGCTTAGATTTTATGTTTGGACTCTCCCAAGATTGCTGTTTTTCACATGAAGATTTGCCACTGCAGGAAGAAGCCGATCCAGACACTGAAGTATAAGGATTTAGGAAATATAATGTTTTAGGAAGCATTTATTACCCATCTGGGTGATTTCTGCCTGGAAATCCGCCCACAATTGGGAGCCCTCGATCATGAGAATCGAGGAACACAGGCAGTAACCGTCGATTCTCATGATTGACGGCTCCCAATTGGTAGCGGAAATCCAGGCGGAAAGCAGAATGCGGATGATAAATGTTTCCAAGGTTCTAGGGGTTTTTACAATGTGGATCAGCCCTTCTGTGATCATTGAGATGTAAATTATTTTTTTCTCATGTACTTAACTGATGGCATACGTTTAATGTACTAGTTTTTGATGACTCTTGACATATCCCGGTTTGTCTTTTTCTATTTCTTGGGACAGTAACTCCTTTGAGAGAAAAGAATCGCGTATATCATCGTATGGCTTCAGCTCTTGGCGGAGGTCTTAGTCCTGCCCATTTCTTTTTGTTTTTGGGTGGTGGTTTAGTCACTGGCGACTAACAAAGCTCTCTCATCAATCTTCTCTTCCCACTTCATAAAAAGAAATCATGTGACGGTTGCTGTTTGGCTCTTGGTGGCCAGACAAATGAAATGAAAATGTAGAACGTGCATTTTTTCGTCGGCCTCTCAAATTAGACGGATGATGAGACTAAAAAAGATAAGAAGTCATGCCGTAAATCTTTACTTCATTTTTAAACGGCCCTAGAGGTTGTTGCTTGTGATGCTACAACACTCAGAAAAAACTCTGCATCTCTTCCTTCACGAGGAAGATACACACATTACACAAGTGTTAAAAGATTTCCATCCGTCTCATTACTCCTCGTTCTAGCACATTGAAGGAAACCAATAGAATCATGACGCTGCCGTGAAGGTTGGACAATGGAGAATGGCTTTAGCAGCCATTTTGAATAAGAACAATGTAATAGGATATGCGATTTGGGTACAACCTCAAATTTGCATCGAATGCACCAATTGGCAATAGGTAAAGCTTTCCTTTGAGCGGCATCATGTAGTAGCCATTTTTTTATTCGACAAAAAGTCACATATTTATAGTTCTATTTCATGTCACCTCATAGCAAATCAGTTGGAATAAATGGGGTTAGTGGATGGATTAAGAAATTATAAAATATTATCCTTAAATATCAATTGGGTCTCAAATCTTGGCTAATAATATGGACTGAGGGAGTCATTCAAATTTATGATGAGTCACCGCTTTTTTTTTAAAAAAAAAAAATCTATCGCGAACCACAATTTCTACACACAATAAGAGGTTTGTTCCCGTCCCTTCTAGTCGGGTCCTAAAGACTTGGACATACTCATCAAGATTTGAAATAAAAGGATCCCACATTACATGGATGGCTTTGATCCATCACGGAATGTGATGGGGAAAATTCTGTCCAGTATTACCTGTGTGGATTAGAAAACAAATATAAGCTAAAATCAGATCGTTTTGTTTTTTAATCCGGACAGGTACATATGGACGACGAGACTGAACCGATCAGAAGCAGCATCAGTTCATGGACATCCTTGAACGCACGCCGGCGAAAGTTTCCTAATTAAAACCCCACAAAAAGTACGCAACTTGATTAGGAAAGTTTCCCTCTTTTTAGTTTGTGAACGTTGCACCATTTGAAAGCCACCGCCTTCCTTTCTGGAAGAGCAAAGCAATATCCTATATAAACGCTTTAGCGGATTGCCAATCGTCTTCTTCATCGAAATCTGTTTCTGAGACAAGTTCTCTGAGAATTCTGGTTTTGAGAGCATCCATCCATCCATGGCTTTTGAAAACCTTTACCTTGTTATTGGTTTTTGTAGCGGAGACGAGGGCCTGAAGGCGTCGGCTCGAGATATCGACCACACGTATCGCCAAAAAGACCGGGAGCTGCACCCAGACAAGAATCGCAGCGATCCTCAAGCGACCGCCAAGTTCCAGAAATTACAGTCGGCTTTCTCCGTCCTCAAGGACTAAAAAGATGGCCTTATCTCCAGCGATGAGAAAGTAGCTAGCCCTAGATTTATAAGTTGTAGTAAATATTTAAACGAATTTTTGAAGTATAAAAAATAACCCTATGCTTGCCTCATTGGTGCAAATCGCAATTTGCTTCAATGAAATTTGCTTTCCTCATAATACAGGGATAAGTTTGCTGCTTGTGCCAAGTACTACGTTGGTGACGATGGGACCCACGATGGCATCAATGAGATAATACCATCTTAAGTTTACAAGGGCTGATGAGTATTCACATGGCAGCGTACATCAACTCCATCCAGAAAGGTGCTTCAACTGTCATGGTCTTCTTTTCCAGTTGGAATGGCAAAAACACTCTTGCCTTCAAAGGCAATTTTACCAAAAACAGGAAAACCTATAGAAGTAAGATATTAGCTGGTCTGTTTGTTAGTTCAGTTTATCAATTATATCCATTAGGGTTGAAATGTTCATTTCTATCTTATTATATGTTTCTTTTCTTTCAGGGGTTGGAGAAATCCGAATTGGGAAGGTATTGGGAGTATCATTACTCTACCTCGTAAAAACTGCACTTTCACTCCAGGCCAGGTTGGTGCTTGAATTTACAGAATTAGTACTAAAACCCTACTTATCCTCTTTTATTGTGTAGTTGGTACGAGATTTGAATTGGTTAGTCATATGAATGCTAATGGTACTACCATGCCGCAGATCATGGCTTCATACAACTAATAACTATACTGATTTTATTGATGATCTAACCCAACTTGTGAGTAAGCAAGTTATCCCCATAATCTGAATTGATGATGCGGAAAGGAGGATCTTAATGGTCAAGTTAATGATGGTATGACCTTAGAACCTCACTATTGTGACGAATGTGTCTCTTTTCCCTGTCCTTGCTTTTCTGTCTTATAAAGATTTCAGTAGAGATATTCAACAGAGGTTTATTTTGTAAAAGTTATTTAGTGTGGCTATTGAATTTTCGTATCATAATCATAATTGAGTAGCCTTTATAAGTATCAAATTTTCATTTAATGAATTTTCGTATATCTTCATTGAATGAAATTAGGGTTAGCTAATAAACTTCCTTGCTATCTCAATCAGGAATCCTGAGCTTGTGAAGAGGAATGGCGCTGAAGTGCCCTAGAAGTTCAAACGACAGGGATTCCTAATGCTTTTGTGCCCTATCTTGCGGTAAAATAGTGAAGTTAGTCTACTTATATAGAGTATTTGATTATAGAATGGGAAATCAATTCCTGTGAAATATTTATTTGTACTTTTATTCACCTTCTGCACACATCTAATCATGATACAGGTGTTTGTAGAGATCCATGATGGGGCAGGTACGAGAAGTTATTACATGTGCGCCGCGCAGGGTAACAGTGTGCTCATCACCAATGGGTGATGGGCACACTATTCCCCTGGACGGCGCATAGCCAATAATTTTCCGGGCAGGTACTATGAGAGCTAGAGTGAGGACCACAAGGCTGATGAGCATTCACATGGCAGCATTCGTCAACTCCATCCAAGGGTGTTTCCACTGCCATGGTCTCCTATTCCAGTTGGGATGGCAAGAACACTCTTTTGACTTTGAGGCAGGGTCCATTCACATGGCAGAACTACGTGTGTCTGATCCCTGAGAAGTGTGTGTAGGCAGGGTACTTTCATCTGATAGCCTGACCCGAATGTAAAACACTCTTCAGTTTTACATACTTGAATTTCTCTTTTGGAATGGAGATGCTATGTAAACCTTCTATTACATGAATGAAAGAAACATGTGATCTTTTTTATCGAACATATAAAATTGTATAGAGTTTCTATGGAACCTAACGCGATTTAGTTTGGTCAGATACTTTGGACATGTCCAACTGCTTTTACAGGGTCTTCAGCAAAACAAAATAAAAAAAGCTGCTTTCGGTTGAAAATTTAATTGGTGCCGGAAGTTTGACTTTGGGTACCCTTGATGGGGAGAAGGGACTCGAGTTTGAAAACAGTATAATCACGCTGCTTGAGTAAAAGTGTAAAGCATACGCCCTCCGGACACCTAAGAGACAACATTTAGGGGCTTTTGGGGCGTGATTAAAAACAAAACTTCCGGTCGACCGAAAGTAGCTTGATTATACTGTAGCATAAAAGAAAAACATCCAGTCAACCGAAAACATCCATCCATATGTTTTCCTACAATGTAGCATCCATGTTTTTTCCATATCCCGCTAAAACACCTCAGGACGTATTTCAGGCTGGATATAGAAAAAACATAGATGCTACAGTGGATGTCCAAAATCCACTCTGGATATAAACGCTTTTTCATGCCCCAAATGGCCCCTTAATTGAGTTCAATACTCGCCAATCTCAAGAGCGAAAAGGGCTGGAGAGAGTACATTTTAATGTAAAAGGGGTCGGAGGGAATATCCATATCTCATTTATTTCTAGTCCATTTTTTTTTCTTTTTTGTTATTTTTAATATTTTTTTATCATCATGATATCTTTATGATCTTGATATCCTATAGAAAAAAATACAAAATCTACGATAAATAGCACGAGGTGTCTCAACATCTTTGTGATATCATTATTACAAGAAAAAATAATAAAAATAAGGCAGAATGAAAAAAATAGGCGACAATGGACCAAAAATAAAATAGATATGCATCGTTGAAGTTTGTCCCATTAAAATTCTAAAACTAAGGCAGTCAACTAACCGACGCCATTTTATTTATCACTGAAAGACGTCCGTTTAACTAACGAATCTCACTTTAAATGAGGGGCATCGGTTCAACCAACGACTTTCGGGTCAAGATAAAAAAACTCGCACAGGGCTAGCGCCATGCTACATGGTTGTCAGATAATTGGATCAAAAATTATTTCTGAACTTTTTATGATCAGTAATTTTTAATTTTTTTAATTATTATTTAATAAATTCCCCTTTAAAAAAACTGTAAATGTAAAAGGGGCCGAATGGAGTATGTTGTTCTGTACTCGCCAATCTCAAGAGCAAAAAGGGCTAAAATTAATACTCCATCCGTTCCAAAATACTACGTACATTTGAGAAAATTATTATTTTTATTGAACTATGAAGCTCGCAAGAAAATCACATGATTTCTTCTCCCTCATATCCCATCCAATTTATATGCTCGTTCACAAACTAAATTCAAGTCAATCCTTTCAAGTCTCCTCTAATTTTGAAAAGAGAAAGTCACGTAATTTAATAAAGGGAAATTTATATAAAAAATTATAAAAAATTTTTTTTTACCAAAATGTGGCACTGTAGCAAATATTTACCGAAATGGTGTTCTGACAAGCCACGCAGGCGCCCGCGTGGCGCGGGCGCCTGCGTGGCTTTTTTTTTTAAAATTAACCCAAAAGGCGTCGGTTGGACTGACGCCTCTTGGGTTAATTTTACTACCTTAACGAAATTCGTCCCATTTTAAACAGGCCGTCACTTCAACGATGCATATCTTTCTCATTTTTGATCCATTTTTGCCCATTTTTTTTCATTCTTCCTTATTTTTAGTGCTCTTTCTAGTCATTATGATATCATGAAGATGTTGAGCCATCGCATACTATTTATTGTAGTTTTTGTAGTATTTTTTTCGATAAATGGTATATGATGGCTCAACATCTTTGTGATATCATGATGATCAGAAAGAGCACTAAAAATAAGGAAGAATGAAAAAAAAATGGGCAAAAACGGATCAAAAATGAGAAAGATATGCATTGTTGAAATTTGTCCCACTAAAATAGCTCAAAACAAGAGGCGTCAGTTCAACCGACGCCTACTACTACCTTAACGAAATTCGTCCCATTTTAAACAGGCCGTCACTTCAACGATGTATATCTTTCTCATTTTTGATCCGTTTTTGCCCATTTTTTTTCATTCTTCCTTATTTTTAGTGCTCTTTCTGATCATCATGATATCACAAAGATGTTGAGCCATCATATACCATTTATCGAAAAAAAATACCACAAAAACTACGATAAATAGTATATGATGGCTCAACATCTTTGTGATATCATGATGATCAGAAAGAGCACTAAAAATAAAGAAGAATGAAAAAAAAAATGGGCAAAAATGGATCAAAATAAGAAAGATATGCATCGTTGAAGTGACGGCCTGTTTAAAATGGGACGAATTTCGTTAAGGTAGTGAAAGGCGTCGGTTGAACCGACGCCTCTCAAGAGGCGTCAGTTCAACCGGCACCTTTCTTCTTAACCTGAAAGGCGTCGGTTCAACCGACGCCTTTTGGGTTAATTTAAAAAAAAAAAGCCACGCAGGCGCCCGCGCCAGCGTGGCTTGTCAGAACACCATTTCGGTAAATATTTGCTACAGTGCCACATTTTGGTAAAAAAAATTTTTTTTATGATTTTTTATATAAATTTCCCTTTAATAAAATGTATACAATATTTTAAAAAATTAATATTTCCAAATGTACATAGTATTTTGGAACGGAGGGAGTAGTAATTAAGACCATATCACATCATCATCTCCCCTGTTCCCGACCTGCATATTAAATTGCAATAGCGAAATCACTTTTACCAAAAATAAAAAACATTACCCAAAAAAGTTGTCCCAGTGAGGTGGATAGAAGTAAATCTTTGTCAATACTACACACAACTCTCATGTGTAATATGGTTAAAGGTTGAAGGATTATCCGAATACACCATCCGTCCTGTTTGAGATACTCCATATGCTCTATATATGGTCAATAAGTGGGTTTTGAACCTCTTCTGCCCCCTCCTAGTAAGTTCCAATAAAAATCATCATTTTTTCTAGATGGAGCATTAAAACATGACAGATTGCTAAATGAGTGAAATCTATCGGCCGTAAAAAACAAAAAATACAACAAATTATTGCGTCCGTGTCTGGGCACGGTTTCATACTACTCCAAGCCCCCAAACCTAGTTGCCTTTCCCACCTCCAAGAAAGGGCGTCCAGTGTTGTCTACCTGCCGTCCGGCCGGCCGCCGACCTTCGAGGTACTACTCTCCCTCTCTTTTCCGGAACCTCTTTTGCCCTGGCGTCCTTTTCATAGGTTGAATCCCTTAACCATATTTTGACAAAAATTGGTTTTGTTTAGCTTCTTTTTTTCTAAAGGTATAAGATGTGGTGAGTTAAAGTGATTGAAGTAAGATTAGAAGTTTTTCTGTTTTATGCTTTATTGTTCACATATATATAGCGTTGGATACTCGCTTCGTGTTGCTTGTTTGCAACTTCTGTTGTTTATGTGTCCTCTTTTGTTCATCTATAAGGATGGGAGTACTTATGTTATTGCTAGAGTTTGTGTTGTTTCTATGCTTTAAAAATCGTATCTTTGGTGATTCATGGTTGTTTGTGCCGAATTTTTTGTTCTCTCATGCATGCTGCCCGTACTGTACGGCCTTCGGCTATTTGGCATTTCTGGCCATATTCCAATTTGTCTAATTTGTAATTATAAACATAGTCGGAAACGCGCCTTTTCCCGACGTTTTGAGGTGGATCTTATGCCTCCTGATAATCACAACTCTGTTGAAAGAGATAGCATACTCATACTCTTCTTAACTACGTCCAAGTCCTCCGAGTCCCTCTATCTCTTATTGGCTTCTGTTGATTGCATCCCCTCCAATGTCCGTCTCCTTTGAACGTGCCGATATCAAAGCAACCTACACTCCCCAAGCTTCTCCCCTAAAGGTTCTACGCCTGTGTTCGTTTCTAGTCCAATCATCCTAGTTGTTCCACACATCCACCTTGACATCATCATTTGGGCTACATTAAGTTTGTCTATTGGACTTTCTTAGGGGCCCAACACCCTGCTCGAAAAAGTGTTACAGTTCTGACTGATGTTCTATAGAATTTGCCTTTAAGCCTATTTGGAATTCGTCCATCACGCAACATCCCTAATGCAGCTCTTTACTTCGCTCGCCCCAGATTGATCCTGTGTACCACATCAATATCTACATTGCCCTACGTCACTATTTTTTATCTTATGTCTAATCAATGATGATGTTTATAACGATCTCCTGATTCTGCCATCTGTTTACCCATGTACTTTGGACTTTGGTGGCAAAAACTCTCTATCCACCTTCCATTCTTTCTAGTAATTCCTCTCTTTCATGTGCACTCTTTATAGTCTCTGTCAAATATATTATTGCTTAATACAAGAAATAGTTTTCTAGCTGCAGGTTTCATATGGATCTATTTCTGTTGGTTTTAGTTTTTGTATATGTACTATCAGATGCCATGCTGGAGCATCTATTAAGAATTTCTGCAAGTATATGTTAGTTCGTGAAAAGCATGTGTGAGTTTTTTTTTTGGTTCGGTGAGGGACTGAGCCCTGTGTTTTTTTTTTTTTTTTTTGGGGGGGGTGGGGGGGGGGGGGGGGGGGGGGGGGTGTTGCGTTTGTGCTGCAATGCTTTGTGACATGGTGAAGAAGCGTGAAACAGATCGACAACGATTGTAGATCTAGACAGAACTTTTGGTGCCAAAAATCGGCCTTTTCTATTTCTTCTCAAATTGAATTACAGAAGACAATCTCTCAAATCCATGAGAGACAGAAAACACAACAAAACAGGGCAGACAAAAGAAAACAGAGTACAGAAAAATCACAAATCAAACACTGAATCTACAGTGTTTTTGCAACTCGATTCCATGAGCAAGATAGTCAGGAGCATAGTCCAATTTCACAGAATCATTCCTACTATTTATACTAAGACACAGTAGCTCAGCCAACAAACATAACCGTCTGAGCCTATAGAAAAGGTCATAAATGCCCCTCGTAAAATAACTGTTGCTTCATCACATGGCCTGCCATTTCTTATGCCTTCGTGCAACCAATTTAGTCGTGCCCAGAAAAATTAGAGGTCCATATCTTCTTTTTTACTTGTTATCTGTGCTGCCTTGCTGATTGTGCCATTTTTGGTTGACCTTTTTTTTTCTAAAAAATCTGGCACCCCTTGTTGCTGGGAGTTGACTCTCAGAATTCTTGCTAGATTGTTATAGAACTTCTCAGAAATGAGTCAGCAAGAATGTGTAGTCATTTATCTGTTCTTCCTTTTAGATGGCTATAAAAAAATGGAGCTAAATGTTTTTTTGTTGTTACACCCTTTATGGTCTTTATTCCCTTTAAGGTTTAGCATTCACGAATAAACAAAGCAGAGGGTTTTTTTCTTGATTGTAGTAAAAAGTGTTGTATCACCAAAAAAACTTAATGCAAACTAAAAAGTCTCTGGACCATAACCTTAAGATAAACTATTGGATCACTTATTTTCCAATTCAGCTTGATCAATTAAAAATGGCAAATTTATGTGTGAGTATGCATATATATATTATTTCAATTTTTTTCCTACCAGTTTGCTTTAAATGCTCATGCTAATGTATCTTTAGTTGATTTGGTGCATATGCAATTTCATTTTTCTAAATACAGTTACATATAATAGTAAAAACATAAAGACAAGTTTTTAAACGGTATAGTATGATATTTCTGTTTTAAATAATCGTGTGAGTTATATACTCATTCTTGTCTAATATTAGTTTTCGTCATTAGAAGTTATTAGTATTGAACACGGAAATCATCTCACACAATGTGAATAGTATTTAGTATTGAACGCGGAAAATCATCACACACATTGTGAATAGTGTAAAAAGGAAAAACTGGAGCATCCACTATTTTCAACCATTTTATCTTTTTATACTTTTAGGGTGTAGTTGTTCTAGAAATTGTCCATGATGTTTGCTTTATATGCACTACAATCTAACTGCTGATACTTACAAGAACATTCACGCAAAATTTGTGCAGGCCATATAATGGATGTTCAAGTTGCTGATGTTGTTCCTTCTAAAAGCAAAGTGGTGGCTACTCTTCGGCTTGGCTCAGAAGTCCATTTCATCAGTAAAGCTGAGGGCAGTCTTTCTGAACAATTGGTTTTGATGAAGGAAGAGAGTCTGAGGTTTCTCAAGGATTTTATCACCAAGTACAATATCCCAAATGATGTTCCTGATGAGCCGCTTGAAAACTCTTCCGAAACTGAGGAATCTGAAAAGCTCCCCGGAAGACCCAAGAAAAGGAAATAAATATTTGTCTTAAGATATTGCCAGATACAGGGTGGTGAGTATTAGTTATGCTACCCCTCTCACTATTGTGCATTGGTTACACTGACAAGAAAATCCATCTGGTTTTAGTCAATTTTGCCGTGCCTAAGATCTTTTTATGTACTCTTGCTGTTGAAATTGAATGGATATTAAATCTTATTTGGGGCTAAATTTCCTGTACATGAGCTCCATTGCCCTTGAATCTATGCAAAAAGGAGCCTGTGCTACCTTTTACGTTATTATCCATTGCCAAATCAGTTTCCCTTTCTTTGAGACGTGGAATGAAAATGAGATTATGGCCCTTCTTTGTGCATCTACTTATGACTTGTAATTGTATTAGGGCCTATGTAGCGAAAAAGAAAAACAAAACTGTACGAGCTTGTTAAAAGTACCGCTGAACTGTTTCTCTAGCTAGAAGTGGTCCCTCTCCCATTTCTGATTTTTTATGTGCCAGGGCAATGTTTTCAATTTTGTTAACGTTCTTTTTAAGGGTTGAGACTACGGCATACAAGTAAAGGAAAATTGAAATTGATAGAAAAAAGGAAAATTAAAGTTACTTCCCATGAAAGCTGGCTCTTTTCACCCCTGAGAAATTACTTGCAAAAGGGTCTATGTCCACTTGTTTTTCTTTTTTTTTTTGTGAAGAAGAAGCAGTGTTTCTTCATGTTCTGCTTATGCTGTGCTTATTGCAATTCTGCTTATGCTGTGCTTATTGCAAGGAAAAGCATGTATTGAGAGTAATTGTTGGGTCCTGGTACTGCTAGATATGAATTGGGCCTTCACCTCTGACTGAGCACTTATAGGAGACAAGGTGCCTGGAAAATCTGGGGTTGTTCCAGATGCAAAATTACACGTACAACCACAGGGGGTGCATAGATTTGCCAATAGAGACTTCAGTAGTTGTAAGGTCGGTGCTTGGATATCATTTTAGGTGGTTAGTTATTAGTGATTAGACTAAAAAAATTGGGATATCATTTTAGGAGGTTAGTTATTAGTGATTAGACTAAATCTTCCGTCCCCAAAGGAATATCAGTCCAATGGGTCGAGTTCAGCAGTTGATCAATATAAATATAAATAATCATTTTGAATTTTTCCTTTAATGGTGTACACTTCACCCCCTTTCTAAACAGGGGTTTCAGTTTGATGCTTACCAAAGAAAATAAAAGAATCCAGGTCAATGAACTGGAAATAAAAAAGAAAAATAGAACTGCACTAAGAACTCTCGCACAAACTTTCTTGTTTAAAGCCTCCAGAAAAAAGTATAAGTTTCTTGATTTGAAGCCTCCAGAAAAAGAAGTATTTGCATCCCGGATGATAGGGCAGGAAACGTGATATGACCACAAACATAATAATCTATCAATGTACAACCGGGTCTTTCATGGAAACTCTTATACAATGCCAGTTGCTACACTGGAAGTGGCATAAATTTTCAAAGAGTGCTCCGGAATATATGTCACACCTGTTAACACGTAGATGGTTTGTCATATTTGCCAATAATCTAGATAAATAAAAAAGAAGAGAAAAGTATTTAAATCAAGAAAAAAAAAGAAGAAGAATAAGAAACATCCTACAAGAGATCCCATCAGCGAAGTAAGAAATAACTGATAAGAAAAACCCATCATCGATGATCATAGTCCTTTCCCAACGTTCTTTTTTAACATGTTGTGGTTCGTTATTTATGTCATACATAACACATACTCTCAAACAGTTGATATCTGAAACTGCAAAGCTCTTTCCTAGTTTGTATCAGAGCACAATAATGGCTGCTTAAAATATCATGCATTACTTCTCCATAATTTTAGTTTTGTCTATAAACGAATGAGAAAGATGAGGTGAGAAACACCAAACTGCTAAAGTCTGTTGCTTAGCAAGGAGAAGATGCAAGTATCATGGTAAAAGAGGTTGTAACAAGATAGCCCATGACTTTCGAATCCCTCACTTCTCATTGAAGTGTTTAATGAATGACCAAGTACGCATATGTCATATAAAACGCCACATCCATTGTCAGAACATTATGAAAACTTATAGAGACTCATGTTAACCGATATTTCAATCCTGATTTAACAAATCAGCAGGTGTATTGATGCCTTAAAACTTGCCAGAGGATGATATCAACATCTAAATAGTCACTAAAGCTCCAAACACTACTAAACTAGTTGCCAATACCAAATTAAAAAAGTGCTTCATTCTATATAAGATGTCTGTTGTAAATGTAAACAAACCTTTTTCTTTAACAGCGATCTGGAGAGTATCAAGTGTAATTATGCCATCTGTTAATGGAAGCAATTCAAGCTTGACAGTAGCAGTTGATAGAGAAGGAACACATCTGCAGCCATTAATGGAGAAATATAAAACTTCTGTAACATTTCGAATGCATCAGATCTTTTCCTCTGTTTATGCTGAATACTGTGAATAAAAGACCATTCATACAAAGTGGAAAGAAAGAATGAAAACACTATTGACAATGCATGCTCACAGGCCACAGCACCTCACCCAATCGCCAAATGACCATTGCTGTGGTACCTAACGGGCAGTTTTTTCGTTGATATGTTATAAAGAATTTTATTTCACTTTCATAATGATAGTTCACAGTCTGGAAATTGGTAAAAGGTTTATTTCTACTTGACATGGACCATTTCCAATTGTAAAATTTACAGTCATCTGACTAACAAACGGTTGCGTAAGGTCAGTAGTGTAACAATGGTTTGTTGTTTGTTCCATTCAACTCTCTCGACCTCCTCTTCACAACCTACCAATTTGTTCTTCTTAAATGGTACAAAAGTTCTTTCACCCCAGTAAATTCTGGTTAGATTTAAAAAAATTATTATTAAAATAGCTCTTTCACAATCACACAACTTTTCTTGGACATTCATCAAGCACATTTGGCATGGATTTGAATATGTGACATCCAGCTTGCAGTCAATGTAGTATATCTTACAGAAACTAAGATAATCATGGCGTTTTACCCTAAACCAAGAGAAAATGTCGTTCATAGAGCAACAAATATATACATGCCCTGAAAATATAAAAGAATAGTTGAAGTATAAAATTACCCGAGAGGGACTGTGCTCTGCAACCATAGGTGTGAACAACCCAAACTCGTATTTGGGATGACATCAGCAGCGGACAGGGCCTGCTCATTAAGAGAAATGGATCTTCCTCCACTCTCCTCTCTAGTCTCAGCTACAGTAGGTGCTGTACTCATCCTCTGCAGACTGCTACTAGATGGTCCTAATAATGGACTCATTGGGGTCGAAGGAGCAGTGTTTAAAGATATCACTGAGGGGGGTGAAGTAAATGATGCTGGAGCTAGAACTGTGAGGGTCAGATCTTCAGATGTTAAATTTGAGGCCTGAAGAGTTAACACCTATAACAATTCACAAGATTGCATTAGCTATAACATGATGTTGAGCCTTGAGTTCATAGAAAAACAGACATTGAAGCACAAGATTTTTCTGGAAACCTTGTGTAGGGTTTTTCATCCAAGAATTATCCTACATTCATCTCTAAACGTAACACACACACACACATATATATATGATCGGTTCGCATGAGATTGTTCTCATATAAGGGGCATGAGAACAGTATTTTGGGTCGTTGGATTCCGATCCGACAGTGGATATTAAATCAGTGGGTAGGTGGGTGTGACCCATTACTCACTCACCTACCCATTGTTTTGATACCCATCGTCGGATCAGAATTGACCTAAAAGACTGTTCTCATGCGGCGACACCCCCTTTGCCTCCACCGCCATGTCCCCGCAGCAAATCCCGACGCCTTCGCCACCTTTGTGCCTCCTCTCCTTCCCCTTCATCTCCAATTATCAGATCCAGCCCATCTTCTTCCTCGTCCTCCTCGCCCACCTCCTCTTTGATCACAAAATGCTCAAACTTGTTCACTAACAGCTCGTCCATGGCGTCCCCCGCTGCTGCGGAAGATCCAGAGGCCGCGTGAGGATTTGCATCCATCGCGAGAGGGCCGTTATCGGAGGCCTGGGCGATCAAGCGAAGGACCTGGACCCTCCCAACTCCCATCTCCTTTAGATGCACCCTTCACCTCTACCCTCGCCGGTGGCGGTGCCCCCTTTGCCTCCGCCACCATGTCCCACTGCACCGCCCATGAAGTCGCTGACCCGCCGCAGCAGATCCCAACGCCTCCGCCAGCTTCGAGCCTCCTCTCCTTCCCCTTCATCTCCAACCCATCTTCTTCCTCGTCTTCCTTGCTCAACTCCTCTTCGATCACAAACTGCTCAAACTTGCTCACCAACAACTAGTCCATGGCATTGCCGCCGCCGCAGAAGATCCAAAGGCCGCACGAGGATCTGCATCCATCGCGGGAGGGCCATCATCGGAGGCCTGAGTGATCAAGCGAAGGACCTGGAGGAACTGTGGTAGGCCGAGTCCTCCACTGGCAGTCAGAGAGTCAGAAGCAGTGACGCTGGCCTCGGTGCCTGTAGCCTCGTCCGTCATAGC
This sequence comes from Houttuynia cordata, assembly GCA_039654745.1. NCBI lineage: Eukaryota > Viridiplantae > Streptophyta > Magnoliopsida > Piperales > Saururaceae > Houttuynia > Houttuynia cordata. Next base: position 27,122,348 of record CM077504.1, read on the forward strand.
CGTTGCCCGCGCATCTCTCTTCCACCCTCTTTCTCTTCCTCTCACTTCACCTATCCCACCACCTCCCTTGGGTGGCGGCGCCTTTGTAAGGTACCGAGGCCGCCGGCCACCACCCTTCTCTCTTCCTCCTCTCTCTATCTCTCTCCTGCTTTTGTTGCTTCAGTTGGCCGCCTTGCCGAGGACAGCAATGCCGCTACGGTTCCACCTTTTTTTTACTCCTCCGTCCTCGCAGTAGGGCCGCCAACAAAATCCATGGTCGCCAGCGAGGATTATGTTGATGCGGCAGGGTACGAGGCGGTGCTGTGAGACATGGCAATGGAGGCGGAGGGGGTGCCGGCGCAGCGAGGGTAGCGGTGAAGGCTGCAAAAGGAGATGGGAGTTGGGAGGGGGGAAGGGGTAGTGTTGCCATTTTGGTAGCTTTATTAGTTATAACCTGATTGGCTAGGAGAGCACCAATTTTTGAGTCGTGTGATTAAAACGGTCAGGATTGATGCGGCTCACCAAAACCTGCGGCTCACTATATTATCCCTCTCTCTCTCTCTCTCTCTCTATATATATATATATATATATATATATAAGAACGGTTTACATGAGATCGTTCTCGTATAAGGAGCATGAGGCCAATCTTTTGGGTTGTTAGAGGGTGGGTATCAAATCAGTGGGTAGGTGAGTTCCTTGTAGCTGTACCATCCGATCAAGATCTAACGGCTACGAATTGAATTGGCCTCATATAAGCTATATGAGAGCAATCTCATTTAAACTTTTTTCTATATACATATACATATACATATACATATACATATGTATATATATACATGTATATGTATATGTATACATATGTGTATATGTGTATATATATATATATGTATACGTATAGATGTATATGTATACACTCCAGTAGAACCCTAATCCTACAGACTCATTTTTTATAATGCCCCTCCCCCCCCAACCCAATTATACTAAATAGTCTAGTACCAATAATTAAAATACTGCATTACCACTAATCACTTAAATAATATTCCACAACCTTTGACCGGATTTAGAAGGTGGACTTAGCCCCTAGGGCAGTTGATAACAATAGATCAGACTCCGAGGAGTACGGACACGTAAATCTGCTGAGGCTTCAACTATGGGCGACTACATTCTCTCATACCGGTTAGTTCTGGTGGGTCAAAGTACCCATTAACCTGATCTGGGTGGCAGAGGGAGATCATCACATGCATGACGCTTTTGTCATGATGTGAAGAAAAAAGGAATATTACTGAAGGTTGTAACAGAAATTTGAAGCTTAGAAGACACTAAGCATAAATTCCCTCTTGGATTGCAATCTCTGGGTTGTATGCATACATAGAAAGCCTAAAGTTTCAATTGGTTATCAAATAGTCAATTTGAAGCATAAAATTACCCCTCAAAGCATGAATAAAATAGAATAGAGAAGCATCAGTGTATGGACCTGCACAGGAAGCTGAGATATTCCTCCACAGGGGCCAGAAGTTTGTTCTGAGATTTTTGATGCAACAGATATCATGAGATCCCTTACAGCACGAGGACGCCAACTTGTTGGCTGCTTGAAAAATAATCTCGACTCTGCAGCAACCAAAAGAACAACAACGTGAGATCTAAGCTATATCACTTTTTTGCAGTTGGTTGCTTTTCTGAGCACAACAAGTATTTAGAGACGAGACTAACATATATTAATAGAAGGGAGTGAATCATTTAAATACGGAATTTTTAATATCAGAAGCAATATGGTATTACTAGTAGTTAATTATTTACCAGTGTAATTGCATCGGCATGAGACTATAAGAGCATACTGGTCAGGGCTCATAGAAACTTTTTTCCCTTCATGCATTTTCGAAGCTGCACTTGAAGACCATGAATATGGAGGCTGAAAACTTTTATTTCTCTCAGTATAAGCCTTGGGGTCTCTCGTTAAGTTTGCTGGTTTCAGTATGAAAGAATGTTCTTCTCCTCTCCTGTTATTTTAATACAAAAAACATAACAAAAAATAAAACATCATTGTGAAATTCAAAGATGAGCAATTAATAGATACTTGCTTATAATAAACAAGTTTTAGTGGTTCCCAACTTAAGAAGACTGCCATCTATTTAGTCTAACCTCAAGGTAGTAGACTACCCTCAATAGTGCTTTTCGCACTAAAAGTGGAGACTCCATGCCACTCTAATCCAGGTAGAGTAGGATGATCAAATATGGCAGGGTTATATACATTGTTAGGGTTGCATCTCCGATTGGATCCGAGTATTACAAGACCCAATCCTTCCCGAGAGAGTAACTGAGATTGCTAGAACCGACTCGACTCGAGGTTCTAGGGAACCAAACTGACCCATGTTAAAACCCAAGATACCTGAGAAACTGAGTTAGGAACCGGGATCCTATCTCAGGTCAGGTCAGTTCCAAATCCCAGATTTAACCCGCACTGAATTGGCTGGGTTCAATTGGTCCGAATCATATTAGGCTTATTAAATACAACTACATTATAGTTTATATATGTTTACCAATGCTCTATAATAGAAGAGCCCAAAACCTACTCTTACAAAAAAGACATCCAAACTTGTTTTCTAGTTCTAGGTTTTGTGTGGGTGGATTGGGTTCTAGTTTATTATAAACGCCAAATACAGTCATGTCGATTCTTGGGTATTTTGCATACTGAACCCGAACTACCCGGGACTCATCCGAGTTTTTTTTTTTACTTGAACCAACCCTACCCGAGATAAAATTAACTTGTCAGGTTGGGTCGGTCCTTGGATATTTTGCATACTGAACTCAAACTTCTTGAGACTCATATTCTTTCCTGTAACCAACCCTAATCGAGATAGGATCTCTCTCTTCTCACTCTTCTCCCATCTTTCACTTAGTTACAAAACCACTTTTGCAACATCTCTTCTTTAGTTGTGCATTTTTCTAAAGGAATAAAAAAAATGTTCCTCAAGGAACTGTAAAATACAAATATAAATCAGACCTCAACAGAAGAGATATACCTAAGGGGAAGATTTGGTAAACTTCGATCATTTCCAGCTTCAATACAAGCAATTGGTAGAGACAAAGGTGGCCAACTATTAGGTGCCTCCTCATATACAATAGTTATAGCATCCAAATATATCACGACATCAGGTGTATGTGAGGGAGACACATTCTGCAAAGACCATATCAAGTTATCACCATCCAACTCTGCAGAGTAAACTGGGCAAAATGCTGAAAGTAAAAACGTAAACATTACTTATGTTGAAGTTCAATAGGTTAGTACCTTTATCTGAACACATAGAAGATCCTCTGAATTACAATCAGCAGAAAATGAATGTATCTCCACGGGTTGCACAATTTCAACTTTCCTTGTCCACCTTCTGCCTGGTAAGTAAATTCCTTCTAAACCGCAATGAGCAGAAAATCTGTCTGGCTCAAGAGCAACCCCACGAAAAGATAGAAGCCCATCACTCCCCACTTCTTCGTTTTCCACAGAATTCTGAGAAGAATACTTGTCCCAATCTTCTAGGTCAAAACTGGGTTTTGCGTAGGAAGAAGAAACAGGTGAAGATGTGGCTACATTTTGAGGGATAGAAGACATTGAATAACTCCTAAAGTGGCCGAAAGAGAAAAGCTGTGACCCAGATGATGCAGAATAAGTGGATCTATGAGAAGTGCTTCCAACCAATGTTGAGTTTGAACTCAGGGAAGAAGGTGATAATGGGCGGGCGGGAGGTGGGAGAGATCGGTTCAGTGGAAGCAACCACTTGAGAAGATCCGCGCATGGATCTGCTTGTTTTGTACTAAGGCTTTCATGACTCTCAGATGAAGCAACATCGTTTATAACCTGGTACTTCTCAAATTGAAGGACCTCGAGAACTGGATCCTTAACCAAATTATTTACAACATTCACTTGTAGCAGAACCTGAATCCTTCCAAAAATAGAAAGAGTATGAACATAGCTGTTCCAACCAAAGTGTTGATCAAATCTTATTTGAAAGAAAAGGCTATTTACTGACATAAAAAACTGAACCACACAGTCATAACCTGAGTCCGTTGCCAAAAGCAGAGTCAGAGAAAAGAAGCTCGCAGACTTAGAGAAAAGTGTACACTGAGTTGTTTCTAATATAGTTTCAACAACGTATTTCAAAAAAACTTCAATACTTTACCACTAATTTCAGTAATAAAACCTTTAAAAACGTACCACTATATCTCCGTTTGGAAGAGAACAGCAGCTGATCACATTTCTAGCAATTCCACCAGCCAAACATGCATCAAAATTCCCTTTATCAATAACAGCATTAAAATGAAAAGGCTTTTCAGACCCAGTTTTAGGCTTCACACCACTTGTCGACGAATTTTTTCCTCTTATATCAAGATCCTGTGGGGAATCCACAACGATTTGTTTAGACGAGAGTTCTTCACTGGAGTCCGTTATCCTAACAAAGAAATGGGAATTCTTAAATCTTTCCAACAAATTTCGAGTTCTCTGCTTGTGTGATTCGGACCGCAGAATTGATTCGCCCTCAGAAATATCCTGCTTTATGTTAAATTTCTCTGGAGTAACTTCACCATTCGTTTCTGCATTTTCATTTTCACTTTCACAGCTCACTTTGACCTCAGAGTTTGGAGGTTTCTTCTGCTGATTAGCATATTGCTCAAGAGTTCCATTTTTACTCATCACTGCAGCAACTTTAAATGGTGTTATAACTTCTGTATCTTGCTTGGAGGCTGATAGACACACCAATATATGGAGCTGTTCCCCTGCAAGGGACAGCTAACATTAGCTAAGAAACAAACCACTCCGTAGTGGCCACACTAGAACCCTAGGCAAGCAAGTTATGATCTGCTTACTTTTGCAAGTTCCACTGAGGCAATAGCAAACAGGTAGCAGAGATCATTTGGGCCCCTGGCCAATTCTAGAAACTAGTGAAGAAGAAACAAAGCTACAAACCTGGAAAAAGGAAAGAGCGATCCAATGCCTGAAATGAGGAGATGCCTTCTGCTTCACTCCAATTTTCAGGTAGTTCCTCTATAATCATATTTTTCAAAAACGGTTAAATTTGAATAAAAAATTAATGGCAACAAAAAAAAGAGATACAAAAATTGAATTCCAGTGAAATAGTATCAGAAATACTAATTTATTTGATCTATTCTATGATGTTAATTTTACAAGAAGTTAATGGCAACTCTCTCTCACACTCTTTCACTCACTCAGTCACTTATACACATGCAAACACAGAGAAAGGCTGAGTTCTTCAATCTTATACGTCTTTCCAACAACTACATAGTGTTTTTAATTCTTTTGACATTCTAGAACCTGGCTCAAAGGCCATATTTATAAATGATAAGAAATTAAAACTTACTATAAGGTATGGTTATCCACCCTTCATCATTTGTAATCTCCGTGTGTTTTCCAAGTGGAAAACTTTTCTTAGAGTTCTGGGTAGAAACTCCCTCTTTGACAACTTTAGATCCAGTGTGCTCTCCATTCCGCTCCTCTGTCCCTGATGACTGTGCAGAAGCATCCTCAGCAATAAGGCCTTCCAACGTAGTAGTTGGTTTATGCAAAGAGGTTATATCTGGAGAGGTTGGGCGATCTGAAGAAACATGTTGTGTAGGTCGTAACAGAAAATTCATCATATCTTCAGTTTAGCTGCAGAGTTATACAGAAAGTTAAGAATGAGCATCTGATGATATAGTACTAACTTGATTACTCAAATTTATAGGTAATTTGTAGAAAATTTTGCCCTAGGAATCAGCCAAAGAAAAAATAGACTCGATTTGATTTTGGCTGTCCAAATCCCCACAGGTTTTCACCACTATGATTAATAACTAGCTACAACCCTACAAATGGTAGTTAAATCAGACAGCCGTTTAATTGGGCTCTTTTGCAGATATTAATAATCCACCAGAAGAATCTGTAGCAGAGTGAAGCATTCAGGCATTTACTCGACTGAATATAGCATCTAAGCGACATGCAAAACTCAATTACGTTTTCACATGATAAGTATTTTACCATAGAATTTCAGAAGAACGTATCTAAACTGCAAACGTTACATCACATTATTAAAAGAGCACACATTGTCGTCAACATATTTCATCCCAACTATTGCTAAATCCATTGCAGTATGTTTCATTTTCATAGCATTTAAATCCAATCTCACGTGAACTCTTGTCATTCTGTTCATTTAAAGAAAAGCTCTACCATTCTCCACCTGGATCTCCAAATCCCCTCGTACCAACCCTTCACACAATCCATCAATTACCCACTTCCCATATACCCACCTAATTCCAACCTCAGATCCAAAAAAGAAAAGAAAGAAACAATATTTGACTTAGTTAGTCCTTGCTAAAACAGTAATCTACAGTTTAATTGTTGTTCTATAATCCAAACCATTTTAAATCCCATTTGCTACTCCGCAATATTTCCAGCTAAATTTAAAAGTCCCTATTTCACAGCATTGGAGTTCCACTCCCTCCGTACCACATTAATTGTCTGGATTAGTAATCCAAAAAGAACTAAAATCAGGTCATTTCTCATTTCTAATCCAGACAATTAATGTTACTATCCTACATAATCATCCATTTTACAAAAATTCGGAATTGACAGTAGAATACTGGGAAAAGGAAGTACGACAAAGAGGACGACATCATTTGCAATTCCAAACTTACAGGTGAAGAAGATCAAGCTAGCAGCAGCTGATTTTAAGAGCTTGTCCGCCGTTTTATCCTCCCCACCGCATCAGATCGCTCTTCAAATTGACAATCATCGGATCTTCCCACCCCTCTCTCTCTCTCTCCGTCTGGCTGTCTCCCGGCGCGATTCTCCGACGATCTCTGATCGATCCAGGCAAGGGAGAAGGGCAGCGGAGAGAAGGAAGTGAAAAAGAAACAGACGGAACCCGGCTCGCAATTCGCCTGATAAATCAAACCGGGTCGCGTTCTCCAAACCGACCCGGAATCAGGTTCAGTTTGACTCGTCGCTCACAAGGGCCAATTTGACTCGTCACTCACAAGGGTCAATTTGACTCTTCACTCACAAGGGTCACTGGACTCGCGCTGCTTGGGTGATGGAGGCGAGGAGGTCTAATGGCAGCAGCAAGGAGAAGACACTCAAGCGGAAAGAGGTTTTCGTTTATTTCTGATATCTTTTTGGTCTCTCATTTTGCACCTATTTTGTCACATTTGTCTTGTTTGGTCTGTTTCGGAACGCTAACTAAACAGCTAGTTGTTAAGGTCTTTAAGGGAGATTGGGTTGTTTTTGTCGATCTTTAGATTTGGAAGAAGATTGAGGAGTTGAAGTTGGTTTGGAGGGTTGACGACCAGTTCTCTGCTTAACTTTAGTGTCATAGTACAAGAGAAAACACATCATAACAATCAAATTTACCGATACAAAAAAAAACCCATAAGTGTGGAGCTGATTTGGGGGATTTTTGATTGATCAGTTGTTTGCTTAAAATTAGTTTCAGAGTACAAGGAAAAAGCATCAAAATATACAAATGGCAAAAAAAGGAACACGTTTGGAAGCTGATTTGAGCTGTTTTGTGCATGTCTGTCCTGAACACTGTTTTCTTTTCTTTCGAATTGTAATTTCGTGCTCTCTCTTTTTACTTTGTAGAAAGTGTGGGAGTGTGAAGACTGAGCTTCGCATTTTTATAACCTTCTGTTGGAGAATAAAAAAAGAAGAAGAAGCTCAGTGTCTCCGTTTGCTTATGTTTTAGTGTAAGTCGTTATTTTTTGTTCCAAAAAGTATATTCAGTCTATTGGGGGCTCAAATTGTTGTTCATATAGTCTGTTTATTCCAGGTGACTCGTTCATGTACAATTCTATTTGCTTCTTTCACTAATTTTTTGGTCTGTTTCCATTGATTTAACTTTGAAAGTTGTTTGTATTGGAGCATAATGGGCTGCAATCTGTGTTCTGGTTAAAGACTACTCTGACTTGATGAAGGGCATAATATTATTTTGAAATAATAGGTACTTGAAAAGAAGAAAGCTGTTGATGAGATCTTAAAAGCTGCATCAGCTAAGAAGGATCATTTGGCCGCCCTCCCACCTTTTCACCACTATGACAGGAATGGTAAACATTAGAGTTTCAGCTTGATCCAAAATTAGAGCAAATTTAACTATAACCTGTGTTCATTTAGAAGCTATCTCTATTTCACTTTCCTTTCAGTAAAAGAAAAGAAAAGAAATTTTCATAAGATAAACTACACGTTCACTGAAGAAGGGAAGTTTGAATGTGAACGTACTTTTCGAAAGGTGGAGCCAAATGGCAGCTAGGGCCCTCTCCGCCCTACAATTTGTTTTAAGAACCTATTTAAATTATTAAGGGAGCCATTAATAGAATGGAATTGTTGACTTTTATGCGCTTCCCCTCCCCTTCTGCAATATCTTTTTGGTTCCTGCCGGTATAATTATCTCATAGCTTATTACTTGTGAGAACCAAACCTTTTCACTTTTCAGATGACCTGCATTTTATTTGGATAATTTCTCAATTTTTCTTCTTTTCTGCATGTGACTCCCATTTATGCTAGTTCTCCATCTTGACTTAGTTGTCAGTGTCAGTAAATTAAACATTTGAGGTCAAATATCTGATAAATTCTGGATTGAATTTCTATTACTTGTTCAGGGTTATCAGTATACTTGGAATCAGGATCTGGAGATCGGCTTACTTCTTCTTTGAAGCAATACATTCGAGATCTTCTAAAGGTAATACAAGAAGTTAACAGTGTTGATTTTGTCTTTATGAGAAGTATGGATGGAGACTTTGAATTAGATGTTTAATTCTTAGGTAAATATGGAGGGTCCCTATGGACCACAATGGGCATCAGAGGAGAAGGTGAAGCGCAGGGAAATGGTTGCTCCAGAAGCTCGTTACATAATTGTGAGAAAGCTTCATAAAGAAACCAACGATCAGCTATCATTAGGGTCGGATGGTACTTCTAATCTATGGTTTGGAGATGGTGACCCAGTGGTTGGTTTTGCACATTATCGTTTTGTAGTAGAGGAAGAGATACCTGTTGTCTATGTTTATGAATTACAACTGGAGGCGTGTACGTGTGGAAGGGGATTGGGAAAGTTTATAATGCAAATAATTGAGCTGATTGCCCATAAGGTGAAAATTTCTCAAGACATTTTCATTTATGCATATGTCAAATGGAAACTTCTTCATCTGATGATGCATTATTGATTGGTATTTTTATATGTAGAACCATATGGGTGCTGTCATGTTGACAGTTCAAAAAGCAAATCAGTTTGCAATGAACTTCTATATGAAGAAGCTTAGGTAAGCCATTAATAATGTTTATCTCCTTATATACTTTATACTTTATACCTTGTATATCGAGGTGTTTTATGCTTGATAATAAAATGCTGGAGAATGACCACACAGGTACAAAATTTCAAGCACTTCTCCATCGAGAGTGGATCCACATGTACGGAGATCCTTTTATCTTTCAAAACATGGTTCTTAGGATTACTTTGAGGTCTTCTAAAATTCCTTTATTTTCTAAGAAAGCTATAAGGCTGTATACTTTTATGTAGATTGGAGTTGAGAAAAGCTACGAAATTCTCTGCAAAATGTTCAGCAATGAGGCTAAAGCTCAGCTAGAGGTACATGACGTGCGCAAGAGAAATTTAGGATAGATATTACTTCATGCACTGCCAAGTGCCCACACACTTGGAACAAGATCTGAAATTCTAATTTTCTTCTCGAAGAGTATATATGTTGGTTTGCCTTTCCTTATTGGAATATTTGTGATGTTTTGCAATTCATAAAAAGGTTGGGCAACATTCTTTAGTGGCTCTAACATGATCAAATAAACAGACTGTGCCATGCACGTTGCATTATCAATGTTAAACGGTTAAGTGATTGTTCTATCAGTCAATTTGTGATAAATTTCTTTGTGTAATGAAGTAAGGAATTCGTCCTAATTTTGGGGCATTTTGAAAGATGTTTACTTGTTGGTTCTCGTCTCGACTCCCTTATCTGCTTGTTGATCCTACATAACTCATTGATAAACTACTAATCTTACCACTAAAGGAAATGGAAAAAGAAAACTGTCTGTTAGGAAGACTCACTTGATGCTATCATAGTTTCTACCACCTTATAATTAGTTTTCAAGAAATAAAATATTTTAATCATCATGATAAGGACATTTTGGACATTAATTATATTCTACTATGTTATTCTGTAGGATTCCATCATGATAAGCATGAAATATCCACTTTCAGCATGACAGATACTCTTGGAAACCTACTACTCCATCCATCCGTAGAAGTACTTAACCTTGCTATGTTAATCCCATTTTGCTTTGTATGTGCAGGATAGTTGTTACCTCGGAGATGAATGACAGTATGTCACTGCCTATTTGCCTTAGACGGATAGATGCTTTCACTACTTTTTGGTCCTTCATTTTTAACAGGTTGACCCAATAGATAGTGCTGAAAATTTAAAAAACAATCTTCTTCGTTGCAAGCAGGTAATTTTTTTTAAATAGTCTTTGTTACTTGCACCAAATTTTGTAGTTTTACAGCCAAGTAGCACATGTAACATCTCTTTGTAGAGAATCAATGTAGATTATATGGAAATATCAATTCGATCTTATTGCAGGAAGCTATAACTGTGCAGAATACATGATATGTATGAAAGTTTATTGCAGCTCTATTTTTTCAAGGTTTACAGATTCACCCTGACAAACTTGTTCGGTTGTTGATGACTGAAACCATAAGTTTGAACACCATCTCCCGTCTCTTAAGAAATGGTCTGTTTGCAATGCCTCAAATTCGCAAGCTCCCCTCTCAAATTATTGCAGATATGAACTATTTTTTCAAGGCCATTGAATATCTGAATTCTCTCAACTGTTGTGACCTGCGAAAATGGCTCACAGGGGGCAATTTAACGTACAAACGGAACATTTAGTCATCTTGTCCAAGTTATGGGAACATCTTCCACACTCGAATAGCGAGTAGAAGGATGATAGATACAGTGGTAGACGCATCTTTAGTTAGGCCGATTGGCCCATCTCAACTGGTTAGGTCGCCGTGGTCTGAGGACGACGTCAAGTGTTCTAGCCGTGCTTATGGTTCCATGTAGTTATATATTTCTCCATAAGACGTGGTGTTCAACACTGGTAATTATGAATTTACTTCTATATACTCCAAATTGCACGGATGTTCAATGTTTACAGAGAAAGGGGTGGCAGAAGAGTGGCTCCAAGGATGCGGAGCACACACAACTTGTGTATTCAACTTAGGCTTAAAAGGGGTTTTGCGTACATTTTAGGAATAGCCACATTAGTATGCGCCTTACGCATGTTGGCGTGCATGGGGGCACTGCACGCTGTCATTTTTTTTTATCGAACGGCGTTTGTTAATTACAGGGGGCAGGTGGGTTTGAATAACTTGTCCCCTGAATTTACACTGCCGTTGGATCTTGAAGCACATTAACTTTTGAGTTTCAGGAATGAGGCGATAGAGCAGAAAGCAGGAAAGTATCTGAGAGGAGGGGCTTGGCGCAGTGGAGGTTTCTAATCGGTATTTTAGCTTCTAATCAGTATATCTTCATTATAGTGTGGAGTGTGGTGTGGACAGTAGTAGTCCAGGACACGCGACTCAAAAACCTGCCCGCCATACGAGAAGCCTGAGACCAACCCGTCCCGTTTTGTACTTCGGGAGGCCCGAGCTCAAAATTGCAAGCCTCCTCGCTCTGGGGTCGCTGCCTCTTGCGTCCAGCTTTCCTCCTCCTCAGCTGCTGCTGCCGTCATCGCCATCGCTGCCGGCCGGCCGCCACCAGCCACCGCAGGTAAACTCACCCCTCTATCCCTGTCACTTGAGCTAGGCCCACACTGTCGTCCCTTTTACCTTTCTTCAACCCTCGCCCTGCCCCCGCCCCTCCCTGCTGTCTCCACTTCTTATCAGTATCACCCATCAGGCCATTACTGTGAAAGATACAAGCTTTTTCATTCTTAATGTGTTGCTTGGTTGTGGAGCAAGCCTTTCATTTCACGTGTGGTGTGGGTTTGAGTTTTGGGTGCTACTGCCAATATAGTATGCACATGTTGTGTTTGATAAATTGCCACAGTCTTTTTTGCTTTCCTTGTTTGATGGGTTTGAGCTGGAAATAGTGGTCACCATCTATTGTTGTTCCTCTATTTGGAAGGTGAAATCATTTATGATGTGTTTTCAATCTATTGGGAAGATTGCCGATATAACTTTTGATTGGTAAAGTTTATTCGTATTTTACTATGGCATTTCTCAACCGATCAAATCCAGATGAAGCTACTCATGGTTCATTTGATTTTAAAAATCTTGATATCAAGTATTAAGGTTGTTTAAGGATTGAGCTTACCATTTATTAGCTTCACTTCAGCTAGGAGGAGGCTCGTTGCATCTTTAAGATCAGGCTGATCAGCTTGGACAGGGTGTCAAGTAGGTATAAATTCCGATCCCTCTTTCAGTTCGTGGCATTTATTTCTTCTCATTTGTTCAGGGTCATAGGCCATATCTGCTTCAGATTTCTGCAGCTACTACTTGTATTGAGAAACAGTTGAAAGCCAATGAGAATGTATGTGTACTATGAGATAAGGAAAAAAAGTTTGTCTTTTGCTTCTACAGTGAATGCATAGGTTCCTAGGATATGCTTTCTTCTTTCTGCGAATTAATTATGAGATAGTTCTATTGTGCTTCTTGTCATCGTTATTTGAAAACCTTGGAAAATATTAAGGTGCATCCTTAAGCTTAGAATTGCATAGTTCTTTTGCATTAGTTTCCAAAAGTTATGGCGGCAACATTAGAGTTGTGGATACAAACAGTCTGTCCCTCATTTGCTTAGTCTTCACATTTGACTTAAAAACATATCTTTATCAAAAGATTGATCCCTTTCTGTCTTCTTCAAAATGAACCAGTGTGAGACTGTGAATTCTAGACATCAACATGGTTGATCTGTGGTGGACATTATTGGGGGCCACTATCCCAGCCATGGTTGCCGGGCAAACCATCAGAATGAAGAGAAGACGAGCCGAGGAGGAGAGACTGAAGAGTGCTCGTGGGCGTGAGAAGAATTCTGAGGAAGTATTTTTCTGTGAGAGGGTTTGCACGTCGAAGAGAATGCTGAAGAGGGTTGGGGCATTCTCAAAAGATCCCACCCCTGACACTTGTGTCACCGTTTGTGGAGTTTCGGAGCTTGATGCTTGTGCAGATGCTTGTGCTCGAACTGTCTGTGTAAACCAACACCAGGTGCCCAATTGGAATGACATTTGCCTTCGGAGGTGCCAAAGTGAATGCTTAAAGCTCGCTTCAATTTCTTCTTCGTCTATTTAGCAGAAGAATTGAGGTACTGCTAGTGGCATCTCGTCTGAAAGATAAATTGGCTGTTTATTTTTGTGAATGAAAAACGAATACCCAATTTTTGTCTGCCATGGAGTTGCTCTCCGCTTAACTGTATTTGCTGCTCGTTGTCCAGGTGGCAACTGGGTCTTAGTGAAAGGTAGTTTAAGATGTAGCTCTTTGCAGGAGGCAGACTAAGTGGGAAACAAAGGAGGGGCAGCTTACGATATTGACAGTTGAAATCTTTACCCTAATGATAACAAAACAATGCTTGTGGGCTAATCTTTTTTCTTTTTTGAAAAAAAAAACTGAAACCAACCTATGCAATATAGAGTTGGTCCTATAAGGGCAATATGTGTAGGTCCCTCCTCTTCAGTGAAAATGGACCAATGAAAGATGTGGACTCATGATCTACGTACATATGAAACTAAACTTGATTTCGGAGAAAAAAATTAATTTGTAGGAGAAATAAAGAATGTTGAAGGCAGAAATTGCGTCAAGAAGTTTCATCTATTTCTGTTCATTTTGGAAGTATTTGACACAATTCTTCAATCTCGTATGTGGTTGGTTCTCTGTGCATTTTAAATAGCCGTTTGAATCATGCTGTTTTGATTTCGAAGAAAAAACTTAATTTGTAGGAGACATAAAGAATGTTGAAGGCAGAAATTGCGCCAAGAAGTTCCATCTATTTCTGTTCATTTTGGAAGTATGTGATACAATTCTTCGTCCCTACACAATTCTTCAATCTCGTATGTGGTTCTCTGTGCATTTTACATAGCCGTATGAATCATGCTGTACAGTTTACGCAAGTACGTTAATCAGACTGCTTGAAGGATCGGTCTCTTATCAGCCTGTGGAAGGGAATTCAAAACCTTCACCCGAAAGGAAGCCTGAAAAATGGAAAACACAGCTTCAAGGATAACCATATAAACGAAATTCCCCCAGAACAATAGATAAAGAATATGGTCCAAACGCTAAAATATTGGAGTTACCGAGCAGACCCACAAAGTTTGGGCCTACTCCCATTTATGTGATAATCCATCCATTCCTCCATAGTTTTTCTTTATTTTGATTTTTTAAAAAAACTGAGATTACGGGCACAACTCCACACTGACTGGCTGCACTCTCATAGCATCCTCTTCTGAATGGCATTCCAATTTTCATCATTATACTCCATCAACCTTAAGGAGCTCACATGTGACGTGCGGCAATTTTGCTAGTCACATGAGTTCCCCTACCCTCAAAATGTTAGAGAGAGAGATGTACAATACCTCATCAGAACCAAATTCGATGACATCGGATGGGTGAAAACGAACAGGGATCTGTGGGGGCACACGGTAACGCCTGCCCTCGTTACTGTATGTACAAAGGTATCCAATTAAGATAAGATATCATAAAATTACCAAGATCAAATATTTGAATTAAAAGGACTTCGATTCCATCACATACTCTGTAATCCAGGTGCCGTGTTCACTTTGCAGATCAGTCAAGTAGAAAGCGTTGTCTTTGCAATGGATGCGTGCATGTTTTTCCGACACCTGACATAAAGCATATCTTGTAAGTAAAATAGCAAATACATACTCAGGTTACTCACCCAAACCATGGTCTGTTATATTCAAGCACAAAAATAAAAATTGTTTATCAGGATTCAAACATCTGTTTATGATGAATTATATAAGGCTTCAATCTTGTGAAGAAAGAAAAACTGACATGCTTGCCACCCACTTACGCAGAGTGAATTTTATTTATCACTTTCACCAGCTCGAGCTGATTTGTACAACATCCTTTGTACTCCTAAAGAATAGTAGTATACCAATTTGATCATGCATAGTTGTAATTACTCAACCATTCTGGATGACGTATTAGGTCATCTTTAGATATATAGGAACATCGAAGATACATGTATAATTCAAGGAATATGCTATAATTATTGTTTTAAATAAAAGCAGGCTCCTTGTGTGCAAGGTGCTTTAAAAATGTAAATTTGATGTCATGTGAAAATCATTTTGACGTTCTCTACATATTCATGAAATATCCCTCCTAGCAAATGAAGCTTCTGTTAGGGTCATTTACAGGACAATAGAGGATGTTGACAGGTATGCCTGGCATGTTTGGATGTTCAAAATACTGTGTAAGAGGTTTAGGACATCTAGCTGTTGACCATTCAGCAGCTAGATCAAGCAACACCTCATCATTTTGTTTGATGCCAGACCAATCGAACAGCTAGGAAATTTAACACCTTTGAACATCTGATCTGCATACGAAGCTGCTGTCAACATTCTCTATCTTCCAGGAAAACATCCTTCGTAGTTCTTTCTCTTCACATGTTTCAAGAAATATGCTAGTTCTATAAGATTTAATTCTCTTTTATTAGTGACAAGCCTCCTATAGGGATTTAATATTAGAAATACAACGACGGTAAATTCTACCAACAGCATAGCATACAGAAGAGGGCATAACACTGACAAGGCTCTCGATTAAATTTTAGTTTTACTCTTTTATGCTACAGAAAAGCAAGCTTTTAGATGCAGTTCACCACATACCCGTGGTAAGCTTATTCTTACTGACTGATCAGACTGGTAATGAACTGGAGCACTTCTGCAGTAAGTAGAAAATAGAATAAGTGCACTGGATCTTACAAATTTTTTCTTTTTGTCAAGACATCTGCCAATATCTACAGAAGATAAAAGGATCCATTATCTGGCATACCCTATTATGAAGGCTTTCTGTTCATCCCTGCTTAATTGAATGGGTTGCAAGGCAGCATTACCATTCCCTGCAGTTCTACTAGGTAAGAGATACCACCTACACAAAACCCACACATTACTGATGTCCTCAAGATTTCTATTTACGCAGCACATAAATGTGACACTTTATTGAGAAGAGAAAGATTTGTGGCGCATCATACTCTCCATTAAGGGCTCGCTCAAGTGCATCATCATCTACAAACCATTTCGGTAACATGTCGCTTGCCTTCAGAAATTTAAAGGGATACATCAAAATTAGAGTTTAGTGAAAACATTAAAAATAATAGTGTTTATGAGACAAAAACGTACTTTATCAGAAAGGCGGCAGGTAGGTGGCCTCCCTTCCAAATTAGAGCTGCAACGACAAAATAGTAGATTGTCTCAAAAAAATAAGGGAGGAAAAATCAAATGAAACCAATAAAGCGAAAAATTCTTAACTTCACCTGTTACCACCTAAGACCCAGTTTAACATTAAAGGCATTGCAATTCTAATAAATATCCTGCCACCAACTCTTCCCGGATGTGGAATTCGAAATTTTGTCAAAAACTAAGATAAGAACTCAAAGCTAGTTAGAAAGCTGAAAACAAATCATTAGAACCAACCACCTTGTCTAATGAAATATAGAATTCAATCCATGTTCTTACTTGCAAAGGTCCTAGCCCGACTCCCAGATATGGTTTGTACGTGGTAGCCATTATAGCAGCCATTCTTGCCATTCCATGTATAGCAGCAACCCGAAGTCTTCTTTCATTCTCATAACTGATACAAGAAGTATAGTGCATGAAGCTCAATGACGTTCTAAACAAAAGTAAGAGAAACAACTAGACTCTAGCAATATTTCATATCCAAATTAGGTCTATCACATGTTTTACAATATAGGAAATGAGTTACCGCTTCAGCGATGAAGGGATATCAATAGGAGATCCAGATTTAGCACTCTGTTTCCAATCTTTCTCAAGCTCTAAAGCAAGTTGATAACTATCCTGCAAAGAAAAGGGAGGGAAATTGAGGTTCACATAGATTTAACTAGTAATTTATCAGTTGATCTTTTCTTTTACAACTTCCTCTACCAGGGTCTACATGCATCAACGGCTGTTCTCATCACTTATATTATCTCGCCTTTTGAATTACGATGGCATACCAAATCAGGAGGACGAATGGACGGCTAGATTTAATAATTTCCAACAGTTACATGATTAAGGTGGTGATGTTAACATTTTCGGCATACCTCAATAGCCATACATCCTCCTTGACCCATGTTTGGCTGCATAGCATGAACCGAGTCACCAAGCAAAGTAACTCGGCCTCTTCCCCAGGTTAAAATGGGAAAACGGTCATATATGTCACGGCGAATAATATCATCCTCACCCGTAGCTTGGATTAAATCAATTACTTTATCACACCATCCTCCAAATAGATTTAGTAACCTTCTTTTCTTACCTGTCAACTGCAATGGTTAGTTCATTGCAAGCAGCACTTTACCAAACAATATAAAGAAACTTTTACTGGACTAAAAAAAATTTTAATGTTGAATTGTATCATAGTAGTTATGACAGAATGCAAGTGGAAGACCAAAGACATGTGAATTAGCTTTATTCTATCAAGCTTATTGACTGATACAAATCAAAGAAGCCAGCCAAAAGCACATACCAATCAAGAAAAACAACAATTGAAATTGCATTGCGAAATAAAGAAAATATCCGTGGTACTCCAATGACAGCTACCCAAATTGCCAAAAAAAGCTACCCAAATTAGGAGTGTGCAGTCTGCTAAGTAAACAGGCCCATGGTACACAATTATGAATTTCTATAGGCAAACTGGTGAAAATTGAACTATTTCTCAACTTTACAGGATATTATATCTTCTTTCCCATCAATGCCATTAACTTTTAACTTGGGATCAATTAGGTTCTCCAGAGTAAGTTAATGTGACCGTCATTTGACAGAAGCTACAAACTAACAAAATTTGGAGGCTTATGCCTTTCAATTGAACAATTTTTACTGATTCACAGAGAAGAATATAGAACACAAACATATGGACCAGAAGTGCCAACAGAAATGCAATGTGCGTCTACCATTAGGCTCATCAACTCCACCAGGTGCTTCCTTGTGAAATGCATACCATTGCATCTTTCCAGCACCCACATCAGATGAGACAAAGTACTGTTTATGACCCAAAAACACCCGGTACCTTCAAAATAGAAAAGATGAATTGACATTATATAATGTGCAGTACAGGTAATTATATTACATAGATAGAAGTTAAGGAACCAAGATATATATCACACCTTATGCATGAAAGTAAAACTCAAAGCAAAAAGCATACCCGACAGTTTCAATATCCGGTGGCACAAAATCTGCGATGCCTGTGTAGCACGTGTAGCCTGAATAGGTTGCCTCTGAATGTCCAAACAATCTCTTCCGAACCTATTTAACACAATTCATCATTCCTAATTTGTTGGTAGCTGAATAACCAAGCTGTATTGAGCTAAAGCCAAATAAGTCCACAATCGTAGTACCTTGGACCATATACCATCAGCCCCAACAAGAACATCGCCTTCATAACGTTGTCCATTCTCAAGTATTACAGCTACCTAGGTCGCAGGATGACCAGCATTAATGAACTTCTGCAGAGGTTTCCAAAATGACATTTTCTTTAGGCAGACTTTAATTTACCTTGTTTCCATCATCTTCAAAATCAATGACATCACTCTCATTCATGATATCATCATCACCGACTGCTTTAGCCAATATTTGTTGTAAAGTCAACCTGCTTATGACCCGTGTAACTGGAAGCCCCTTGTCCACCGCTGGCGTGAATGTATCAAATTTGATGTACCTAATCAGCAAAATGTTCACACATAAGATAAAGAATGCAATATAAATAAAATCTCAGCCGCAATCGATAGAGTGAAACTTCTTCTTTTTCAGTTTCTTCCATCTAAAAAGAACAATACACTAGTAAAATGGGTCTTTCACGGTATACCCTCCTGTTATCTCTCTATGTGAGCCATTTGAGAGAAATTTGGATCGTTGAGCTGACCCTATGGATGATCATCTTCTGATGAAGGAACTGAGGCAGTGCTGGGTCGTATAACTAACTGCTGAGGTGGAATGTTGGCCAGATTGCTGAGATGAATAATTGTCGTCTGATTTATCCAACTTCAACAATGTAGCCGTCCAACTCTCTCACATTTTATATCTATATATTAACATGTATATGTTGACTTCTCCCATTGTTTATTGCACCACAACAACTAGTAACTACATAAATGGTGGTTACCAATCATAAGGTTTTCCCTATATTAGAAACAATCACTTTATACATATAGTTTCCATAAGGAGGTTCAGTATATCGAGTCCGTGCAGTTCAAATTACAAGAGTGCATTATAACAACAAAAATGGAATAAAATCGTCACCCCCACCCCTCCCCCTCTTTGGGAGATAACATCCCAAATAGATTGCTCAACTTCCATGTTCTATCATCACAACAACATATTGAACAATACAAGAATAAGATGGCTCAGACTCTCCAATTATGAGAGTCTTGATCAGAATTAAGGCAATCCTTTCCCATATGAAGCTAAAACAATTCAAATTGAAAAACTCTGAGAATAAACATATGATAGCAGGCCCATGATCTTAAAATATCCTTCTACTCCTAATTTACCATTGCCTGGATTGAACACAGCAGACAGCGCTAGATTGTATTCCGAGGTTTACTAGAAGACATGCTGCACTGAATTAAAAAAAAAAGAAAGCATTCATGCACCTCATGCGGACAAACACCATTGAGGAAAACGAAAAGACTAACCAATCACCAGATAATCCATCAACAAGCCCATTAATACGATCCCCGGTAATACAGCCGGCGGCCATGATCTCCTCGGCAACCTCCATGTCAATTGCCTCCAGCGCTGCCAACGCGTTGCTCTGTATCTGAATAGGTCCCCGGTACTTGCCCTCCCCTCTAATAGCACTCACATCCTTCTCAAACACCATCACTTGGAACCCTTTCCTCTTCGCGGCCAGCGCGAACACCAGCCCACCAATCCCCCGCCAGCAATCAGAATCCGCAGATTCTTCTGATTGGTCCCAGCTCCATCCTCAGTGGCCCCAGCTGCCGGCGCTTCTATCGCATCTCGGGCAGCGGCAATCGGCCTGAAAACAGATCTCCTCTGCTCCAACAGAGTGGTGCAGAAGTAGTGCTTCTTCTGGAATCTATGAAAGCACCGGCTAGGAAGTGGAAAGCATGTCCGGGCATTAGAAAAACCATTGAAGGAAGAGGTAAAAGTAGTGTTGAGGCCAGTGGAAGCCATGCAGAAGGCAGAAAGCAAGAAGTAGAAGTAGTTGGTCAGTAACTGTTTGCAAGTCTGAGTATGCCCTCAGCTGCTAACTGCAGAGTAACTGAACAAGAAGCAAGAGCTACTAAGGAAAGGGTGGGGAGAGATGGGGTGGGTGGGGCCAGGAGGAAGGGTAGCCAGTGGATTTGCTTGTTGCAGAATCCTTTCTTCTTCCACCATTGTAAGCCACTACATCTCTGGGGAGATTTTTTTGACCGCTTGGATACTGACAGATGCTTGAACCAGTTCAGATATTGACAGTAGTTAACTTGTGATTTAGATCATTGTTGAGATTAGGATTTCTAATGGAAACCAATTGTTGGGATTTAGTGATATTTTTGGATTTTTTTTATGAGTTGGTATTTAACTATGGAGTATGTAGCTAGTGACGAGGCCACTTACATGGGCTCCCCATGCTTGCTAATTATTTTAATTAATAGGAGTGTCACATGGCTTTTGACCTTCGTTTATTAGTAAGTTTATATAAGTTGAAAGGAACAAGGATGGGTTAGCTGGTGACAAGTGTGATTTGCAATTTATCACACACCAAAGGGAGCCCCACCACAAGCAGTCGAGGCAGGCCACGTTGCTGGGAAGGATTGAGTGAATCTACTTTCATCAAAATGCCACAAAATAAGAAACTAATTGATTTGTCACCAGAGAAAAATAAGAAATTAACGTCTCGCCACGTATACCCTTTGAGGACTATTCAATTTAACGAGATATTTATCTGACGATTGAGCTATCCCTCTCCTCCTCGATAGTTAGCTTTAAATTAAGGAAAACGATATTTGTACATCAGATTTTCTACATATTTCGATATTTTTCCAAACGATATTTATATGAAAATGTGTAAGAAATCTGATGTAAGGCTATCTATGTCCTTAAATTAATATTCTTCCTCCGATAAAATAATACTCCCTCTGTTCCGTTGGGAAATACTAGGTAGATTTCAAAAATACACTGTTCTGAATTACTGTAACAATTTGAGATTTATCACATGACAACCAATCTGAGTGCGTTTCGTCAACGCAAGGGGTTGAATTCTCACCGTAGGATCTCCACAATTCATTACCCCACCTATCAAATTTCCCTCTATTTATGTTGCACGTGATGTGAAGCTCACATCACCATTGCGTTGAAACATGCTCCCTATATTAAGGGCGTTCACCATTGTAGCGGTTTGCCCTCCATCTTATTCTCCTCAATCGCCCATCTCTCCCTCTTAGCATGCTATAGTTGTGAATGCACTTAATATAGGGAGAGGGTGGTGCTTTCAACGTGCCCCCAGTACCCATCCTACCTAGCTAATCTCCAATCCAGTGCTTGTTCTCGCCAGCAGCGACGCATGAGGTGCTGAGAAGGTGCTAGAGGGTAGAGAAGCCTCTCTGCAACTGGTTATAAAGTACCAGCCCTCATTATCGAATCGAAGGTGATGTTTAAACCATAATTGGTCCTACACTAATTTTACAGCTCTTGGGGACCCAAAGTATAAACTGCACTCTCAATCATTGATATTAGTGTGAGATTGAAATGTCACGATGAAGGGGCCGCTAAATGTCCACACTCAAACAAATGTTGGAGTCCCATTTTTCGAGAGGCTTGTTAGAATCCACCCCAACTCACAGCTTTTTACATATGACCTGGCGCCAACTTTGACTTTCCCATATCACCCGGAATCTTCTTCTTTCTCTCATATGACCCGGAATCGGCACCTAGAGTACCGAAAATACCCTTCTTTTACATTTTTAAGCCTTTTGTATCCCAAATGCTTCATTCTTTCCAAAATTAGTGATTTACGGGAGCATGAAGTTGGGGAAGAAGATATTCCGGCAAAGGTCTGTCCATAATCGCGGTTGAAACCATCGCCGGCGCCGTCTAACTCAAAAAAAAAAAAAAATTTCATGCCAAAAAACTGTAAAATAGCGGGAAAGACGAAAAAAATATATGATGAAAGGATTTTGATGTAAGATCAGGGGGGAAGCCCTCCCAGCAACAAAAATTAAGATCTACATGTAAAAAAATACATATAAAGGCCACTCATTAGTGTTCAACCGCTCATAGACACAAAATAAAAGAATAAAAATCGACAAAAATGTGAAATACACGTCGGCGAGCGACGAGTTCAATTTATATATCTTTCTGTGATCCTAATGAGGTGGAAGAGGAAGAAAAATAAGGAAGAACGCAAAAAAAAATGGGCAAAAACGGATAAAAAATGAGCGAGTTATGACATTTTGAAAATTTCAAAAAAATCGCGTTGCATATGACACGACTCAGGCTCAAGTCGTGTTGTCGACAACACGACTTGAGCCTGAGTCGTGTCATATGCAACGCGATTTTTCTGAAATTTTCAAAATGTCATAACTCGCTCATTTTTTATCCGTTTTTGCCCATTTTTTTTTTTGTTCTTCTTTATTTTTTCCTCATCTTCCACCTCATATAGATATATTAAGCTAAGAAATGAAGAAAAAAGAAGAAAATAGAAGCTTTGCAGTGAAGAGCTTCCACTTTCTTTTTTCTTCTAATTTTTTCTTTATTTCTCAGCCTAATATATCTTCATGATGTGGAAGAGGAGGAAAAATAATGAAGAATGAAAAAAAAATGGGCGAAAACGGATAAAAAATGAGCGAGTTATGACATTTTGAAAATTTCAGAAAAAATGGGCGAAAACGGATAAAAAATGAGCGAGTTATGACATTTTAAAATTTTCAAAATGTCATAACTCGCTCATTTTTTATCCGTTTTTTGCCCATTTTTTTTTTTGTTCTTCTTTATTTTTCCTCATCTTCCACCTCATATAGATATATTAAGCTAAGAAATAAAGAAAAAAGAAGAAAAAAGAAGAAAGTAGAAGCTTTGCAGTGAAGAGCTTTCACTTTCTTTTTTCTTCTAATTTTTTCTTTATTTCTCAGCCTAATATATCTTCATGATGTATTCGACAACACGACTTGAGCCTGAGTCGTGTCATATGCAATGTGATTTTTTTGAAATTTTCAAAATGTCATAACTCGCTCATTTTTTATCCGTTTTTGGCAAAAAAATTTTTGTTCTTCTTTATTTTTCCTCCTTTTCCACCTCATATAGATATATTAAGCTAAGAAATGAAGAAAAAAGAAGAAAAAAAGAAGAAAGTAGAAGCTTTGCGGCGAAGAGCTTCCACTTTCTTATTTCTTCTAATTTTTTCTTTATTTCACAGCCTAATATATCTTCATGATGTGGAAGAGGAGGAAAAATAAAGAAGAACGCAAAAAAAAATGGGCGAAAACGGATAAAAAATGAGCGAGTTATGATATTTTGAAAATTTCAGAAAAATCGCGTTGCATATAACACGACTCAGGCTCAAGTCGTGTATTCGACAACACGACTTGAGCTGAGTCGTGTCATATGCAACGTGATTTTTTTGAAATTTTCAAAATGTCATAACTCGCTCATTTTTTATCCGTTTTTGGCCATTTTTTTTTTGTTATTCTTTATTTTTCCTCCTCTTCCACCTCATATAAATGTATTAAGCTAAGAAATAAAGAAAAAAGAAGAAAAAAGAAGAAAGTAGAAGCTTTGCGGCGAAGAGCTTCCACTTTCTTATTTCTTCTAATTTTTTCTTTATTTCTCAGCCTAATATATCTTCATGATGTGGAAGAGGAGGAAAAATAATGAAGAATGAAAAAAAAATGGGCGAAAACGGATAAAAAAATGAGCGAGTTATGACATTTTGAAATTTCAGTAAAAACGTGTTTTGAACGACACGACTTGCAGTATAGTCGTGTCGTCGCGGACACGACTATACTGCAAGTCGTGTCTTTCAAAACACGTTTTTACTGAAATTTTTAAAATGTCATAACTCACTCATTTTTTATCCGTTTTTTGCCCATTTTTTTTGCGTTCTTCCTTATTTTTCATCATCTTCCACCTCATGAAGATATATTAGAATAAAAGAAGAAGAAAAAATAAGAATAAAGAATAAAGTGGAAGCTCTTCGCTGGAAAGCTTCCATTTTTTTCTTTCTTATTCTTTTTTTTTCTTCTTTCATTCTAATATATCTTCATTACGTAGAAGAGGAGGAAAAATAAGGAAGAACGCAAAAAAAATGGGCAAAAACGGATAAAAAATGAGTGAATTATGACATTTTAAAAATTTCAGTAAAAACATGTTTTGAACGACACGACTTGCAGTATAGTCGTGTACACGACGACACGACTATACTGCAAGTCGTGTCTTATTTTTCGTGTTTTCGACGACACGATAAAATAGGAATTTTCAAAATTTGATAACTCGCTCATTTTTCATCTGTTTTTGCCCATTTTATTGTGTTCTTCCTTATTTTTCCTCCTCTTCCCCTTCATTAGGATCACAGAAAGATATATAAATTGAACTTGTTACTCGCCGAAGAGTATTTCACGTTTTTGCCTATTTTTATCCTCTTATTTTATGTCCAGGAGCGGTCCAATACCAATGGGTGATCTTTATATGTGTTTCTTTACATGTAGATCATAATTTTTGTAGTTTGGAGGGCTTCCCCACTGCTCTTACATCAAAATCCTTTCATCCCGTTCGGTTTCTTGCTTTTTGGCGCGAAAATTACCTTTTCCGATTTGGACGGAGCCGGCGCCGGCGATGATATGGGCGGAGATGCCGGACGGAACACCTTCTTCTCCGATTGAACACGAGTTTCTCCGGGTACCTCCTCAGATTCCTGGTAATATGGAAAAACGAAGAGTGTGGGTGCTTATACCTAAACCTAAGGGTATTTTGGGTACTTTCCGGGTCATATGGAAGAAAGAGGAAGATTCCGGGTGATATGGGAAAGTCAAAGTTGGCGCCAGGTCATATGTAAAAAGCTCGTGCTCTTGGGATTTCGATTTGACAATTAATGTGCGTTAATATTAAGTAATGATATTACTACTCCACTTTTCAACTTCGCTTATATGACACAAGATGATTAACACGTCAACCCATGAACCCACTCGTCACCTCATGGGTCCATGTTGTAGTTTGGTCATTGGTGCCGTATAAGTGGAATAGGAAAATAGAGTTGAGAAGTGGACTAGTGGAGTGGTATTAAATGAATCACGAAGTCTCAATAATGTCTTAGTGCCCAATATCAGATTCGCATAATAGCTCTGTCTGTCAGCCCAAATTTCAGTCAAGAACATGAGCGCGGGGAGGCTCTGTAGTGCAGTTCTCAGTGAGAAGTGAGATAACATCGGTACGATTTCCGTCAGCCTTCAACTTCCCCTCGTGCTGCGTTGTCAAAGGTATGTTCCTTTTGCCATTAAAGAAAGCTTGCCCCACTGTTGCCTAACTTTGATTAACTGACGACTGGCTAGTGGCTACTTCTCAAACCTCTCTTGTTTAGCTTCTTCAAAGTCGATTAGTTAAATCTGATACTTTTCAAATAGCTGGATGATGCAAGCCAAAATGACACATCCAGAAATTTTGTGAGGCCCTTAGTTGGATGAATAAAAGCAAAATGCCACACAATGCAGCAACTCTGTGAACCCTTTAATTGGATGGTACCCCTTTACATCCCACTGGCTCCACATTAATGAGTGCACAGCACGTTGGTATCACATTCTTGTAAAATGAGTTGGGTTCACAGCAAGAACTTCTCCGACTAAGTATTGTCCATATAACAAATGGAATGCCCAAGGCGGTGATTGATTTAAGATTGCAATGAATAAGTGCAGAAATTATAGATGATCACATTGGCAAGTCAAATAGATCAAGGGTTACAGAGAACCGCCGAGTAACAAGAGGTTAGAGAGGATCTACGTTTTAGGCTATAGGGAACAGAAAGGCGATGCATTCATTTCTAAAATGACTTAGTTTATACGGTTCACATGAATTACGATTTACAATCTTGCAGAATCTTGTGAGCATCTCGCCCGCCTACTTGACACGCTGCACAGATAAATTTCATCCCACCTCGGTGAGATAGAGAAGGGTGAGACGATACACGTACTATATTAACAACGTTTATTTTAGATTAAAATCAATGTAATATGCGAGTTGAATATTAGTTTTTGAGTAGGTAAAAGATTCACTTCTCGTGATTTTAGGATTGTCTAAAATTAACGTGTGTAGTATTAGTATCTTTTTCAAAAGAGAAATATGCATACATTTTTTATTTTGGGATAGGTAAGACACAGACCCAACACTAATATGTGCCAATGGGATTTGACCCTGTGGCCTCACCTACATCGCAGAGAGATCCCACCAGTCCTCCAAAGGCTGGATCACAGATACCTTATACATAATCTCATGAAGTTTCGTATCTCTCAGATACCAACCCCAGATTGTGAAATTAGAAATAATCATGACGATTGATGACAAACATTATTTTGTGGCTTCCAGAAAACTATGCACCGAAACACATAAAGCTGTGAAATAGAATTCAGATTTGATAAGACCTGTATTAGGACCAACCTATAATAGAATTCAGAAGTGTATCATATATATAATTTAAAAATGATTACCAACCTATATTAGGACATCTGAGCCTGCTTTAATGAATGCAAATAAAGTTTTTAACAAGCTTGCAGATTGTCATTGTATGAGCAATTATGGTTGACAAACCTGTGAGGGCCGGCGGATCTGGCTCTCTTGTACTATGCAAGACTGTTGTCCCAGATATAACAGTAATTAATCCACATATCTCTGATGCTATGCTACTTGCACTTTGGCCTGAATAATCCTCCAACTTATGAATGCAATAGATAAAATAACAAAACCACTTAAGTTTGATTTGAATTAAACTTTGTGTTTAGCAATGTTGTTATACAAGCAGGCCCATGCCCACGCGCAGCCCTCCATCCATCTTGCAAGGTAGGGCAGGGCCTGCTTAGCTTGGCCATTATGGATCGAGGCCAAAAATGTAAGAGCAATAAAATCAGTTGTCTGTACCCGAAATCTCGTTTTTACTGGTCACCGCCTCCAATGAGCAATTAATTCAGATGAGGCAGAGGAATGGTTATAACTTCTTTCTGATTAAATGCAAATGTGGCTGATGCATGGGTGGAGAAACTTTTGGCTGGGCAAAAAGCTTTTTCAGGATGAACTCAAAGTCATTCAGCTTTTCGATAATTGATGCATATGCGGTTTTCGAAGGTGACTCTTTCAAAGTCATTCAGCTTTTCGATCGGGGCTGAATCAAGCAAAAGATCACTTTTACAGCTTCAATCATGTGTTCCAGGAGGCAAATGGTCTGAGACTGCTGTCCTCTTTATCAGTGCAACAGTTAAGAGTTGAAATATTTTGTACTCCCTCTGTCGCTTTTAACGGATGCCCTTTTTTTCTAATGAACTAAAAAATTAATTTATTTAGAAAAAATAGTATCTACTCCCCCGTTCTAAAATACTATATATATTTAGAAATTATCAATATTCTAAAATACTATATATATTTGGCCCAAGTTACGTGATTTCCTCTCCCTCTTCTTTTTCTTCTCCCTTTTTCCTTTCTTCTCTATCCCGCTCCCAAACTCCCTTAGTTACGAAACCTCTTATGTCTTTCCAACTGTCGGCCTCCTAGCTAAAGGGGCGACCTCTTCCGGTGGCCAATCAACGAAAGTGTACTTCCCCTCCATCGACCACGATGAGGTTCTCCTCTCTACAACGATAGCCGGCAATGAAGATTTCACCCCAGCTTCCTCTCTGGCTTGCAGTTGTTTCACTGTTGATTGCAACTAGTAAGCAAATCGTGGGTTTTTTTTTAGTTTTGTTGTTAGCAGGAGTGGTCGGAGGACTCTGGAAGTTGTGGGCTGCACATAAGACGATTGAATTGGTGACCAGGGCAAGGTTCAATTCGCTTATCCGATGTGAAGAAATTCAATGGGGACTTGGAGGACGACTTATATTTTTTGCTTCTTCCCGGTTAATCAAAGCTAATAAGCTGCATCGTCAACTGACCGACGGAAGCCCCTCCTCTTCATGGTCCACCTCAAGCAGTGTTGCTTCCTAAATTCTCCACCTCTAGTAGATTGATTACTGTCTCAGTTGATTGAAACTAACTAGTTGTATCATATGCTCATTACTTGTTTGAATAAATACAACAATGAAAAATTTGTTTTTAACATAGTAAGAATTTTATCTTAATAGTTGGTGGAGTATTTCCTGTCTTTCATTGATGCATGATGCATAAACTAGTGTGAGATATTAATTTTACTCATAAACCATTTTGAACAATACTATAGCAAAGGAGGAGGTCACATGACTTTTTTATGGGCCCCACAGCCCAATAAAAACACATTTTTTGTGAAATGTACGCAGTTAGGGCTGGTAAACAAGCTCAGGGCTCGCTGAACCAGCCCATTTAACCATAAATGGTCGGGCTATTAGCGGGCTCACCCAAAGTGAGCCGATCTCAAGCTCCACCATAGAGGCTAATAACAGCCCGTGACCCACCCACCCACCCTCTTCACCCCCGCCTCAAGTCCTTCGAGTCCAGCGTCGGCATCAGCCTATCGCACCACCTCCTTCACCTCCCCCGGCGACCGCTTCCTTGCCTATGGAGGAGAAGGTCTCTACTATTTCATTGAGCATATCGTGTGGCTGTTGAAGACGGGCCCGATCAACCCCGGGAATGCAGCGAGGCTGCAGAAGGTCAGTGCGTGGGCGAAGTTCGTGGGGTTCCTGGGCAGCATGACATTGAAGAGCTGGGAGTTGAGGAGGATCACTGAAGAGGAAGTGGGGTTGCGTTCGTCATCGAAAGGAATGGATGATGATGACCGGCAGGAGATGGAGGAGAGGCTGAAGAAGCTGAGAATAAAAGGGTTGATGAAGAAGATGCCAATATTGTAGGATATGGCGGACGCGGTGATGGCAATTGGAGACATTAGGGACGGGAAGGGGCTGCTCTCGGGACCTCTTCTCATGGCCTCTGCGGGCTTCCTCTTTGCACTCATCAGTAGTCACAAGAATTGGTTTTCATCTTGAGTTTCTTCTTTTCCATCTCCTCTTCTTACATAAACATTGCATCAAGTTAATTATATCAATAGCTTAAAAAAAGTGAGCTAAATAGGAGAACTCGAAAGCTCCACAATCTAATAAGAAAAATACACTTAATAGCCCATCAAGTGAGCCCAATAGGCCAAATAAGTGGCAGCCTAACATAACTAATCTAAACTAGTAAAGAAGCCCAAGTATATTCATAGCCCAATAAACAGCCTGTGACTAAGCAAACTGTGACCATTAATGCTTAATGGGCTCGGGCTATTGATGAACCATTGCGGGCCGCCTGATACACAGTCATTCGGAAATGAGGGAGTAATAAAAATGACAAGAGGGAGTATCAAAAAGGAGAAAAGAAATATGTAATTCTGACTTCTGTAGTTTTGTTGGTTTTTAACTTCAATCAAAACTAAAGAAGAAAAGATACCCTCCTAACAGAGGAAGACTTAGTGGTTCACCTGGAGGATGTTCACCCAGATATCCTCCATTAATAGGCCCTCACAGTTGGACATGGGCAGTACACACTAGGTCCGCCAATCAAACAACTCCCATTTGATGGAGGATAACCCGGCATGAAGGCAGATAAAAAATGCTGCCACTAGTAATAGTAAAGCCAATCAAATTTGGGACATCTACTCTAAGGGACCATTCAAAGAGGTCACTTGCCCTGCCCCTTCGACTCGGACACCTCTTGTTATCACCAAAAAAAAAAAAAACTCCAAGCAATCAGTGAAAAGGAACCTGCTGAGTGGAACTGTGGAATACAACAGTGATCCAGACATCTTATCTTCTTATCCAAAGTCGTTTTAGGGGTCTGATGCCGACCATCAAATTATTCATCACTAGATTGCTTCCACATGGAGTAAGCCCAATGCACTGACACAAAGATAATGCCATCATTGATAAATTTATAAACAGCCAATTTCATTAGCAACCTCGATCTTCTGCTTTTTGTCTTTTGTGCCTCCGTGATGAACCAGACCCGGCAGCTTGGTTCTGAACAGGCTAGACCGGTTCCACCAGGTTAAATTTAAGAAACATTTTTTTTTCATTTTTCTTGACGGGTTAATGTGAAAAAACTGTTCACTTACATTGGTTAGTAGAAAATTATGAAACAAGATGGCATTACTCTGTATGATTTTTTTTATCAAGGCATAATGGACAACTCACACGCACAACACCTAGTTCTAAGATACTCCTTAAGCCTATTTTGAAACTGTAACCCATGTTTCTCCATTGCATGGGAGACTCAACACCAATTTGCTCGCGCATTTCGGGTTTGACCTTATATGAACTACTCCATCCATCCAATATTACATGTCTGCATTAGTTAATCAAAATGAGCTAAAATCAGTTCATTTTTGGTTTCTTTTTAATGCAGACAAATATTGTCCGAGGGAGTATGAACTATATTATTATATACATATATAGACCAGTTTACATGAGATCGTTATCTCATAAGGGGCATGAAAATAGTCTTTTAGGTCGTTGGATTCGGATCTGACGGTGGGTATCAAATCAGTGGGCAGGTGAGATTAAACCAATATATATATAAGGGATGACATAGTGAGCCATAGGGTGAGCCACTTGAGCCGCATCAATCCTGGCCGCTCATTTTTAATCGCGCGACTCAAAAGTAGGTGATCTCCCAGCCAATCAGGTTATGATTAATAAAGCTACCACAATGCCACACTACCCCTCCCCCTCCCCCTCCCATCTCCTTTAGCAGCACCTCCACCGCTACCCTCGTCGTGTCAGCGTCACCTCCGCCTCCGTTGCCATGTCCCACAACACCGCCTCATACCCCGTCGCATCAACATAATCCGTGCAGTGACCATGGATTTTGTTGGCGGCCCTACTGTGAGGGCGGAGGAGTTAAAAAAAGGGCGGAACTGTAGCAGCACCGTTGTCCTTGGCGGGGGAGGCCAACTGAAGCGATAAAAGCAGGAGAGAGATGAAGAAAGAAAGGTGGTGGCTGGCGGCCTCGACACCTCATAAAGGCGCCACCTTTCGGCCGCCGCCGTTAGCCACCCAGTGGAGGTGGTGGGATGGGCAAAGTGAGAGGAAGAGAAAGAAGGGGGCAACGACGATGACAAACGAAGCTATAGGCACTCAGGCCGGCGTCGTTGCTTGTGACTCTCTGACTGCCCAACGGAGGACTCAGCCTGCCGCCAGTTCCTCGAGGTCCTTCACTTGATTGCCCAGGCCTCTGATGATGGCCCTCCCGCAATGGATGCAGATCCTCGTGTGGCCTCTGGATCTTCAGCGACAGCAACGCCATGGACGAGATTAGTACAGATACTTCCCTTTCCTAAAATTCGCCTCTGACCCCATGGCTGGAATTGTGTCGTTGATCAACTCATCCACAGCCACCGACGGTGTCGTCACGACGACACCAGTGGTGGGCCGATTCTAGAGGGGAGGGCGACAAGCATTCTTGTTAGAATGCCAGCAGCCAGCATCGGCGACAAAGAGGGAACAATCGCTAGCGAGGTCGAGAGAGAACCAAGGGAAATCGCGGTATTTCTGACAAGACTTCTTTTTGTTGCGGAAGCACAAGGCGACGTCGCACTCGTTGGGGCGAGAACCCACCACGGGAGTTTGGTAGTCGAGGAAGACGATGGACTTGAAGATCCGGAGGTTGAAGTCCTTAATGGCCGCGAGCACGCGGGGATCGGTGGAGCAGTTGAGCGGCCTCGCCGAAGTCCTATGTGCAATTAGAAGTAGTCAAAACGGCGGAGAAGGATTCATCGAGCGGCGGGGGGAGGAGGAGAGGGAATGGGGGTGAGGCGATTGTTGGAGAGGCGAGGTGATGAGGAGGGAGTCGTCGGGGCAGAAGGTGGTGGAGAAGACGATGGTGACGATGGCGGTGGAGGAGTCGAGCCAAGGGTCGAGGGCTGGTAGATGATGGCGATGATGGTGAAGATGAGGGCGGAGAAGACGAAGAGGGAGAAGCACAGGCTGCTTATCAGCTTTATCAGGTTCTGCCCCATCGGAAGGGGAAGGAAAAAAGCAGTGTCGAGTTGGGGAAGGGGCAATAAGGGAAATATTAGATTTAAAAATGATTAGCTGCTCAGTACCATATTGTGAGTCACGAGATCAAAATCGAGTGGTCAGGATTGACACAGCTCATCCGGCTCATCAAAACCTGCGGTTCACTATATCATTCATATATATATATATATATATATATATATATATATAAGAACGGTTTACATGAGATCGTTCTCATACAAGGAGCATGAGGCCAATCTTTTTGGTCATTAGATTCTGATCCGAGGGTGAGCAGTGGGTAGGTATGTTCCTTGTAGCCGTCAGATCAAGATCTAACGGCTAAGACTTAAAGTGCCCTTATATAAGCCTATATATATTGCCTCATATAACCTATATGAGAGTGATCTCATTTAAACTTTTCTTATATATAACCTAAATGAGAGTGATCTCATTTGAACTTTTCTTATATATATATATATATATATATATAAGAAAAGTTCAAATGAGATCACTCTCATTTAGGTTATATGAGGCAAATTCATGACGTAGCCATTGGATCTTGATCTGACGGCTGCAAGAGTGAGTGATGGTTGATCTACACATAAAATATGCATTTTATTATCTCCTAAGCTTATGTTTATGCTAGTGTTTGATTAGAATTACTACTACTTTAATATAGTTTTTGGTTTTTGTAGGAAACAAGAGTAAGATATAAAAATGAGATGAAAATGAACTTCAATGGCTAAATAATCATAACTTCATGTTCATATCTCTGATTGGACTGATTCAAGCCTCATGTTAAAGTTCAAGAAGTCAGCTTTCCAACGCCACTGACCACGCGCAATTCGGAGTTCAGAGCAGAAAGTTATAGCTATTTGAATATTGTAAATAGTACTTACGATCGATCGGTATTCATACGAGATCGATTGCCAGAGCTGAAAACAGTGCTATCGAAGAAAACGAACGATTGGCCATCACAACGATCGATCGTATCTACTGGAGTTTTTGATTCGCACATTACAGTAAACACGATTGATCGGGAAAATAAATGATCGATCGGTAGTCAAGACAAAACGGACGATCGGCGCGACAATGTTGAAGCGATCGATCGGCTATACGGATCGATCGATCGGTTTGTGTGACAAAACCTAAATTAAGCCTATTTTGACTCGGATTTGGAAGGGGACTTCGTGGTTTATCTTCAAACGTATAAATAAGCCTTAAGGGAGAACATATTGGGTATTAGAGAACTTATTTTGGAAGCTAGAGAAGAGCAAGAGAAGGAGTCTTGTGGAGTCCAAAGAAGAAGAAGGATTCATGACGATGGATCTACAAAAATAGGCTTTTCTCTTCTCTCTTCCTATGTGTAACTAAATTCTTTGTCAAGGCTAGATGAAACCCTAGATATGTGTATTGCTACTCTTATTAGTTTCATTTAATAAAAGTTGATTATGATTCATGCTTAATACGATTTCATGAGTATTCTTTTGAGTGCTTGACCATAGGCTTGATTGATATGAATGAAATTAGATCTTTTTAATTCCTGTGCCTAGCTAAAAGTAGGCTGGTGTTAATTCTATGCCCAACCAAGGATAGGATCATTAGCCCAAATGATAATTCTATGCCCGACCAAGGATAGAATTAGCTACAATAATTTATAATGGATGAACTCTCGTGTCCGACCAAGACGTGAGTGGATTCATTGTGATTTGTGTGTCTGACTATGAACACAAGTTACCATATCATATTAACTTATGCTTAATAATAATTGAGAGTAGTAATTACATGTCTAGTGGTGGATTCTCTGCCTTGATATTCTCCATATTGATTGAATCCCAGTAATTTAGTTAAAAGTTCATTGCTTTCTTAGTCTAGAATCAACACTGCTGCTTTCTTTTGAATTTGGTAAAATATTAATCCGTCCTTGAGGTTCGACAACCTTTCAATATTCGCCGTAGTACAATTGCCTTATGCACTTGCAAGGGTTTTATACTTAAACGATCAATGGTTCACTCACCTACCCACTGATTTTATACCCACCATCGGATCAGAATTCAACGATCCAAAAGATTGGCCTCATGCTTCTTGTATAAAAACGATCTTTTATATATATATATATATATATATATATATATATATATATATATAGAGAGAGAGAGAGAGAGAGAGAGAGAGAGAGAGAACGGTTTATATGAGATCGTTCTCATATAAGAAGCATAAGGCCAATCTTTTGGGGCATTAGATTTTGATATGAGAGTGACTATCAAATAAATGGGTAAGTGAGTGTGAACCATCACTCATCTTTGTAGTCATCATGTCAAGATCAAATGGCTACGAATTGAATTGACCTCATATAAACTATACGAGAGCGATATTATTTAAACTTTTCCCTATATATATAGAGAATGGTTTACATGAGATCATTCTTATACAAGGAGCATGAGACCAATCTTTTGGGTTGTTGGATTCCGATTCGATGGTGGATATCAAATTAGTGGGTAGGTGAGTTCCTTATAGCCATTTGTAGTCGTCAGATCAAGATCTAATGGTTAAGACTTAAATTAGCTTGAGAGCGATCTAATTTAAATTTTTCCATATATATATATATATATATATAGAAAAAGGTATTCTCCAACCGATTGTAGAGAACCTTTCTCCAACCGACTTAGTAATAATCGTTAGATTTTGATCCAAGGGATGCCACTCCCTTCCTAATTGAAAAATAACTTAAACCATAGTTAAAGTGCACTTCCCTCCTCCCCGTTGGTCTCCGTCTGCCTTGCCCGTTGCATTTTCCCTTCGACATCTCCTCATGCTCTGATTTCTTCTCGGCCTGACGTCGTCCTCTTCCTCACCTTCTTCCCCCACTCGGAGTCTTTCTTCCTCACTCTTCAACTTCATTTCATTTCTGTCAGATGATCACCCTCGGCCTCCCGTCGCTGCAAGTATTGGCAAATTTTTATTGTAATGTGTTAGCCGCTCAAATTCTAGTTCCTCCAGAAAACTGCAAGTACCCTGAGCTGAAATCTCCAATCAACAACAAAATGGCTATGGAATGCAATCATTCACCATTAAATAAGAAGGTGTTTATTGGAGGCCTATAAAAGCATCCTGGAGATCATCGGCAGAGAGGGAGAGTCCATTACCGTAGTAGTGTCAACGTCTATAGTTTCTTCATCCTCCGATCACTAACAAAACTGACTGAAGAGAGCTTCTCTCCGGTCGTTTGTAGACTATCGCCCATATATATATAAAAGAAGAGTTTACATGAGATTGTTCTCATATAAAGACCATGAGGCCAATCTTTATTGTCATTGGATTCCGATCGGATGGTAGATATCAAATAAGTGGGTAGGTGAGTGTGTCATATCAAGGAGTGGGTGAGATCATTATAGATATTTGTAGCCATCAGCTCAAGATCCAACGGCTATGATTTAAAGTAGCCTCATATAAGCTATATGAGAGCGATATTATTTAAACTTTTCTCTCTAGATATGACCGACCCAAATCAGAGGGTCCAATTATGGTACCTCCGGCTTTTGATTAAGTGAGCGGCCCAACCCGTGAATCATTTGCTATCTGGAGAGGTACACGTGTTGGAGGATGGTTCATGAGGGCTACAGTAGTATGAACATGGCATCTAGACGACAGACCACGTGGAAGAGAAGATGCGTTCTGACTTTTGACAGAGTTGTGGATTGTCAGGTATGATTACGTGATGACGACGTCACTCAGCATGCTTTCTTTCCTTTCTCGTTTTATTAGTTGGGGTTGATGATCACTCGTCGTGCTTGCTTTCTATAATTGTATTGAGGGGTGTGTATGGAAAGAGTGCGTTTGTGGACTTTTGTCGCTGCTGTGATCAGGTCGCCCTTCACCCTGGTCGTTGGCTTCATTGACACGCTAGTAGAATATTGTCATTGTAGACCAGACTTTATTTGAAAAACCAAAAACAAAAAGATGTAGGCCGGATTTTCAGTTCTTAATAGATATGAGCACTTTATTTAATAGATGGGAAAATTTGATACTTTGCGTTCATGAGCCACATGTTGCTGAGTTGAAGGTCAGAAAATTGTGGATGAAGTTCCTTAGAACTTGACCAAGGAGAGCAAGTGGATTGATGACAAATTATTAGTTGTTTGGTGGCCAGGAAGCATGGACGAGATGATGAAGTTGTGAGTGCTTTTCGTTAAGTATTTTAATTATAAGAAGATGAGTGTAACAATTGGTGGAGTTTTGATGAATTCAATTTAGCCTTCAATTAACTTTAAGGAGACAAGGGAAATCCTTCAAGGCCCTACATATGGAAAAAGGCATCTTTTTGTCGACATAAGATAACTACATGTATGCTACAATGAGCTTCCTTGCGCTTGCAGTCCGCCAACGGTACAGGTGTGCCTCCAGCCCCTCTACAAATGTAGGGATGCTATGGGCACGCCCCATCCTTCCTTGATACAAATCCCCATGTCGTCGATGTTCTATCTTTGTTGTTGATGGTGAACACCAATTGTAGTGTCAGTCTCTGACTTCTCCATTGATGGAGTCTTCGTTTGAAATTGCTTCGCATCTTGTATATATGTACTGGGTGCGGGTTTGCATCCTCAATTAATCAACGGTTTGCCATTGAGAAGTCTATTGGTGCTTCGAATCATGGATTGTGTAAGCATCTTGAGTTTATTAAGTCCAGGTTGGGAACTTGTTTCGCGTTTATCTATTTTTATGTGAGTAAGTTATGCATGGTTTGGGTTTTGGTTTGGTTGCCTTTGCTTCCCACAACTGTTGAGAGAAGGCGATCTTATTAATTTGTAGTTTGTTGAGGTTTTCATTTTGACATCAAAGTTAGTTGAGTTTGTTTTAACGCTTATTGGTCTCGCCTAAACTTCATGATATTTTGAAAGGCCACCTATCTTGACACCCATCAATTTGTAATGGCTTCCCACTTTGTAGGCCCCCCTAATTTTTCATATTAGCGAATTACAGGGGGCACCCCATTTGCCATAAAGCATAAGACCGGTCATAACTTGGAATTATAACCATGGGTCAACCCGGGGGCTGACATTATCAATATAAAAAAAGGGGGGCGACGGCGGCAGCGTTGGGGGTTTGGAGGGGGAGGAGGTAAAAACCCTACCTAGACCGGTCGGCCGGGTCACCGGTTCAACTTGTCAAAGTTAAAATAACCTGGCTGGGTCAATCCACTCGGCAGACCGGCCGACTTGACTCGAAAAGGTGACCGGCTCAAGTTAAACCGGATCGAACCGGACGGGCCGGTCTAAATTTTAAAACCATGTCCTCGGCACCTTGTTATGCTGGAGTTGAGGTTACAATGGCTTCCCACCATAACCACTTGCCAACTTGCAGCAGCTTCGAATAAATATCCTGGCCACTGCTCTAGCTTCCCGAGGCTATGAACTATGAGTCTGGACGAGGGGTATGGCCTGCAACATGCCTACACCAAAGCCAATGCAGCAACAACATGCCTTAGCCCGTGACTTCTCAGCGGCAGGAGGCCCCTGGATGGTCATGGAGTACTAAACCACTTAGCCGTGTACGATGAGGCTGAATATGTTGCAATGGACTTGCATAGTGTTACCGTCTGTAGCAACTCAGGGACTTGTTTTTACCTTGGCGGAACTCCGCTGTCGCAGAGGAGGAGGTTCATGAGGTGATCAGTTTTATAACATCTAACAGCACAAATACATTTATTTTCTAATTTGACATAACACAAATTTAAACCAATGCGTAAACGTGAATAATTTTCGGGTATTCATCGTCTCACATGAATCCAGACATTGTTGGGATAAGGAAGAACGTAGCTGGGAGAGGAAGCACCTTTGTTATATTCTGCCTACCTATTATGGTGTAAAAGACCTATTTAAAACCATTTTTTAACTCAATCAACTATCAAGGATAAATAATATGCTGTTCTCTTTCCTTTTCTGTCCCTTGGGCTTCCAAAAGAGAAATTAATGCATATGGGAGCCACTGCATAACATGGTTTTAGAGCATGGGTGCCCTCACAAAAATGAAGAAGAATAAAAGAACAACTTTTTTGAAACTAACCAGGATAGTCTGCCCTTTGAAGGGTCCTACGACAAGTTTAGTTAAGAGAATCTCTCTCAATTTTTTGGTTACATGTGCTGTAAGGGGCCAGCTGTCCGACTTTAGTATTTTGATATTTTGTGGTGAAAGATAAGTCTGTTTTGAATCCGGCAAGCTTTACAAAGCCCTTTATTGTGAACAATGGAAACTGTGGGACTATTCATAAATCACAGCCCAATATATATCCCTGAAACAATGAAAACATAAAGTATATTACTATTAAAGTCTGTATCTTGTTTCCATACTTTGAAGTGAGTCAACAAAAAAACAGAAACACGTCACCAATAAATCTTTAGCTTATTTGCAAAGCCTTGTTGGGTATGTAAAATTAAAGACTCTTAGCTCTATGTCAGACCGCATGATATTGTAATATGGCCTTGGACTTTGATCGGTATAAATAAAATGTGTTGATGGCCCAATGTTACCGCCAAGGGTACTATGAGCCCATGGAAAGCATTTTCCATCCACCTGGGTGTTTTCTGCCAGGATATCCGCCATGAATAAGATCCGTCGATCTTATGATCAGTGGCGCATAAGCATGTCCTGTGCGCTCTTGCAAAAAGTTGCTTTGACATGCTTGTGCGCCATTGATCATGTGATCAACGGCTCTCATCCACTGGCGGAAAACGTCCAGCGGATAGAGAAGGCTTTCCAGGCGATGGGGAGGAATAATAATAGGTGGCATTGTGAGACCTCCAAAGTCCAAACTTCACATCAAAAAATGATAAAAAAGATCATTTCTTGTCCACGACTCGCCCTAGAACTTTCTGCATCCACCAGTCGCCACAAAACTCATCGGTCTCCTTGCATTAAACATAGCAATTTTGTTCCCTTTATTGATTATATTCATAACAAGTAAACGACCAACATGTTGCATCTTCTTTGCCAATGTCGAGTCTTCTCTCTTTCCACGAGTCCAGTTAGTCTGAACCTCTCTCTGTTCACGTGTTAGCATGCGCCGGTTGTCCAGTTTCGATCCAATTGTGAACGTCAATACAAGAGGCAGGCGGGCTTATATCACTCATCGTCGAATCTCGATCCGCAATTGCACGCGAGTATGATAAAATGAGCAACATATACATGTGCTTCAAGAAACATGCAGAATTTTCTTGCTTGAGCAAAGAAGAAGAATAACATCACATAGATTTCCAGACTTTCCAAAAATATGCTCCTGGAATTTATCATGAACACATTAGGCAACGCTAAGACCACTTTAAGAGTAATGACAAAGCCACGCTTATCCATAATCCTCTTATTTAATTCCAGTTTCAAATTTTCAGAGTCAACCTTCGGGTTTGTTGGATAAAGCAATTTGTAGTTATCAGAAAGGCCATGTTCACAAAAAGACAAAAACATGTCGGCGCGGTCTCCGACGGACCCCCCGAATCGGTGCTCCCCCCTCAAGACACCTACTAACCCTTCCTGATCTGCCAATCAGACTATCGAAGTCCAAGCTAGCAATTAATCAGTTGGAGGTGCACCTACGCTCCATGATCCCGCAGGCCACGAACACACATCCCGCTTTCACCAACACTCGCCCCAGCCAAAAAAGCATCAAAATATCCTTTCAAAATATCTCCCTTACCCAAAACAAAGACACATGGACGGCTAACATCTCTCCATCTTTCTCCTTCTGATTGGCTGGACATCACGTCGGCGCGCATCGCTGGATATTATTGGGCCACGTTGCGCATTCTCCAGATTAGTCCATTTTTTCGCCACTTTTTGGGGTTCCTTAAAACGCGCTGCAGCGCCATATCTGTGCCTCCTGACACTTGGCGCATCCGCCAGAGGCGCAGCGAAGCCCCCGCCCCCGATCTTCGGACCACGCCAGAAAGTTTTAATTTTCAGGAAAACAAGAAAAGGTAATTTTCACTCCCTCTCGAGCTCTCTCTGTGCCAACACCTTTTTTGAAACAAGAAATGGAATTAATTGATTTGGTTTCTTGTCTGTGGAATGGCTCCTCATGGAGTTATAGTTGGATGTTTTTTTTGCCATTTTTTTTGAGGTTTCGGTCGATGGATTTGGGTGATTCTAAGGGAGATTTTGAATAATAGGGATTTTTTTGTGTGTATTTTTGAATGGTTAGATGTTTGGTTTTGATTTAGGCATTTTGGTGGTTGTGTTGATTATGGAGGAAATGCTTTTGGATTTATGAGAAATTGTGGGAGGATTAGGATTTTGGTTGGTGGGTTTCTGGATGTTTCTTCTCTGTAATGTTATTATGTGCTTTTTTTATTGATGATTACTGTTTGGAACTTTCTTCCTTGTCTTAGGGTTTTGGTTGACGTTCATGGTCTTAGGATGATTTACCATTTTTCGACCATTTTTAGATGGTATTTGGAGCTTGTGTTTTTAATTGAACCTCTGCGGTTCTCCATTTTGCTGTTTGCATGATCTGTAATTACTCCATAGAATCTGTGTAGCTCCATAGGATCTGTGTGTAAAATGTGGCATCATTACTTGAAAAAAAAATTGGGGCAGCATTTTTGTTGCTTTTGGATTTTTAAAGTTGGATTTTGACGTGGAAATGGGTTCAGTTCATCGTCTCTTTATGGTCTTTGGAACGATTTTTTGCCAAAAAAATACTCCCTCCGTTCCATATTAAATGCCTGATATTAGTTTATTTTGTAAAACCAGATCACACTATTAATTGGGAACGGAGGGAGAATATGCTAAGGGACTGCAATAATCAATTTATGTTGGTGAGAATTTTCTCCCGTTGATGATTAATAAATCATTCACTTCATATTTTGAAAATTTTATGAATTTGAGTTTGATACTCATAGTCTTTTCGACTAAACTATGAATACTCACTCCATCAGGAATTAGTATTAACCTTATCAGTTAATCATGGAAAACCAAATGTTAATACTAATTCATTTCAGTTAATTTTGGAAAAGCAAATGTTAATACTAATTCGGATGGAGGAGGAATAAGAAGTTTCGCACTGAAATTGTACTTCATTTTTTCCCTTCGTTTCTTTTGCTGATTGGTATTTTATGCTGAAGATTCAGTTCAAATCTAGGTCGGTGCTTTTTTTCTTTATGTATGTTCTTATCATTGGTTCTAAATTGGGACTTGATTCGATTTTGGATTTTTCCTTCTCATCAGAATTAAAGTGTCTGCCTGAAGCCTGAAGGTGCATAGTCTGAAATCTTGTCAATTCTATTCTCAAACGATAGGGACCGATAGGAACTTCAGGAAGATGGATGGTAGTGATGGCCGCCCGATGGGAAATTTGGCTCGACAGAGTTCAATCTATGTTTTAACATTTGATGAGTTTCAAAATACTATTGGGGGTAGTGGAAAGGATTTTGGATCTATGAACATGGATGAATTTCTTAAGAACATTTGGTCTGCAGAAGAGATGCAAGCAATGACATCAACCATAGGAACCACGGAACCAGGTTCTACAGGTGGAACTTTGCAGCGACAAGGATCATTGACTCTCCCCAGAACTCTTAGCCAGAAAACAGTAGATGAAGTATGGAGAGATCTGTTTAAAGAAAGTGGGGGAAAGGATGGAAATAGTACATCAGCACCAAATTTGCAACAGAGGCAGCAAACTTTAGGAGAGATGACTTTGGAGGAATTCTTGGTCAGAGCCGGGGTTGTGAGAG
The DNA here is from genome assembly GCA_039654745.1 of Houttuynia cordata. Taxonomy (NCBI): domain Eukaryota; kingdom Viridiplantae; phylum Streptophyta; class Magnoliopsida; order Piperales; family Saururaceae; genus Houttuynia; species Houttuynia cordata. Next base: position 27,164,419 of record CM077504.1, read on the forward strand.
AAGATGCTCAATTAGATGCAAGACTAAATAACAATAGTGGCTTTTATACAGAATTATCACAATCAAACAACAGCAATGCCTCTATCTCCCTTGGATATCAACAGCCTCCTCGAACTAATGGACTTGCTGGCGTCAGAGGTATGGAAAATAACACTACTATTAGCAACATCAATCAGATCCCAAATCAATCACCAAAGCTTTCAATGAATATGAATGGGGTTGGATCTCAACAACAGCTCTTCTCTAATGCACCCTCAGTGTCTTATGGCTCCTCAATACATGGTGTAGAACCCGGCAATCCAAGTATGAGAGTGGCTCTTGCGGATTCAATGATAAATAATGGATTTGGGCAGGGGGTTGCTGGTGGTGGGGGCATAAATGGCGGGGCTGGAATAGGTGTTGTTGGCTTTGGAGCTGGGACGATTGCAGTTGGAACAGGGTCTCCGGCTAATCAACTATCTTCAGATGGTGTTGGAAAGAGAGATGGAGATACTTCTTCTTTGTCTCCTGTCCCTTACATCTTTAATGGAGGTCATAGGGGAAGGAAGGGCGGTGGGCCTGTGGAGAAGGTTGTGGAAAGGAGACAGAGAAGAATGATTAAGAACAGGGAATCAGCTGCCAGATCGCGGGCTCGTAAGCAGGTACTTCTGTTTTCTTGACATGTGTTTAATTTTCTTTTTACTGTTGAATTGTTTCAAATGGTGGGGCTTTTCCAGGCTTATACAATGGAGTTGGAAGCTGAAGTAGCAAAACTTAAAGAAGATAATCAAGTATTGCAGAAGAAACAGGTATCTATTGCTCACTGGAATGAACGTTAATTGTCCCACCACTGTGCATCCTTCTAACATTGTCAAGAAATCTATTCGGTGAAAAAAAGACTTGGTTGAACCTCCTTTAGGGGTACAAACTACTGTTAATGCCACATTGAAATTGGTTGGACAGTAAAAACGGACTTTCAAACGATATGTTTAGTTGTGCTTTTAGTTATTTTATTTCCATGATGTTCCATGAAATGGGCTGCATGCCCCATATACTCTTTTATGGGCAGTTGTTTCTGAGATTTTATGATCACTGCAACCATTTTATGGATCAATTATGTATATTTTGTGCATTGGCCACAAAGTGCTCATGATTTCAATTACTATTTGCCGTTTTGGCCATTCATGCCAAATGTTATGAGTGTAACGCCATTAACTTCTCCTTTAAAATCGAAAATTAAATATAGATCCGTTGTATGGAAATATCTTTTTGTCATAATGTGACTTTGATGGAAACACCAAAATTTTGTGCAATATTTCTGCTTAACATCTGATTATTATGTCAGGTTTTCAATTATTAGTCGTTTTAATTTGGAACCTGTTTTAATCCTTTTATTCTCTTACTGCAGGCTGAGTTCATTGAAAAGCAAAAGAATCAGGTAATTGCGCTTTTACTTAGCTTATGTTTCTATCTACATGAGATAACAAATTATACGGCATGTAAAAGTTTTGGATAGTTTTTTGGGTTGACGGAGGGAGGGGAAGAATTGTGATGTGGACACCAACAGTGCTGATTGTTATAAATCTTTAAGACTTTTCAGTTTGGTTTAATCACCTTATTTGAAATCTCAATCTAGTGATTAGTTGGTAAATATGCATATGGTGTGCTGCATGCCGTCAAATAAAAGGGGACATGCGGTTTAAGAAAACCTGCCTGTTCCTTTTAAATTGGGCAACTCGATGACCCATAGGCGCAGGTGCATTAGGATGCACATGCTTGTCCCTGATATATATGCCATATGTGTGTTTTTATGTCTTTGAAAGTTTACTCCAAACCAAAGTCTAAGTTTGTACTTAAGTGCTCAATTTATATGGTGTTTTTTCATGACTCGGCTCTTTTGGTCACTTTGTTGTAATAGCTTTCGATTTAATACGAGATATGCCATCAAGTCATGAGACATAGAGTACAATAGTAGTTTCATATAATATACTTAGTTTTATTCTTTTTTGATGTGATGTTTAGTTTTATTCTTTTTTGATGTGATGCTTTCATAGTATGGCTATAACTATATGAAATGAAAGAAAAACAAATAGTGTGGCTGTAACTTTTGGCTATCAATGCTAAAAAAACACTTTTTTCTGTTTGGTATCAAATCAAATAGTCATTTCGTTTGAACTACTCATAATAATTTCTGGTTATTAGATAGACTTAATATTTATTTTTGTTGCTGAAGCATTCTTAATTGCTTATAGTTACTTCATGAATGCTAGACAATTCATGAAAGTAAGAAAACCTGAAAAGCGTGGTAAACTTTACTGCACATTGGCAAAGATATGCTAATCCTAAGAGTTTGTTAACAATACGATATTTTCACATGATAGGGAGAACATGCAAGCTTTTAGATGAGAAGAAGATGACAAGGAGATCGGAACAGATAGAGAACCCCTTACTAAAACTGCCAATAGTTCTGTATCAAAAAAAGCCTTCCAATAGTTCATCAGTCAAGGATGCTATTTATATCCCCATCACTGTTTTTTAGCCATTGACAGATCATTGATAAAGCTGATAATATATCACATATTAAAACCCCAAGTAATTAAACTTTACGAGAATTGACTGAATTATAATTCATTGATTACGAGGAAGTGTATTTCCCCATCAATATGGGGTCGGCAACATGGATCGTACACTTCTTTTGTGCCACATCATTTGTAATCCTTTTTTACTGTTCCATTCGTGTTCTCGTAGTTCGGCTCCTCTTTTTTAGCCTTTCCAACTGCATCACTCCAACCTTCTTATGAAGCCATCCCTTAAATCTTTTTTGTATATGACCATTCCAATGTGACATTCTCCCTAAGTTTTTCTCCGAAGGTGCTGGTTATTTCTAATATATTCCTTTTCTGTTCCGATCACTCCTATTATGTTACACATCCATATTTGCATTCTTATTTCAGCCTCGTTTAATTTATGTATGACTTTTCTTTGAGGCCTCAAATCCATAGAGTATTGCAGGCCTTACCATGACCCTATAGAATTTTGCTTTAAGCTTGGTGGGATGCTCCATCACACAACATTTTTGAAGTGACTCTCCTCTTTGTCCACTCTGCATTTATCCAATGGACCATAGTGATATTTATATTGCCAATTTTACCAGTACCAATCATATAACAACTTAAGCCGCATTTCACACCCCAGCAACTCAGGTAATTAACCATTTTTTAGAAGAGCTTTCTAACCATCAAATAGAAAGCTTTGTGACACAATAAATGGTCAGTTCAGTCAATCTTCTGGTAGTAATTTGTTCTATGGTGCAGCTGACACATGCCATCTGGAATTTGTCCTTTGAATTAAAATCTACACTACAGCATAAAGAATTTTGCCTTTTTTTTTGGTGACAATGGAGTTGTGTATCTTTAATCTGCTTAGCAGTGTGGAAGTTGTGTTCTATTTTGCATTGTGTATGGAAACAGTTTGACATTTTACTTGTATTTTCTTGAGTAATGCTAATTGCTTGTCACTTCAACAGTTTTTGGAGATCCTTGATCAGCAACATGTGTCTAAGAAGCGATGCTTGAGGAGAACGCAGACAGGACCTTGGTGATTTACTATTGGGTTTTCAGCTTTGTTTGAGGGAAGTACCTACATTAGCTTAGTTGTGTACATAGACGAATACCGAAATTATTGTTGTAAATTAGTTTGTTGTATGAGAGGTAGTGTTTGCCTTAGTATGTAGAATTGAGGTTTTTCATTTTTTAGTCTAGATTTTTCTCTGTACCTTTTTGCCTTTGTATTTGACTACAAGATCAGACGATTTAACATATAATGTTTGTTTTCTGTGTATCTCTCTCTTCCTCTTGTTCTAAAAGCGCAGAGAACAACCTATGGTAAGAAGCAAACAATCTATCGTCTTTGTTTTTGACCCAACCACCACCTGTGATCATCCTATCTGCCGGTTGCTCTCTCCTCTTGAGAAGCTTGTAGGGAACATACTATTAGAATATCACGGATATTTGTCAAGACACGTATGACGCAAATTTGTATAGAAGTTGCTCAGCCAAGGGTTTATATGCATATTCCCTACTTCTCAAAGATGTATTACGTTCCTAAACTAAGAGAGCGAGAGGGGCAGCGAACAAGCTTTTTACCATGTATTTTCATTAAATGGTAGATTAATTGGAACGACTAGTCCGTACACCAAAATATGAGTAGTCAGAGAAATTTAGACATATATTCCGGAAAGACGACTGAACCAACAAGGACCATCAATAGTGACGGAATTATCTAGTATATCAGCCACTCCGTTACCTTTTCAATACTCAACATGATTGAAGGGAACTTAAGACAAAGCAAGAGAGGCTATTTGTGATGTGGCCTTATTGTAACCATTAAAGACATCCGTAATAGGCTCTCTAGGTTTCTCTCGGTTTCCTTTAAGCATGTGTATGTACGTACACATGTATAGAGAAGTTAGCGAAGTGGCTGATAAACATGCTAAAGTTCTCCATACGGAGTCTCTTTCAACATAAATTTTCGGAACACCCAACCATGCAGCCGTTATATCCCCTTCCAAGCATGAGCTTCAGCAACCATGGACGTACATACTCCCACATATGGAGAACCAACAGCAGCTACAAGGCCATCATGATCCCAAATGGTCAGAATTGCCTTTACCTAAATTGCCAAAATTGCCTTTACTTCAATTATCAAAATTTACTCCCACATGATCTGTCGCCTCTTTTCTGCAAGGGATACAAATACTACTATTGTCGCCTCTTTTCTGTAAGGGTACTATACAGATACTACTATTGCTGGGGCAGGAGTCGTTCAAGCAATAAAAAAGAGAATGACCTTTTTACAGGCACCATCACAAAAGCTGAACTAACATACATATAGCAAACTGGTTATATCCAACCCAGATTGATATTTGATCAGGATACCTAAGTGGCAACAGAACATGTACTCTTTTTTTTTGCTACAACATGTATTTCTTCTTGACATGGAGGAGAAATGACCCAGTATAATAACTTTTCCACAATTTCGAGTTCAAAGATGTACTTCAAACATGATGTAAATTTGCACTTCATATGGAGTATGCACTTGTTGAATCTGGAAAAACTATAGAGATTCAGGTACTCACAAATATCTTTTATCCTCAGCAATGGACAACAGGCAATTCTAGACAATACATGGACTCGGGATAGTTGCCCTTTAATGTTAGTAAATAATACATCTACACTGCATCTTTTATGTTTTAAGTGATACAATTTTAGCTTCTCTCCCTAGAATTTCCCCACCTTTTTTTACCCAACCCCTGTAAGAACCTCCGCAAGGAAAGAGGTGTAGCTCAGTAAGACCATCGAATACCTAGCTCTCTCCAATGCTGAGAAATCAACCCATCGCTATTAGCATGGAGCAAAATTGTTGCATTCATCCTTCAGTTCCATAACAATGAGAGACATAATAAAGCTGTTACGTGCTATGACTGCCTCCTAATCCTAGTAAGGGAAGCCCGAGGTGCATTCCATGTCTTTCCAGGAGATCATCTTCCTCCGATCCCTTCCCCTCAAAGATCTTGCAATAATCCTTCCACTGACTGGCTTGCACAAGCCCACGTCAATCAGAGAACTACTCTTTGTTAATGTGGAAAACGAGGTCGATCCATCCATTTGAAAGTCAAACATCATGGCCAGACAGCTTACTTGGTGAGCTAAGGTTTGGTTTTCATAATCCAAAGGCAGCATCTTCAAGATATGCAAATTGACCTGTCATTGGCAACACAAATTACAAATACCATTCCCTCTATAACAAAAACTAAAGCAGAAAAAAGAATAACAAACCCACTTCTGCTTCCATAGCTCGAAGTTCATTAAACCATTTGCGCTCAACCTTCACATACGAAGTACCATCACCCGAAAAATCATCTTCTGCCAGATTGGTGGTCAGCAGGTTCAAACTGAAAAGAGGTGGCCTCAAGGGGTACTCCATGCTGAGCTTAATCTGCCAAGGGAAATTATAGGCATGAAAACAATTGATATTCAGTGTAACCATGAGAAAGGCTGATATCTGTATGGCCTTTTACCTTGGCTTCCAAATTCACAATTTTTTCATTTACTGTCCTACTGAGTACTAGGCACAACTCTTTGGTAGCACAATCTTCCCAGGATTTGTCCATCTCATATGAATTCCTATCTACTTCATGTTCAGCTATCTGGTCTACATCGACAACCACATCTAGATCACTGTCTTCCTCCAGTAACATATCTGAATGATCTTCCATTTTTGATTTTACTGTTTTAGCAACATTCATGCTCTTTGACATCAAATCCAGTTGCCTATGGAGTTCAAGATGGGGTCCTTTAGCAGAAGAAAATGGTTTAGCGTCCGTGATGAGAGCAGGAGCCTGAACAACTGAAGGAAGTTCTCCATCTTCTCTTGCACCTTCGCACTTCCCATCCACATCAACATCTAGCGAATCAGGAACTCGCTCCATTGCAACAACCGAAGCAGATGGAGAATGATTAAGCAAGAGCACACCTTGTGCGCAACTTTGTAAACTACATAAAGCAACATGTGAGGCCCACGGGATACGTTCATATATCAAAGGTGGCCACTTAAGCTTTGTCAAGGAATCAATTTGCTCCCTGTAGATTAAAAGACAGAAGCCAACCTCTCAAGTTTCAACTATGATAGCAAAACTTGCCAGTCAGAGAATGGTAATCTTAATTGAGTGAGAAAGAAAGAAATAGATGATATGATGATTCTCCAAATCTATATCCTTTACTTTACAAAGCTATAATTGCATAACTCTGCGAGTATAGATAGCCACTGCTACATAGCTTCCTTGCCCCATAACTCAGTTCTACTATCTGATCTAGAATTGTACAAAGCTATGACACATAGTGAAGTGACTCACGTTAGAGCCATCTGAGCCTTCTTTCTAGATCGGATTCTCTGCACAACTGTTTGTATGAGATTCTGCTGACGATATAGAGAGATTCCAGAAAGGACCGAAGCACCACATTGGGCCTCACTGCTTTGCAGACCAGATCCTAAGAAAGGTGAAACCTCGGGTAAGAAATTGATACCAGCAAGATGTTGGGCCCACTTATACGGTCGTAAAAGTCTCTTCTCATCAAAAGAAACAGCCTCACCAACAAAAATCTTAGCAGTCTGCATCAAGCATTACTGAAGTTATTTTCTGGTAAGTGGAAGCTTTCCATTCATGCCAATAGTAACAAAATAACAACAACAACAACAAAAAATAATATTAACAGTACAAACATATAGATAAGATTTTTGGCAAACAATCAGTACCTGGTGAGGTAGATCAAGTCCAGTGTCGTCAGGAAAAAGATTACACAAGATATTGTCTTGAGGTCCATCCTCTGACCCCTCAATCCCAACGCAGACAACATTTATCTTCAATAAATATTCAAATCTCAACGTAACAAGTTTTCCAAGCTTGCTCACATTATTAGTCTTGATGTCATCATGCCCATCCTCCTGATCATCATAAACATGGAGTATGATATTAAGCGGATGAGAATGATACATCCCTGATTCTGAAATAACATCTTTGCTTGCAGTCTTCTTAGGCCTCTTTCTTCTTCTCTGACCTTCCTCATCATCATCAAGAGGGTCCTCATCCATCTTCCCGTTCTCTGTATTTGCACTTAAACCTAGGAAAGTATACAAAATCAACTCTAGTGCATTTGTTCATATATGTGTACAAATCTAATCATATGTAAGACAAATAGTCCTTGCAAGAGAAACTATTTCATGAGTACCTCCTTTCTTACCATAATACAGAACATAAGTGCTACTAACACAAATTGAAAAGATTTTCTAGTCGACATTAAGAATAGCTATATGGAGATGCAGTTCACAAAGGTAAGGCCACTCGCTGAGAAGCTAGTTATCAGTCAAGCACATAGGATTTGTGAACATGGGTCAAATAGATATCGGGAAGTGTTATTTATATTAGATGTCCTCGATTTCTAGCGTTTACAAAGATAACGAGTCCCAGTTTGAATTTCTCAACTTTTTATGTAGAAAAACTATATAAGGCAAATATCTTCTCATTCAAAACACAGTCTATATTATCATCCAATTATCCTGCCTTGTTTTACACCTGTTTGTCTCTACCATAATAATTTCTCTTCAGTAACCCATCCCACCATACACATGAATTCATCTTAGCCACTCACGTAATCAGCGGGGCAAAGATAACAGGATTTGCAAAAAATGTAGCATCATGAGAATTTTTCTTGATTCTCATAGGGCGAAGCAGTCGTTATCGATTTCTTGAAAGTGAACGACTATCCAGCCATCCTAGTTTTCACTGTTTATGTGAGCTTCATATGGTGTAAAAGAAATCGAAGAGTTCTTGAAGGCAAGTGCAAGATTCCTTCAAGTCTGGCTAGTGCAGTGATTCATGAAGCTCGCCTCATCCTTGATAGTTTCAGTCTTACAGCAAAAAATTGTGGTTTAACGTTCCTTCCTATCTGGGTCGTAGAAAAACAAGTTCTTCTAGTATTCCTATGTTGAAGATCGTAGGATCTACAGGGAATTCCATCGTAGGGGAGAAAGGGGAGAAGAGATAAATAGGGTTCAGACTTCAGAGCAGCTAACATAAAACTAAAGTAAATAAAAATAAATAAACTTAATTCTCCATTCTGAGACATAGAAGATACGTGTACAATTTATGGGCATGATGCCAATTCCAAGTAAAGCAAGGGAACCCAAATTAGGAATTATTATAAACTAAGAATCTTCCCTTAATAAAAACATTACTTTAATAGAACCCTAATTAACTTATTAAGTAGTTCTAATATCTAGTGGACCTGAAGGTGGGACCCCCCCTAGTTCTTCTCTTAGCTCTAGTTAACCTCTTTTATGATATCTTTATCTCCGTTGTTGCAGACCATCGTCTACATCATCCCATGTTTCTCTGTTGGTTGCTTTGGTCCGTAGCCCTTTTGAAGGCTGGGGTGGGAAGGGCTGTTTAATTTGATCTTCTATCTTCTACTCAGCCTTTACATGCTGTAATATATTTTACAATTATTAAAAGAAAAGCAACAAGCTTACTTTTGTGTTCACGTTGTACGTTATATGTTGTAACAGAGTGATCAACCTGCCTTTTATTTTTAACATATCAGTCTCTCTTTCAACTCCCATATTTTTTTTGTTTGTCGACATATTATGACATACAAATTCACAATCAAATGAAGGTTCCTTCCCATAGACCACTTGCATACTCGTGCAATTGTTTAATTATCTTTTTGACATGCAAGTTAAATTAGATTTTAGTCGGTAAAATTTGCATAAACAAATACAGATATGTTCTCTACTTAGATATTTTATCCAGTTTTCAGAAGTGTCAATCAAATATTCACACCTGTATCCTTGTTTGCGAGCTGGTAGGCAAACATTTGAGCATCTTTGACATTTCCTACTATCTCCAAATCAATTTTTACTCCAAATGCCTCCTTTTGAGCCAAAAATTGTGAGTAAATTATATAGAGTGGAGGAGGAAGTAACTCTGCACAATGGTGCTGCTTTAATTTCTTTGTATGGTGAATACCAAGTTGCTGTTGAACAGGCATGGATGCTTTCTTAAGTGATTTTAAATGAGAGGGAAGACTTGACAAAAACTTCTTGCGGTTTTCTATAGTCTCTTGAAGCCCTTTCTTCCGTTGTTCCAGTTCCTCATGAAGTTTGCAGAGTTCTTTCCGCTGAAATATTATAAAAAAATAATGCATAAGAAAGAATTTACAGCCAAACATAAGGAAAGTTTTAAGTCTAAATTGAACAAGAGAAGCTCCATTGATGAGGTATGGCTAAATATAGAAGATGTTCTTACCAAAACGAGAAACTAGAAAAAAATTCAAGAAGAACATAAATCAAATTCAAGTAATTCATAAGTAGAAGGAAGAGCATGCTAAAGTGGATCTCAAGCAACTAGCCTAACTAGTGAAGGAAAAGAAACATATATTTTGAAAATTTACTAAAGAAATGAAGAAAGTATGGAAAGTCACAGATATTACTCTATAAAAGAAGCGTTTTTTTGTCAAAGAAGATGGTCACCTTCGGCTTATCCATAGATGAAAGAAGTTGTACAATACAATGCCATCCATCATCCTAGTTTTTAAGCAATAATACCAGCCAAAGAAAAATACAGAACAAAAGGATAAGTTGTTACACATAGCTTACACTAGCATTCTAGGACATAATTGTGATGTGACATAGATTCTAAACATACTTCCATAAACACCAGTCATCAAGTCGTGCAGTGTAGTTTTATAGACAATTTGGAACATCCAAATTTGATCAAGTTGCATCTATTCACTTCTGAAACAGATCTTGACGGTGTACTTTAATCAATAATCAAACATCGTTCAGCAGGTCACTTGCCTTAGCCTTTATTTTGATTTCTTTCATTCCTTGTTTCTTAAAAAAGTACCATCACTTGCAACCATCTGCTAAATGACCTGGAAGCCCTCAGGTTATTCATGCGTCCATTCCACATCTACTTCCCTATTGAAATATGAAATGCATGACTATAGTCCATACTTGTACACCTAATATATGTAACAACACAACTATAAGGTCTTCCTTAGTCATAACCAATGTGAACTATCACCTGATATAACTCAAAGTTGAGCCTTTTAAGCATCAAATCATGTGGATCGTCAATATTCCCTCTAATCTCTTCCGGGGCACTGGCAAAAAATTCTTCTTCAGGCACAAGTTCAATGTCGGGATACTTGGACCTGAAATCCTTGCAAGTTTTTATCGCTTTCAGATAATGATTCTTCTCGTACATCAGGTTATGAAGCTGCAGCGTCGTAAAGTCCACTGGAGCCCTCGCAGCCTCCGTTTCAGCCTTTACACGATCTTCCTCTATCAGGATGGCACGATTCACCTACAAGGAGTATCATCATAATCAACACTTCAAATCAACTGAAAACAAAGGAACAAAAAGCAATTCATTCGTGACATTGCAACTTAGCCTCCTCAATTACATGAAAATTACGCCTTTTTTTCAAAATCCCTAGTCTAGCATTGAGAGAGAGAAGGAGAGGGGACCTGGCGGAAGTTGACGAAGAGGAGGGCCATTTGGAGGAGGAGCTCGCGGAGGTCCGATTGGGGGCGACTTTCCTTCTTGATGAAGAGCATCTTGGCGGCGATCTCCTCCATGGCGACCCGAGACTCCAGAAGCGCATCGTAGGGAGACTTGTTGTTGTTGTCCTGGGACCTCCGCTGCGAAGGCGGAGGCACCACCGCCGCTCCCTCCTCCACCTCCATCTCTCGTAACCCTAAAAACCCCTTCTTCTTCCCTCCACCTCCTGCTTCGGCGGCGTCAGTGCTCGGAGCCGTCTCCGCCGATCGGGGTTCTGGTGGAGACGAAAACCCTGCTCTAGGATATGGGTATTGAAGTGCGCACGTGCCTCGGTGTCTATATAGCACCACACTCCATATTATGGTCACGGGGGTGTGGTCATGGTGTCCAATTAGGCTAGATTATGGATTTTTTTTTCTAATCCTAATTGTTAGAAACTTAGGGCTGTTTGGCAAATCATTTATGATGAAAATGCTTTGCCTTTTCCTTTGTGAGTTAAACTAGCCTCTAAATGTGTAACATGTAACTATAACAAGAGATGTCGTTTAAGTTTTAAATGTCCTCATGAGACATGTAAGTTTTCAGATCATTTAAATTTTTTTAACACTGTTGCGACTTTCAAGGTCATTTGTAATGCTTCATAGGCAAGAAAGGATCATTTATAGGCTGAAGTGTAGAGTGGCAAACCCATGGACACTTTAAATTAAGTCAAGTGTATCATTTCATCAATTTCATTAATTAATAAAACAATTGTTAGGTTTAAAACATCTAAGCACCCACGATGAAGTTTTTAAACAAATTTCTTAAAATTAAGCATTTGAATATAATGCTTTCTCCAAACACATTCTTATGGATAAACTTTCGAGAAATCCAATGCAAACTGTTAAATGGTACTCCCCCAAAATTATGCATTTTAAGCTAAAACGTATCCAACTTTTTCTCTTTTTAAGGTAAAAAATAATTTTTCCTTTGGAACTAAAGGGGAGTCAAACAGCCCCTAATATTATGTGGAGCTTAGGCAGGCTGTGTTGCATTACAGGCCAGCCGAAATTTCTTGTTTTTTCGAGTCAGAAAGGTCATTGTGCAGTTCATAAGTGCAGTGTGATATATACGTCACATAATTGTAGGTGGTTCACTTCACTGGCTGTCGTGATGAGTATCTCATGGCTGTGTATGTATACTCTTTTTTTTCGCCAAAGACTGATAACATTCTAGGAAAGAAAATCCTTTTTACACTATCTCGTAATCCCAGCTACGTGTGACTCTCTTTCTACCTCTCCTTCCAACTTATAAATTTTGTATCCACGTCAACTGAAAGATACAGAAAGGCAATCAAAAGGGTAAAACGTACAAATAAAACACCCAGCATAATATCAGGTACTGCAGTTGTCTAAGAGCCAGAAAGAGCATTAGATACAGCACTCTGCAGGGAAGCAACAGAATCTATAGCAGTCTTAGTGAACCAACTAATCCCCACTTTCACACGATGTTCATCTGTAGGCAATCTTAACAGATATGCGATTTTCCGTGCTACAACAGAATCACAAACATAAACAAAAACCAATTATCTTCTGGTTATCCATTAACCAAACATGGCAAAGTAAAGGACAAAAACATGGTAACTAAAGAATGTTTTGATGCATTCACGTTTAACTTACCGGTATGGCCAATTGGTCCATCCAAGGTTAGACCCTCGATGAAGCTTGGTGTAACTGCTGCATCATTCTTCCCCAGAGTCATCATTTCACCAAGATTTTGGAATCTGCAAATAATAAATAAGGTCAACTAGCATGTAATAGATACACCGTTGTTCTCATAGAATGGCCCCTCTTCCATATGCAGAAATTACATAACTTGGTAATTTGAATAAACCTCACTCATCCACCATGAAATACAAAAAGGAAATTCTCCAAACAAGTATTTATGCTTCTAAACACATTTTGTCTGTTAGAAATCTCTAAATTGAACCATATTTCTAAATAATGAAGTATTCATTGTCTCACACAGAAAAGATAATGATGCAATCCTCAGTCAAATTTCAAGTGTCATATTTCACTATTAAAAGTAACGAAAAGGATCATATTTCACTATCCCCATTCCTAGGACATCAATTGCCTACCTTTCCGGTAATTTAACCATCTCAGTTGGCTTGGAAAGGTAGAATTGAACCAATTCAAAGTTTTAAAATGGTTCAGACCATCTCATTTTTTCTTTTTCAAAGTGGTATTGATAAAATTTCACAGATTTGCTTTTATTACATAGAATTACCGTAAATTTGAATTATAGTCAGAGCTGAACACGCTCGTAAAACCATGTTATGACATTATACAGTAAAATAATCATAATCATAATCAAGTAGCGCCTTTTCCCAACTATTTGGGGTCGGCGACACGGATCTTACTCCTCCATTCCAGTCTATTTTGGGCTACCTCTTTTGTAAGAGATAGTAAAGTCAAATCCTTTCTTATTAACTCCATCCAAGTTCTCTTAGGTCTTCCTCTCCCTCTTTTAGCATCGTTTACATGTATCCCTTCTAATCTTCTCACACGGGCATCTAAAGGTCTTCTTCGCATATGCCCATACCAACGCAACCTACATTCCCTCAGCTTCTCCCCTAAAGGCGCTACTCCTAGGCTCTCACGAATATATTCATTTCTAATCCTATCTCTCCTAGTTATCCCACTCATCCACCTTAACAATCTCATTTCGGCTACATTTAACTTATCTATATGACTCCTCTTTGGTGCCCAGCACTCCGCTCCATAGAGTATTGCAGGCCTAATGGCCGTCCTATAGAACTTGCCTTTAAGTCTTTTTGGAACCCGCCTATCACACAATACTCCCGAGGCTGCCCTCCACTTATACAGTAAAATAATAATGCATATAAACATCACTTAATCGTTTCAACAGGTATTTATCTTTTTCAACAATTTCAAAGTCATTCTATAAGTCTAGGTTAAATATGCCAATTCAACCTGATTCAGACTGATTCCCAAAGTTCAGGTTGGTTGGTGCCTATTAGTGTCCATGTATATAGTTGCTTTCCTACTTTAACAGCTAGAAGTTTCTTTTTTAAAAGAACTTTTAACGCCATATTAATTAGTACTTTAACCTAAAAAATTAAAGCTGTGAATGGCTATCCCTTCCCCTTCATATAACGGTTATTTAACACAGTATCAGAGCTAAGGGCTCAAGTTCAATTTCCCGGAGAAGAAATTTCCTCTTGTATGTGTCCTTACATAAGGGATGGTGGTAGCACGTGGGATAGTATAGGTGCTGCTAATATTTAGTTAAGCTGCAGCTTGCATGTGATAAAGTGCAGCACTTAACCAACCGGCTGGCTTTCAGCCTAGGGGAAGTCCTACAACTCAGTAGTGCCTAATATATCTTTAAATGGAAGAGCTTGTGCTTCTAAAAAGAAGTCAAAACCAACTGGACGTCTTCCAGCTTCACCTTCGATTTTGACTTTTGTAAAAGTGTTGCCCATTGCTACTTTAATACCTTTTCTACCAGCTTAAACTTTCAGGTGAAGTGGTCAACTGCCAAGGTCATTTCTGAAATCAGCAATACATGCAGGAATTGGTATGCAAAAATCAGCTTTATCAGCATCAAATCCAAGTTGGTAAACGCATACCATTTTCGGTTGATTCTGACCAACCATGCACCATGCACCATTTTGAAAATGATACTTCTTCCGTTCCAAAATACTATGTACATTTGGAAATATTCATTGTTCCAAAATACTATGTATATTTTGCCAAGCATTTGGAAATATTCATTGTTCCAAAATACTATGTATATTTTGCCAAATCACATAACTTCCTCTTTCCAAAATTGGAGGAGACTTGGAAGGATTGACTTGAACTTGGTTTGTGAACAAGCATACGACTTGGACGGGATATCAGGGAGAAGAAGTCATGTGACTTCTTTGTGGGCTTCACGGTCCAATAAAAATGAGAATTTTCTCAAATGTACACAGTATTTTGGAACGGAAGGAATATTATATTAGCTAATTGCTTGAATACTAACATCTTAGTTGAACAACAATTCTATGTCCTAACCTGAATGGTAGTAGAGGCCGGTCATTAATTGCTGCCCAAATATTCCAACCCGCAAAGTCTGCTTGCTGGAAAGCAACCTGAGAATATTGAAAATAATGCATAAAAAATCATAATCTTCTCAAGAAAGCTTGACTAGATATATATATATTTATTCATTTGGACACTGTACCTGCGCAGTTGCTGGAAGAAGTCTACCAGAGGAATCCCTTAAGGCAGCAGAGTCACCTATGGCAAATATTTTCGTATGGCCCTTCACTTGGAGAGTTTCAGTAGTTTCAGCCTGTCCTCTTGCATTAAAAGGAAACATGAAAGGGCGGTCATCTGGCTCCAGCGATGGGATGAGGGGTTTAGAACCAACCGTCCATAGAACAATATCCACCTCCAAATTTTGAGCTTCCAACCCCCTCTCAGCAGGTTGAAGTTCCAAGATAAGCTTCTGTTGATCGTCCATTTTCTCTGACAATTCGTGTTCATGAGACTTTCTTATGCATCGAACAAGATAGCCCAAGAAAAGCTGAACACTCCTTGATTGTAGAACCTAACAGATAATAATTGCTACTTCAATATCTATTGAAATGCCAAAAAGAAAAACTGAAAAAGCACTCATGAAGTGCTCACTTGAAAAAACAAGGAAAGAAAACATAGGTAGACAAAGGGGATTAAGAATTTCATCTGAGAATTAGTCACCGTTCGATAAGCATTGTTTTGATTAAATCTAAATCTAAAACATTAAGCAAAATGAGGCATCCCTTCCATAAGGCATTCTAAAAGAAGCAAGAGCAGCAGCGTGACAAAAAATTGATGTAAAATTTAGATTGTACATCTCGCAGAAAAAGATAATATCAATAACACTACTGTTTTATAAGTTTTCAATGACGCACTTACCTAAGTACGTGAGTTGTTTCATATCACAGAAGGACTTTTAACATATATGCAAAAACTTAAACCATAAGGCAGTTAAGGAAACAAGCAACTATCTGACAGTAACTAGTAGTTTTAGTCAAGTCTGTTTGAACTTATTAAGTAAGCATCAACCTCTATCATACTATAGGATTCGCAAAAAGATTATCTTACCTTCATGGCAGCTTCTCTATTTCCAAGAGGCGCTGCTGGACAGATTGTAGTATCCACATTTACTGCTTGAACTATTCCTTTTCCTTGAAGTCTCTCAGATATAGTGGCAGCTAACTCTACTCCAGAGTAGCCACACCCGACCACAGCCACACTTATTGGAGAGGAATCCTTGCCGAACTTAGCTCGCTCCAAGTTGTTCAGCTTATCTTTAACTTTCTGCATTAAATGAATATGATGAATGCCAAACGAGTAAGTAATAGATATGTGCATATTGCCCAAACTTTTCTTGGGATCAGGAATTAGATCTTGGGATCTCAGACAACTGTCCCAGAGGTATTATACTTCACTAGAATGTTGTAAATTCCTAAGTATCTTTTGTTTGCCTTCATTTGTTTATCCATTAGGGATTACAAGCAGCTTAGTCCTAATTGCAATACAGAAGAAGTAGCTAGGGTTGTTTGCTACTTTGCTCAATTACTTATTATGGCTTACGGAAGAGACTGTTTATGTAGGGTCTGATGTCCTAATTCTCATTCTGAAGAAAATCATTCCTACAACCTAAATTTACAATGAATTTGTCCTCATGTAGAAGAGGAAGGTGGCTTCGCAACCACCTTTGCCATCATTAATGTCACCGACAGTCAACCCTATTGCTGCTGTCTGATCACCACCACCCTTTCCCATCTTTCTCTTCTGCTCCAAATCGCAGTATAAATCATACCTTTATGCCGTGCCCGCTGCAACTCCGCCATGCAACTCCAGTTAATCACACCATGGAGAAGCTTAAGCAAGAAACTTGCAGTATTCCTAAATAAATCTGAAACAATGATAGAAAGCTAAATCGAGATTATAAAGAATCAGTCCATACAATTGCATCTTCAAGAGAGGAAAATGGCAGCGCAAACTCTGCAGCACCTGGTACAACATCCAGTTTAGCTTCTGCTCCCAAGGCCAGAACCAACCTGCCTGCCCAGATCAAAAGATTATCACGTGAAGGGCAAAACCACAGTAATTAAAAATACACAATCCTTTCCAACAAAGTTAACATGTGATATATGTCCTGCAAGATGATCTGATCTATAATTTCAAATGGAAGACCGTACGACCCTTTGATATGGTAGAAATTCTGCTCCTTCAGGTGATTCATCTAAAAATCATGATTCCCCTATTCAAAAGTTTATTAAACTGGTCCCTATTATGACGAAAGAGGCATATCATGGCAAAAGAAAAAAGACGTCCTGCAAAATGAGCTAAAGCATTGTCTCAAGTGAGACAATCACATGTTGTCATTCCACTTAATCAATTTTCTAATTAGTCATCGTAGTCTGTAAAATACTTGTCTTACACAGTTGCAAGAAGGTTTGGTAATCATACAATGCATTATTATCTCAGCCTTGCCAAAAGCTGGATCAAATGAACTTATCTCAAAGCATTACAAACATTTAATTCAGATATGGCAATTGGTAGGAACCAAATGAGAATAACAAAAGCAGGGAAGAGAAAAAAATATTTTAAGGAACCATACCAGTCATATTCAATAAGAATCCCACTTTCTAGCTGAACAGTCCCACCACTTGCTGATTTTTTGGCGTGGTTCAATTCTATGTTATCAGAAGGATGAAGAAGTGATACTCTGCCTCGGAAAAATTGCACACTAGTATTTGTCAGTAAGTCTGAGAAACGAGGAGCTATTTCCCATTCATCTACTTCTGAAATATTATTGAAATAGGACAAATTAGGCCATATCATGTTTACATATAAACAAAAAGTTTATAGAGGAAGGATCGGAAGAATTATGTTCTAACACAATAATATACTACAACTAGAATATGCAAAAAACTCATACCTCCAGAGAGTAGCTCATACATCAGCGGCTTAAAAACAAAACGATCAGATTGGTCTACAAGAAGCACCTGGATGTTTATTAAAATTATTAGACATTGAAGGAATTAAAGGAGTATGGAGCTTCAATGAATTAATTTATTCGTATGTTGCATCTATAGATACATAACATACATGGGATTGTAACTCTACCTGAGGTCTTTTCTCTTCCGGCCATGTAAGTGAGTCTAATCTTAGGGCAGTATATAAGCCCCCAAATCCACCTCCTAAAATACACACTCGTGGCCTCTGTCAATTGTAATTAGTCAATAAACTATCCAATGTTGCTTTGCAAAAAAATTACTCCGTGCAGAATTATTATTAACATAAGGTTTTTCGAAATGAACTAAAATTAGTTCGTTTGGAAAAACAATATGTTGATAATAATTCCAGACGGAGGGAGTATGTTCTTATTCTAGCAAATTTGCAAAAATAATCAACTGGTTTGGTTCGTGATATATTTTATATGAGCTTCAAAGTTCCAACTGGCAACCATGTTGGCGAATTCATAATTCTGGACTTAATTGAGGCAACCAACCTGTTTATCAGGCCAAGCATATGCTAAAGGAGGCCTTTCCCCTTTGGAAGTTTCCCCATTCCAATCACGTGCCCCATCTGCACTCGCTTGAATAGAGTGACTTCGTGTATGAAATCCACCACATATGGAAATGCTTGCCATTCCTTGCAGCCTAGGAAAGAATAGCTTCTTGCAATTCTTTAGCCCACCTGATATACCAAAGCGATTTAAGATATTTAACCCAGAAGCTTAATGAACCATCATAATTGTTTCTATAATGTAATCCCAAGGTATGCATTTGCATTCAACACAACAATGGAAAACAACTCCTAGAAAAACCTCCACAAGCATTTTCAACATTATGGACGCTACATTGAGATGGTGTCGTAAATGGAACCACAGATTAACGGATTAACGGAACCATAGCTCAGTAGCAATTGCCAACTAAATGACAATATACTCTGCAGAGTCAAATGCATGAAAACAAAAAGTGAGTGGCAATATGCAACACAAAAAGGGTCAAAGGATAGCCATATGAACAAGGACAAAATACAGACAAGAAACATACAGAATAGAATTAAGTCAACAAGGGGAGACAACAAATTCAATTCACTTACAACCTTTTCAGCAAACATACAATCCATATAAAGATACAAAAGGAAATTGATTGAGAGAGAGAGAGAGAGAGAGACTGACGGCGAAATGGAAAGAGAGCAGCAGCGGAGGCGACGGACAGAGCTTCCATCGTCGTCAATCGCAGCGTGAAGCTCACTCGGGGAGCAGTGAAGTTCAGAAGCTGTTCCCGTCGGATGTAGCTGGTGAAGGAGAGAGGAGGGGGGTGGGCCAGGTGGCGAGGCGAGGGCCGCATGCGGGCTCAGTTGATGGGCTGTATATATAATCAGGTCCACAAGTATGGAGCAAGACAGTGATCAGAGTGGGCCTTACGGAACTAGCCCACAAACTTTGGTGGATAAATGTCTGGATTTGCCTTACAGGCCAAGAGGTCCTGATGTGAGAAGTTAGTAGCTGCGCGCCGCACACGGGAACAGACCCATTGGTGATGAGCACAATGTTCTCCGGCACGGTACATAACTAATAATTTTTCTCCTCACGTAGGCCAACAGATCCCTTGAGCATTTTGTCATTTTTATTTGACTAGGAGTTTCGCCTGTGCAAAAATTAGGGGCTAAAATAAGAGATATGTGATAAGTGGAATTTGAACATTGGGTGGAGTACGTGAATCTTTAAAGCTCATTTATAAATATAAACGCCATTTTTATTATGAAGAATCGGTGGAAATAATGCCACTAATTTTCTCTAATTAATGTTATAATTATTTATTTGCCAACTTTACCCCTAAAACTGATCTTTTATATTCCCTCCATTCCAAAATACTATGTATATTTAAAAATATTGTTATTCCAAAATACTGTGTATATTTTGCCAAATCACGTGACTTCCTCTTTCCAAAATTGGAGGAGACTTGGAAGGATTGACTAAACTTTGTTCATGAACGACTATACGAGTTGGATGGGATACAAGGGAGAAGAAGCCGTCTGAATTCCTTATGGGCTTTGTGGTCTAATAAAAATGGGAATTTTTTCAAAGGTACACAGTATTTTGCAATGTTCAAAAACTCGAGACTCGGACTTGACTCGAAATGCCATGAAGTTGAGTCGACTCGGAGTCTTGATGGAGTCGTGCAGTTCAAGCATTTCATTTTCGCATATAAGAAAATATTTTTGGTGATAAATAATAAATAAAATAGTTCATATATTTGATCCAAAATATCAAAGATGAACATGCATCTCATAGAATGTTTGATCTTAATGACAAAATTAAATAACAAGAAGTAATATGTCCTCAAATAACAAAACGATAAGTTATAACCAATCTTGTCAAAAGATTTTTATTGAAAATTACTTCTATAAATCCTAATCAAAGTGCCTTTTAACATTAACATGAATTTATTTCATATATCGCTTGCCTCTGTTACTGGAACATCCAACCAAGCAAAGTTTTCTTCATCAGACATGACAAATTCTTCTGAGTTTGATATAGAAACTCATTCTTCTTCAGCATTGTCTAGCAAAATATTATCTAGATTGGTTGGGTCATAGTGTGAAGCATTCCTCCTAAAATGTTTTTCTCGAAATCGCAAATTGTAGTGCACAAAAACTAAGCGATCCAATTTTTCTTGCTTTAGTCGATTTCGCTTTTTTGTATAGAATTTGATCAAAAGTGCTCCAGTTTCTTTCACATCCAGAAGATGAACAAATCTGGTTTAGCACTCAAATTGCAATGTGTTGAAGGCTTGGGGTTCTCATTCCATGCGATTCCCACCATGATACTAAAAGAAAATTCAAGTGGTTAATGCTAAGAAGTAAAATATGACCAACTATGAATTGGCGATGAAAAAACATGTCAAAGAATCCACCTGGGCTAACTCTTTTTCGGCCTCTTATTGCTATGTCAGTACCAAAGTCACCTTGTGCATTTAGGAAATCACTAATATGATTGAAGAACAAAATGAAGACATGAATAGACAAATCTAGCATATATCTATATGGAAGTATACAATATTTTTTTATGTGCATGACATATAGTTTACCTCGTCAAATTGATGCCGAATGGCTGGGTTGAGGAAATATGCGGCTGAATGTAATGGAGAATGTAGGTGAGATCTCCATTTTTCATCAATAATTTCCCAGTATTTTGAGTAGACTTCTTTGTTGCTATTACATGCTTCTGCAATGGCAACCTTTGTCTTGATAATTCCATCATAAATGTACGGTAATGTAGGTTTTTTTTCACCATCAACCAACCGAAGTAATTGAACCAAAGGGGATAATATCTTCCTGTATTCCTCCATCTTCCTCCAAAAGTTAACATCTGTCAAAATTTCTTCTAGTTCTTTACCTTCATCCAACTTCAAGAAGTTAGAATTCACCCATTCTGCTGACAAGACAAGCTTTCTTAATCCACTTCTCTGGAAAAAAAACACTCATTTATATGATGTTATTATACCTAGTAAGAAGCAAAAAAATAAAAGGATGGATACAATAAAAACAGTAAGTGTTAAGCATGAAAAATACACATTTTTATATGCCTTTTTACCTATTTGTTAGTTGTGTTTTCTAATTAAAATGAGGAATAAAGTGAATTTTAGTCATTTGTTTAGTAATTAGGAATTAATTAAATAATGTTCTCTAAATGGCTCAAATTTCAATATGTTCTACAACTTTATGAATTATTTGGTATATCTAATGTGGGACATGTTTTATTTTGTAAAGGTTCGCATGCTCGTACTACAGAACAGCCAAAATTGAAGCCATTAGACGGACCCAGGAGCTGATATCACTCGCAGAAAAGATCTGATCCGTTGATGAGTCAGTCAAGAGAAGACGGGCGTGGAATTAGAGTACAAAGTCGTTTAGATTTAATCCGGTGGTCGACATTGATACAACGGGTTTTAACCCAAGCAATTGAACAAGAGGGGTTCGTCGGGCCGGTTCAATGAAATAAAAAAAAAACAAAAAAAAACAAAACAAAAGATAACCCGAGCCGCTGGCTCGGGTGTTCTGTTCAATCGGGACAGAGGAGGCTGAAGAGCAGAGCTCAAGCTCTGCTCGAGCGGCCGACGGCGGCGATCAAGGCGGTGGGTCGGTGGAGCTCGACGGCAGCCTGAGCAGAAGCTCGACGACGGCTGGGTTTCGGCGGATGGCAGAGGCGAAGGTTCTGGACGGCGTACACGGCGGTCACTCGAAGTTCACGGCAAGGCGATCGACAGCTATGGGTCCTGGGTTCCAACGACGATGGACATGGCGGACGACGGTCGACGTTGAGGAGCGGTGCACGGCGACACAGCACGACGGCGGCGAGGAACAGGAACGGAAAAAGGAAAGGTCCGATTTTGGAAAGATTGTGCGGGAAATTGCCGAATCGGACAAGACAATTGCAGTCCTGTTTTAAAATGGTATGATACCAACCCCCAACTCGATTGAAGTCGGATTTTTTTTGTCAAATTGAGAAAGCTTCAGTTTTGGGTGATCTGTCCTGTTTCGAAAAAGATAAAGTTGCTGTTTTTACTCCCCAATTGGACGGGATTTGATGAACACAGAGGGGTAAAGTGCTCGGTTTAGGACGAATTGATGGCAGTAAAAGGAAATTTCTGATTTTGGGATGAAAAAGAACTGGAGGCAGTCTCTGTATAAAAGGAGAGAAGAAGAACAGAGCAGGGAGTCCGGCAGTTCCACAGAGAAGACGACCAGAAAGTTTTGTTTTACAGTACTCTTTTCCATTTTTTTTACAGTTCGGAAGTTTATTTTTCTTCTTTTGTTTCACCCTGCAACCAGTTTCATTTAGCCAAGCAACGAAGTCCGAGAGCAGAGCAGAGGAAATAGTAGTGTGTTATTTTTGTTTAAATCTCAAATTCTTGTAAGTCAAATTCTATTTTCAATTAAGATGAATTCCATTGTTTTGTTAGTTCAATTCTCTAGCATGAGTAGCTAATTCCTTGTCTAGGGCTGAGATGAAGCCATGATTAGTTGTAGGAATGTATTATTCATGTGATGTAATTGTTCTCATAAATTAATGCGCTTTAATGATTGTTATTCTCAAATGAATTGCATTGGATTTTAATGTTTAATATGTTATTTGGATATTACTTGTGATTGATCGAATGATGGATACATGTAATGATTTGAATCTCATCTGTTGATATGCAAGAGAATGCAAAATTCTATTTAAAAATCTATATGCTTTAATGCTGAAATTTTCCGTAGGAGAATAGATTGAATTCCAATTCTCTACGAGATAATCGTGAAAACAATTGCTGATTTTAAAAGAAATATTCCTATGATTGTCATGTGCTGATTCTTATGCCCTAGTGTCTTAAATTCTTGATTAAAGCTTCAATTTTTATTTGTCGATTAGTTTCTTTTTCATAGATTATTTAATTGTCTTTAGATTAATTTCTTAGTTAAAGCTGTTTAATTGCATTGAGTCTTCGATTAATCGTAGTTGTAGTGAGTCAAATCAATTTAATTCTTCAACAAGGGTAATAATCTGATCTTCGAATTAGAATTCCAAAAACACAAGTCCCTGTGGGTTCGACCTCGTAAGAATTGTGCGACTATACTCCAAACACGATTCGTACACTTGCGAGTAAAATTAGGAGACTAATTAAAACAACAACAGTAAGTACCTGCTCGATGACACTTTCCATGAGAATAAAATTTGTCGCAAAACGCGTCACCACCGGCCTAAATAGCTCTCTTTGGTCTGTATATTTTCTCATCCAACTCAACACCCGAGTATGATTATAGATAAACTTTGAGATTTTCTTAGCTTTGTCTATGACCTCTTCAATGCTTTTCATCTTCCCAATTCTTTCAAGTATTAGATCAATACAATGGGCACTGCAAGGAGCCCAAAGTAGATGCTTTCTCTTTTGCATCAACAATTTTCCAGCAGCCACATAATTTGTAACGCCCGAAAATTCTGTAAGTTTACAAAAACTGCTATTTTAGGAAACTGTTCTAAAATAGGAAAGTTTTGCTGTCTGTTTTAAACCTTATAATCTGGTGTGTTGATTTGGTTTTGTGATGCTTATAGAAGAGTGGAATTGATAAATCAGATTAGGTTGTACACCAGGGCGCGTGGACTAGCCCTGGCGCTGGGCTCAACCTGGCGCTAAGGCTGGCCTGGCACCAGGGGCTGAGTGTACCTGACGCCAGGAGTGGGGACCAGGCGCCAAGGTATGAGACCAGTGTGTAGAGACTCATTTGAGTATTTTGAATTATTAAATTGAATTAGTGATGTAGTACAAGAGTTGTGCAATGTTATTCAGCACACTTCATTCGCGGGACATCGGAGCCGTCCATCTGTGTGCCACGCACTAGATATAGGAGCACCTGTAGGCCTGAGCCACGTGGGCACAGCGCCCTGGGCTTTGTGCACGAGTTGGCATTTGGTTAGGAGACAGAGAATCAAGGAGAAAAGAGAATTTCAAATTCTCTCCAAATCCGGTTTTAAAAGGAATAAATATCTAGTCCGAAATCCGGTTTGTGTGTTAATTGATTTGTGATTCTTTCTGATTGGAATTTAAGGAATCTTAAGGGCTGGATTGTGAACGTGATTAGTGGCTAATATATTGATGATTTTCCACGTGGCCTTGAGGGAGATCATGTTTGGAGTGGAATTAGGGAGGTTACACTCTTAGTTTGGTAACCGATTCCATTATTCAAATTCTCTACCAATTAAGAAGTTGTAACTAACCATAAATCAAGGAAACTGATTTAGAGGGATAAGGGCAACCACGTTGCAGCATAAATCATGCCTTTTAGAGGATGAAACTCAGCCATTATATGAGATTTGATCTAAGGTGATAGATTGGCCTAATTGAGGAAACTGGCTTAAATAGAAAATTAGGGTTGTAGACCACCTTGATTGGGGGAAAACTCTAATTAATGATGAGATAATTGGGGAGCACGTCTTGGCAAGTGGAGATTCTCATGGCTGGACCTTATGGTGATCGTTGGATTGGAAGATGATCAACGGGGGAGATCTAACCTAGGTAAGTATTAAAACCGTATCAAATTTGAATTCAATTAGGAGGAGATTGTGGGTTAGTTATGGAAACCAACTAATTGCACTTAATTTCCTAACTAATTGGGATCGTAACTGATAAGTAATTGAGGAGTTACCACGTTCTAATTGAAGATCCTCTCTTATCTTGATCTATTTGTGGCCCTTGGATGATATAAGGATTCACGGTGGTGATTCGTCTAAAGGTAATAGGGTAATTACTATTTAAACTCACTAGTAGAAGGGCCAGCAACCTTATGGACATTTTGGGGGAGTCGTGCAAGCCAGCAAGAGCTCGTCCTCTCTTCTCCCTCTCGGTCTGAAGTTCCTTTGGTGGTGGTACGAGCCGTAGTGCTTGGAATCGCGAGAGCAGCGGGAGGTGATTCGAAGGAGACTTCTCGCGTTAAGGCCCTAAATCGTCAAAGAGGTAGGATGCTTATTTTTTTCCACAACCTCTGATTCTTGGTTAATTCGATGAGATATATATTGTGAATTGTGAATGATTCTTGAATGTCTATATCATATAAAGAAGTGTCTTGTTTCATGTCACATATCTTGATCGTGTTAAATGTATGCATGAGATATGGTAGTTGATAAAGTGAACATTCTTGTTTTCAATCTCGTCTTAGTGGTTAGTGTGACATTCCCATGTTGTATACCGTGCAATCCATGTCATATCTTGCTGTTGTATTCAATGTCATGCTCTGTCTAACAAAAGTTGGCAGCTTTATGGGTTGATCGAGTCGTTTCATGCTGTTTTAGTGTTCTCGATCCAATTTTGGTAATCGGTTGAGATCCTTATGCAATCCTTGATCTAATTCTCATGAAATTAAATATTATTGCTTCTGATGTCTCAGCCTACATTCTGGAGTTCAGGTCAGTACGTACTGGTGTTGACCAGCATATGAGATTAATTGTCTTACTTGAGTTCTTTCGGGTTTGGTGAAGAGATGGTTATATACTCTAATAAGCTGAAAAGATATGCACAAAGGGAAGAAAATTTTATGAAATTAGGGTGGATGAGGTTCTGTAAAATACTTAGAGAGTTAATACCTGATGTCAGTGAGTGGTATTAATTAATTAATTAATTACGAGTTTATCATCAGATAATTAAAGTGGATTAAGATAACTGCTCTCGGCCAGGACTGTTCCTGCACCGACCAGTAGTAATCAGAAAATCATAATTAAATATATACAACTCAGAAAATTATGATCTTGGATAGGTTATAAACTAGACAGATAAGGCTAACTGATATAAAAATTTCAGAATTTAAAACCCACTGGATAAACAGTGGTAGTGGTTAGAAATCAGCTATTTTGCATGGGGCAGAACACTGTGTTCATGATAAAACCCTAAATTGGCTGGATACTATACAGTATAAGTATACGTATACATAGTATTATGACCTAATTATTATATTGTAAGACTCTGAGGGTACAGTAATATCAGATTATATGAGTATGATCAGTGAGTCATGGGTTCTGTCCGAAATTAATTGTCTCTTTGAGTCTAAGTCCTTGATTGATCTATCGTTCAAGGAATTCTCTCGTACAAATCCAAAAGACTTTGTGCACCACGTTTGACCTATTCCTGATATTGGTGACCTTAAATTCTTGTGTATGGGAATTGTCATATCTAGAGGCTAAGTACGATGAGGTGATTCAGTATCTCGATTCTTGATGAGTCATGATTGGAGTCATCCGATGTTGATCATTCTAAGAGTTTTGAATACTCCGATGTGAGTCCTTTCTGATGACCTTGACAAAGTTATTGTCTTACTCCTCTGAGAGTCTTTTATTGATGATTATGGTCTGGGTCTCTGTTTGAGAAAACCCTGGTTGATTCTAGATGAATTCAGTCCATGTAAACTGGTTCTCCACTAGGAGTTTTGATGAACACTCTTAGTTGGATTCATAGTATGCTCACGAGCCATTGCTAGATCCTTTGTGATCTCAGATGATATATGAACATCTGTAGTTCAGCCGATGACGGCAACGCGTGCGCTTTAGACTATATGATATTACGAAAGGTCTGCAGTCTTAGCCCATTGTGCCCGTAAGCACCGATGGGGCCAGCATCCCTAGACGCATGGCCGCGTTCCTTTGTAGAACCTCTAGGATGATTTGGTATTGATGTTCATAAGGGAAGTGGACTGAACAGAGAGCAGAAATTGTTGTCTCCGACACTCTGGATCTTTGGAGTCAGTATTCTTATTGATCTTCCTGACGCTCTGTACGTTTGGGAACTGAGTTATGTTTATTCATTCTTGACCGCTGATGGTCTTTGATATTGATTTTGAGCAGGTAAGTGAACCCTGTATTTACTCTACCTGATATTCTTAAATGTGTCTTTAATGCTCATTTCTATAGTATTCTATTTTATTACCTGTTGTGGGTTTTTCTTGGCTCCTACTGAGTATTTCTTTCAAAATACTCATGCATCCCTCGATGCAGAAATTAAAGTGGAGAAGAACTAGCAAGGTTCGTGTTTGGAGCTCGATGACGGAAGTTGATAAGATGTGGATTTATTTATCATTTTTATTTTTTGTTCGCGGAGAACTTATCAGCCTGTGTGCTGAATTTATTTTGATGTTTAATGAATTGTTGACTGGATTATTGTAATAGTGTAGTTTATTTTATTATTTAAGATTTTTGTAAAATGGATATTGGTTAAGCATTCTGGAATGGGATCGTATGTGTTGAGTATTCAGTCGCGGCCCGGGTTTCAGCCTCATGACCTTAATTGAGTTAGTGCTTCCGCGCATTATTAGAGGTTTTGAAATTCGGGGCGTGACATAATTTGCTGTATTGTCAGTGATTACTTGAACAACATTATCTTCCCCAACTTCTTCAACTATTCCATCTAATAGCCTAAATAGGTAATTAGCATCTTTAATGACCTCTGATGTATCGACTAACTTACGAAACATAGTACCTGCAATATATTAAACAATGGGATTAATTATATTTAGCATATACAAATGCATTATACATATCAATTGACTTGGAAACTGTATTACCTGCGGGGCATGAAACAAGAAAATTAATTAGTTGTCTCCCTTGAAGATAGATATTTAAGTATTCAACCTCTTTTTTTAGAAATGGACCAAACAATTCATATGGTGTTGGGGGCTTAAATGAGGGTCCATATCGAGCAATGGCATCACAAACTTTGGTGAAATATATAGAATCTGCTGCATTGAATATAATAGCTGCATGGTAAAACCATCTAGCAACTATTTCACATACATGCCCACGAGCATCTTTAATATTCATACCAGTCTTGATCAATGGTTGAGTACTACTCCCTACTTTTTGCCACTTAGCATTATTCGCCACTCCTTCTTGAATCTCAAGTTCTTCATTAGTATCTATATGACCAAACATAGCCAAGCCACTTTCACGTAGTTTTTGCTTTTTCTTGTCGACCTCAAACTCTTTTAAGTGGTTCTTCATAAATGCACAAACATCATCTGGAGCCTTAGTACAACTTTTTTAATTCCCTTTGATCCTCGCTAAATGATACTTGAACCGGTTTATGCCTCCCCACATACTCTTTCCACAATAATTGCATTTAACTTGTTTTTTGTTTTCACTCATTGGAGTACAATGTTTCCATGCCGAATCATTAGAGCTTTGCAAGTCTTGAACTACTTCACTTGATTCATTCGGTTGCACTGTCTCATTTTCTTGAGCCATTTAAAACCCTAAACCCTAATTAACATGGGACAAAAATTGAAGTGAATTGTTCGATACATGAAAACAAACACATACACTCAAATTTATTATAAGGATTAGATATTGAGTTGCTAACCATGGTCAAGGCCAAACTTTGATGGCTCATTGCTCCCATTTATTGGATTTTTGGAATAATAGTTAGTTATAGCTTTCTTTATGCTTTTTGGTTTTTTGCTTCCTCAGGGAAGGCTTTGCATTTTTTTTGCCTACACACTCTTTTTCTTGTTTTCCAGTCTCGGTTACCAAAAAAAAGACAACGGCAAATTAGAATTGCACTTCCAATAAGAACAAGCACTAAGCAAAAAGTAAGGAGTTATGTGGACTTATGTTGCAACTAGGATTTCCTTGAGGTCTTTCCTTACAAAGCCTTGTGAGTGATCAATATTAGGAGCAACATGGAAATTATCTCCACTACTCCTGTTGCCCATTCCCTACAAATGAAAGCCAAGAAGTTTTATGTGTTTTAAGGACATAAGCAAGTTAGTAATGTCATTTTTCAGCAATTTTACAGAAACAAAAGAGAACTTCTCCCTGTAGTAATAGAGAACCAATAATAGGAAACTACACAATCATAATCTTATTTCAGCTATCTCTGGTCAGCAATATGAGATTTTACTTTCAGTTCAATTTTGTTTATGAGTGAAGAAGTTAAAAAGAAAAATGTTTAATATGTTTGAAGTCTAGCTAAAACAGAAAAAAGTTCAGGACTCTTGAAAATAAAATACACACCTGGAAATGAGGATCAACAGAAACATGACAAATTGGTGATATCAAATAAGACCAGAAACACCAAGAACATATTAAAAATTTAAAAGTCGTAATTATTGTGAAACATATTTTTATCTGCTATTGGGAAACATCAATTATCTCACATAGTATCAAAGCCTAGCAGGACAAAGCAATGGAAAAACAGGGTGGTAATAGCATGAATAAAATTTAATTACCAAGAAAAAATAACATAGATAAAATTTGATGTCTGGGACTGTTTTCCTTTTTCCAAGCTTGTGGTCCTCTTTTGTAATGATCAGGCAGCCATTCACATTATTACAAATTTCATCTGTCTGAAACTATTTTTCTTTTTCCTTGCATTATTATCTCAAGTGGAAGATGCTCCAAAGACGTTCTAAATCAGAAGAAGCAAAAAAAATATATATGCAATTCATATTCTCATAAGAAACTCAATCTGTATATGGATTACTATGTCACCCGTACCTTTACTCGATCAGAAACATATGAAAAAAATAGTTGTTCTTCACTTGATATTACACCGGGAACAAACAGAAAGGAAGCACAATAGAAAAGGTGAACTTTGTATTGTGCAAGGACTGGGTCACTGGCTTATTTACCATGTATTTATAGATTAAGCAAAAGTCATACAACTAAGGAAGTTCACAATCATTCTTTTTGTTAATAAAATGAACTCCTAAACAAAGTAACCATATATAATTGCCTTAAATAGGAAAGGATACCTCAATCCTTACAAAGTTTCTTTAAAAATTTTTAATTTTGCTCTCTAATTAAGGTTACTCACGAAGTTAATTGATGGAGGATGAAAAATCTGCACTTATTCGATTACAGAGCAAACCTTTGATTGAGATATTAAGGTCCCCGATTTCCTCCTTTAACCAGCAGCATCGAAGTCTCTCCTTTCTTCTCGCATCCTGTCTCTCTCTCAGTCGCCCACCTCCATCCTCGGTGATAGTCTGCCGGACACCTTACGAACCAATTCAAGCCTGTCGACCAGAAAGCATCCAAATAACATTGTCAACCAAAACTGGAAATCTGGAATGATAAAAAATGAAAACTTTATCCAACAATAAAGCATGATTATTTTTTTTTTGCTCAGCTGATCCCTTTTAGCAGATTCAGCCACTTGAAATAATCCCTTGGTCACCTCTAGCTCATTGGCTTCTCTTCCCTGCCAATACTGTAAATGCAGCTTCATCTCCTTATATTCCATTTTGAGTGCAGTTGCAAAAGTAATAGTTGGAGCTAGAGATCACAGAGTGGAAGAAGAAGCAGAGGAGGCATAGTTGAGATTTTGGTGCAGGAGAGCAGAGAGAGAGAAGATGTTGGGTTTGGAATGGAGTATAGGAACCCAACCTGTGAGTTCATATTTCTTGCAATTTTTGACTCGATGGAGTCATGAGTTTGTATGACTCGGCGCAAGACTCCATTGACTCGCCGAGTCATGCACTACAGGCGAGTTTGGCTCGCTTTGCAGATGAGCCAAGTTGACTCGGGTGAGTCATTGGAGTCAAAACCGAGTTTTAGAACCATGGTATTTTGGAACGGAGGGAGTATCTAATTTGCACATTGAAAGTAACAAGGGTATAATTGGCCAAGGGGTGACAAAATATTTCATCCTCTATAAAATAATATGTTTGTCCCCTAACAAATTAATTAATCTAATCACAATTAAGACTTAATCACATCCTTAAACAAATTTAGAGGGTCATTAGCTAGAAATTCTGGTAAAAAAAATCAAAATACAACCAATGCCTTTTATAGTTGTTAGATTAAATTTAAAGGCATTGCCAAAACATATTCGCTATCTCTAGGCGTAGCTATCGTCTAACAATGTTGAATGACATGATTTACCCAAAAACATGCTAAATGACGTGCTCTCATATCACATTACCAGTGCGTGTGCATGTGTTTTAGCCGTCAGATTAAGTAGAATCCATGTGATCATTTTTTTTATTGAACCCACATGATCCATGTGATCGTTTGGATGGAGTTAATAAAAAAATTGACTTTACTATATCTTACAAAAAAAGTAGCCCAAAATAGGCTTGAATGGAGGAGTAAGATCCATGTCGTCGACCCCAAATAATTGGAAAAATGCATTACTTGATTATGACTATGATTGAACCTACATGATCTTATGGTTTTAAATTAAACCATGCACATGTAAGGTCATTTTTTTAGAAGTACCTAGTTTTCATTTTTCTTGTTATCTTTTCCACAGGAGAGTTTGGCCGAGAGGGAGATGTATTATTTCTGACCGGTAGAATGTGATTAATGACAAGAATAGCACATGAACCGAAGAGAAGAGCAGGACAGAAAGAGAGAGAGAGAGAGTACATTATTTCTTATACATATGAATGTTGATCATGTTAATGATCTATATTACATCTAGTCATCATTTAACTTAATATGCCATTTTTTCTTATAAGCGATGTTCCTATCCTCGTAGCATTGATGTAGTCTTGAAGTCCATGACTTGGTAATCCGGGTACTAACAGCCCTAAACACCTATACGACATCATGAACCATCCTTCTTTGTACTCGCGTCCCTTTACATATCCAATTCCAAAGCTCCGAATGATCTCCCATGCTGCATTCAGGTACTTGAGTGGTGCTATCCACAGCGAGAAGTAGTTCATGTTTGGTTCTTCGTCCACAACCTAATTCAGGACAAAAATCATCAGTTTGGTTCTAGTGTCGACAGTATTGCTGATTACATCCATATTCTGTACTTGACGCAGCATTTTATGGGAAAATAATGCAGTCATTTTTTCGAAAACAACAGTGTACCCATCAGAAGGTCATAAACTCGTTCCATTCCATATTAATAGTCCTATTTACTGGTTTAATCGAATAAGACTATCAATATGGAGCGAAGGGAGTAGAACAGAATCACTCGATCTGATTTTCGTATTGTTCATTTCTGGTACTAATAATATTATGCCATAGTAGTAGTATTTAATAAAGCCTTAATCTACTAAATGATAAGCAGGTTCCTTATAGAAAAATATATTTGAAATTCATTACCCTAAAAAGAAAACATTTAAAGCCACATATATAACTGTCTTCTGATTCCTAAATGTACAGCGATTTATATAAATTACCGTTATTTCACAAAAGCTCGAGCTGTTAGCTAGGAAGCGGATTATCAATCTACTTCCACTGAGATTTGAAACCAGAATTCCTCATACCCTGGAGCTCTAATACCTTATTAGATAATTGTTGTTTTCCAAAAACTTGAGCGGTTATGAGATGGATTATAAAATATTTAATCAACTTTTTTTAACAAAAATATTATGGAAATGTATATATATAGAGAGAGAGTCACCTTGCCATGGTAGCAGCTATTAAAATAGAGGCACGCCCCAAAATGCTTGAACAAGAGCGTGGAGTCATCATAGGGCAGCCTAGGAACCATGTCATTGCAATAAACAAAGCGATAATATCCTCTCTCACCCTCCATCAACACATGCTTCTTCACAAATTTCCCCAACTCACCATCCCCAACCCTAGGCTGCCCATAGGTATAAACCCCCACCATCCTATCCAGCATCCTCTCCTCTCCATGCAAGGCCAGTATCGTCGGAAAGAGGATCGCCAGTGCACCTCCCAAGCTGTGCCCGGTCACTATGAACCTTGTTTGCTCGTTCTTCTCCAACACACTCCGGAGCTTCTCTCTTATGGTGTAGTATGCAGTTGGTGGTGTGGATGGAGGAGTTTGGTCGACGTGATTTGGCCATCCGGTGAGCCTTTGCAGGCCGAGGGCCTTCATGAAACCCCCATGGACTTTGCCCACGGCGGGGAGCTCGTACCAAGAGAAGTCCAGGTCGGTGCACCATGCATCTGCGTCAAATGGATCGGTGCCTCTGAAGGCCACTATTACAAGAGTGGGGTCCTCGGCCTTGTCGCAGAACATGAAGGCTTGGGTCGAGTATTCATTTTGAAAATCTGCCATATTTGTCTAAGTGAAGTGCTTGGAATAAAGTAAACTAAATGGACGTATATATACTTAGAATTTGAGACAATTGCATGCAATTGCTTACCATTCCAGCAGTTGTAAAACTCCACGAATTCCATCTGCGGTTAACAATAGAAGATTTTGGCTAATTTGCAGTTTATTGTAAATTACAGTGGTTTGATGATCGGCCTAGATGTAAGTACCTTCCAGTGATTCTTGACGACTCGTTGGATGAAGGCTTCGTTCTCATAGGATAGTTTGGAAGCCATGACTGTGAGTGCAGCATAGTATCTATCATCCCCAACTTTGATGTTTTTATCTAAATCCAATCTCAAGTCTAGAAGACCACTGATCGATCTGTAACTTGCTGATTTTGGATCGGGCATCTTCACTTTTCCTACAAAACCAAATTAGCTCATGTAATCAAAATTCAGAAAACACATATAGGAAACAAGAAAATTTTGGGACATCCATCTTCAACAAAAACAAAAAGAAGAAGTTGGCAATATGTGGTGTAGCGGAGTCAGATATTAAACCATATTTAAGTGTCAGAAAGCTTCATTTTCCTTTCTTAAGAAAGAAATTATGACAAAAGCTAGGCTTGTTTCCTATATGTGGTTTCTAAATCTTTTATAGAAGTAAATGTTGATTGGTAGGAAAAGTGACGCGCGATGCCAACATCTAGGATGGTGATGTTCAATAGGAAATGGCAAGAGCTGGAGTCCATTTTGGTGGCCCATCTTGTTAAGAGAATGATGTTCTTAGAAGCAACTTTCTTAAGCATTTGGTGACAACTAAGCGTTTTCTAATCGAAAAGTGCTTTGAGCTTGTCTGGACACATACAACAGTACTGCTGCCGTGGAGGGACCAAGTAATGTTTGATCTCTTCATTTTGTCTGCCATGCAATAGAATTTTATGTCGCTTGAACATAATGTGTCATCCTTCAAGCATATTTCAGCTCCTTATAAAGACTGCATTGTTGAAATATACAATATATGAATAAAGATTTCCGTTTCTTAACAGCTTGAGCTTTGAAAAATTTGGTTATCTTACATGGTATATGAGCACCAAGTTATGAGAGGTCCTGAGTTCTAGTCTTATTGGAGGCGTTTATACCTTAATTATATTCTATGTGCCATGCTCGGTAGACCCTTGCACATGAGAGAGGATGTTAGAATATATTATATGAATAAACATTTTCGTTTCCTACCAGCTCCAGCTTTTGGAAAACTTGGTTATCATACATGCATGACTCATACATGCATTCGCCTAAGATAAGAATTTAAATTAAAAATTGAGTAAGATTAGGCACGCTATGGTAGAGAAATAAACGAGCAGCATACATCACCAAGTCAAATCCTGATCATTTAAAAGAGATTCGAGAATCGTCGTAAACAGATTTAAGAATCCTGACCATTTAAGAGAGAGAGATAAGTTACCTTGTAATGCATTTCCAATGAGCTTGAGCAAATTCTGGTTTTCAGTAAGAAGATTGATCCAGAACTCGATCACAGATCCTATCCAGGCCATGGGCTTCTTCATATGCAGTAGAACTTTCTGTGCAACAAGGGAGATGAATACTAACCATCTTCGAGTAGCTTTATCTAGCTTTTCTCTATCTGGGCACACTAGATACGCGTTGTCGCTGATATTGGCCGCAGTCAAGAGTCGATACAGGTCTCTTATCCCTCCTTCTTCAGGCTTCAGAAGGACATAATTGTCCCACAAGTTCTCATCTGAAGCCATGAGAGAGAGAGAGAGAGAGAGAGAGAGAGAGAGAGAGAGAGAGACGTGAGGATGTGTTGAGAGTTGGGTATGAAAAAGGTGAGGTTTGAGACCAATCACTTAAGTAGCAACGAAAGTTTGCCCAGCTTGATGTGAATAATTATTTGCGTTACGTATTTAAACTAATGCTACATGCTAATGGATATTGCTTTCTCACGGGATCAGGGCCCAAGGTCTGTCGAATTAGGCCAATTACATGTGAAAATCTATACCATAAAATTTTACATATTTGATCAAGCAAGCAACACATAGGTTTACAATCATATATGTTTATCAAATTATCTTTATACACTGTCATTTTCCTTTTTCTTATTGTTAACAAGGGGTTTCCAAGTCCCTAGGCCCCTAATAGAAGGGGCGGGGTAACTGGTCTCATAGAGCACCATATTCCACCACTAATCTTCTTGGGGGCATGTATACTATACACACCGGGTAAGTCTAGAAATAATCCCTGAGGGTGACCAACGGAATACTGGTGGAGTCGAAACCCAGGACCTAGTATCAAATTGATCTATGCTAAATATGGAAAAAATTTGATCTACGCAAAGTGGAACAAGCCACAGCCAAACATAGTAAATGCAGGTGGCAATGCTGCCGGAGTGGGGTTCTTCAATCTTCATGAATCGTTTTACCCAAGGGTCGTTCATACTCCATATGAGTGGTATACTTGTTACTGTTTATATACTGCATACTCCCTCCGGTCAATTTTAATTGAGACAATTAACAAAATTAGCATACCGAAATTAGGTGATACCGTTCCCTAATTATTCTTCGGCTGGATGGCTGGAGACAGTGACAACGGCCATCTAGCAGTAACCCTAGCCTAGGCTTTTACTGTGGAGCCCACATCTAAATAAATTTAACCAATATGTGACGGTCTCAATTAAAAGTGACCGGAGGGAACACTATACTATATTTTTCCTGTTTCAGGACCTAGAGAACCATAAAAATATATATAGCCAGCTCAGCAATTCTAATAGTGCTTTCAGATGAAGAACATGAAATTTCCAATTACTTACCCTATTTGCTTGGAGACATGCATTGTCCGCTAGCAGGGCTTTCTGAATTTGCTTCCACTGTCACTTAATACTCTATACGGATAAATGTGGTGGATTCTCATTAGCAAGATGGTGGAATCTTCTCTACAAAGTGATAAGGAAGCTATCTTTGATGTGAGCTAGGCATTGTCAATTTTCACACACCATCTCCGTTTGTGTTCATGCATTTTTTTGGGTTTCCGCAGGTGAATGCTTAATTTTTGAAGGATTTCCGTATTCCAATCATGATTTGTCAGATCAGCTGTGGGGAATGTCCTAAAGCAACCAAAAGAAAACATACTTTTGAGTGCAAGACATAGAGTTGCCTTGAAGCAAGGGGAAAACGTTGTATTGTGGTGGTGGGTCATCCTAGATCAGGAATTAGACAAGACCATGAAGTCAGGTGGGACTTTTAAGGAAGAATGATAAATCAAAAGCAAAAACTTCTCTACCTTCCATTCATACTATGGAAAATACACATCTATTGCCAATCCCATCCGCACTTTTTGCAAATTTTTTCGCATAACACTCCCTCTCTCCCATATTAGAGACCTATTTGGTTTTTCAAAATGAACTAATTTCTAAATAAGATGTTTAACATGCGGCGAAGAAGTATATTTGTATGGCCTTTGTTTAATAATTGTGGCTAGCTAGTTAGCAATAAACGTGTAAAAAGGTTACAACAAGATGCCTAAAAAAACTCCCATACACATGGAGAAATTATTGGGCGTAGATAGGATCATAGGACCACAATGGGTGTTGTGTGTCACTCACCCAATGGTGATCGATACCACGATAGGACACCAGCGCGGTGTCCTATCTACACCTAATAATTTTTCCATACACATGAGGTGGAGTAAGATTATAAAGGTTAGATTATTATTTGTGTGATTGGTTTTGGGTGGGCTGGCCACACAATTCTTGTGTATGGTTAGAATAAGAGTACGAAGCCTGTAAAACATCTGTTGGACTCTATAAGGCCCGTACAAAAAAGACAGGTTCTATAGTTAATAACCACATAGCTGATTGACGTACTCCATTTTTGCTGCTGATTGAGAAGGAAAAGTTGGCCAGAACTGAAAGGGCCAACATAACATAGCCTTGGCAAGGATACGAGTTGATAGGCCGGCTGGTCAAATTAGCATTAGGCATACTGCCCCAGGCTCACTGGCCACTGCATCTAGGATGATGTTGTTCAACCTGATCGCATATGCGTTTGAATTACATGCACTGGTCATCACCCAAGTACCCCGATTCTGCTGACCATGAGGGTTCTATCTATACTAATATACACGTGTTCCAGCTTAACACGAGTAAGAATAAACACTGACGAATAAGATGTTGTTTGCATCCTTCTTTATATGCACCGGGTGCATCAGGATATAGTCCCAGTGGGTGGCCAAAGGAGTGAGGGAGTGATCTCATGATCTTCGCTTCACAAAGCAATGCCATGGCCATCTCACCAACGCCACATTCGTTAGATTTGTGTTCCTTGTATGCAGTCACATTGCCTGCAGGCGATTCAATTGCATCCGTAGTCCATATGTGGCCATGTTTCATACAATGACAAGTGAACTAAAATAACTAATTTTAGTTCATTTTGGGTCCTAGTCAAGAATATATGAAATGGGATATGTAACCAACTAGAAGAGCACAAACATACTTCAAGAAATTTTTTCTGGGAACACCGACCCCCGAAGGGGTAAAACATACATCATGCATGCAATAGCTATTTTTTTACCACAACCACGGAAGTAATTTGGCCTATTTATATAAATTTTGCGTTCGGGCTCAGATCTACATGAGCATCGTCCTTCCAAATTATCACAGGTGTGAGCCGATTCCATAGTAGACCCATCGGCCATGTTCCCAAATGGCAGAGCTCGACTAATTAATTCTCACAACAAAAGATGGCACCTCTTGCAAGTCGTTAATCATCAGACTGGTTTATTGGAAGTTTTATCATAAAAACATATGGGGGTTCGAACGCCATGCATTACAGGCCCGTTGGCCTGCAACAACTAGCTTGACGGCAATGAAGCCCATATCAGTTGGGCTTTATCTACGCTCTAACATTAATTTACAGGAACGCACGTGTATAAGCTTTGCACATTCGATCTCCGACATCCATGACTCCTTGGTGCCTAGTGTATTGTGCCAAGGACACCCAGTAATTTCCACATATAGAAGTAGAACTTGTGTCGAGGCTCCATCTCAATTAGCTTGGAAGTTTGGGCTGCCTTTTCATTTACTCCCTCCATCTAACGTCACCTGTCTATGTTAGAAAACCAAAATGAACCTTTCCTTTTTCCTCTCTTGTTCTGCTTTTATTATATTTATTTACTTTGCTTCATTAAACGAGCAGCAAAAATTTTATGCTTTTGCCATAAATTGTCATATAAAATTTTGGCATTTATAATGGAACAAATCCATATGGAAATTAAATCTGTGTGCTTGTTGATCAAAGATGATTACTGATTATCAAGTGGACCTTTTTAGTTGTAGGATGAAACAGACAATGTAAGATTTGGGATTGTTAATCTCAGTTATTAGATATGGAAAATTAGAATTAGATAGGATTTTGGAGATTTGTTAAAGCAGGGACAGTTGTTATTGAACATATAGGCACTGAGCTTATGGTTGCTGATCTAATGACTAAGGGCTTACCCCCTTCTCTGTTTAAGAGTCATGTGGATCGTATGGGTCTTATTAGCTCATCGTGCATTTGATTTTGCTTATGTACTTCTGGACTTTAATCATTTATCACAGCAGTTACAGTTTATTTTCTCGCGGTGTGTCTCATTTTTCAGTGCACTTAAATGAATGGGAGCATGCCTTCACTCATAAATATATTTTGCCATATACAGCACTCAACCAGAATGAATTAGTTGCATTGTGATACATCGAAGGAAATGTTCTCCTTTGAAGACATAATCGCCTTGATTCATGCGATTATGACATTTTGAATGAGTATAAAGTTACCACATACAGTTCGAAGGGTATTTTGTACGGTTATACTTTTTTGTATGCGCATACGAAAGTCGTTATTAAAGTTTTTCATTACCCACTTGGTTAGTTTAATTTAGCAAAGTGGGAGATTTTCTTCTTTATATGTCTCAATTGAGAAGTTGTGCTAAATGGGAGAATGTTGGGCTTGTTTTTATAATAAAACATAAAGTGGCCCAACTATCTCAATTGACAGTGTTTTGGCTTTTATAACAGTCTGGGTAATGGGCTTAAGTCAGAATACCCATTAAGTTGTGGTTTTGAGTGGCAGATCTGAACCATTAGATGACCTATAGATGGACGATCAGGATTCTAGGGTTCTTAACAGTGGTCTCTTGATTTAGTTATAAATACACTATTAGCCATCTTAATACGGTGTCTTAAGTGAGATTGCTCTCAGCTAAGTTCTAAACCAGAAACTCCATTGAAGGTTCTAATGGCTACAGGTATGCCTAAATCTCTTTTTTGCATTAAGTTCTATCATTTGGTAGTTGTTCATTGCTTCTGTTTTAATTGAGAATTTTGTGACAGTAATTACTGAGAATTGATTATTTATGAGCTCCTGATACTGAGCAATGGAAAGTACAAGAGCATTCTGCACAGGAGCACGGTGAACAAGGAGAAGATTATAATGTCATGGGCAGTGTTCTGCGTCCCTCCGAAGGACGCCGTGATCGGGCCATACTCGCAGCTCGTCGACGACGAAAATCCGCCGCTGTTCACAGCAAAAACCTATGATGAATACCGGTACTGCAAGTTTAACAAGATTCCCCATAGTATGCCTTCGTTGAATCCAAGAGCGTAACTCATCTACGCTGTATTTTAATATTTATCTTCTAAATTTCCAACAATAATCTGTCAAGATATGACATGCATGAAAACCGTTTTGTGTGTTCATTTATTCCTTTGATGGGAGTGTTATCACAAGATGGGCTTTTACTTGTATTTAGATATAATGAAGGCCTCCTGGTGCATTTCAGTGCATTTCAGAGATTGTTGACTGTCGGTAGTGCTCTTTATCAGATAATTAATTAGAGAAGTAACATGTCTAGTTGCTTATGTTACTTTCTCAAGTCACCTTCCAAAATGATACAAGGAAGAAGTTCATTTTAAAGGAAGTTGACCAACAAATATTGTGCTTAAAAGTATAACCCTGTTGTACGAAACTTTTCAATGATATATCAGGGATCCTAAAATAATCTTTTTTGCCCTTTTCTAAAAATAGTTGCATGAGGTTTTACAGATGCAGATGCGAAGACCCAAAAACTGGACAACATCGGTGGAAAAGACATTAAGAGATTGTGTTTCTGTTTCGGAATTATTAAGCATAACTAGCTGCTGTAATGCAAGATTTTCTGGATATGTCGGTGAGATTTTGCTCTCAAGTAAGAACTTGATGCAGAAAAGTTTTTTATCCTTGCCATGGGCACTAACATTGTCACATAAAATGGTTGGTGTAGAGGAAATAGGCACCGAAGACGACGAAGATGATGAGTCACCCACGTGACTTCAACGACAGTGGCAGCAAGGGCACGATACTCAGCTTTCGAGCTAGACTGAGGGACCGGGGGTTGGTCTGATACCATCTGAGAAATTGAGTCGATGTCATTTCTATTGATTTACATACTATTTATACATTATACAATTTGTAAGATTGATGTTGATTTAGTTAATAGTTACAACAAGAAGAGAGACTAGTTACAATAAAAAGATACGACATTTGAGTCATGCTGTTAGGTGGTTGAGGACGACTTGCTCTCAGCTTTCCTCACACAAACTCCATTGGAGAGAGAGAGAGTCCCCATGAACTTTTTTTTTGTTTTGGTTGTTTGTCAGTAGTGTTATTCTTCCGGCGGTAAAAAAGTTTCTATGCTTTTTTCCAACACGGAAGTTAGAAATGGATTCCTGGATTCTGAAGATATTTTGCCACGTGCGCTGAAACCTGCCCGTCTTCTTCTTTGAGCCAATGACCCGTAGATTTGCAGCGAAGGCAACGAGCGACCGGTCCTGGTACTGGTTGTCTGACTTCAGTCATCCCCCGTTCAACCTACAGTTCAACGAGCCACCGTATGCGGCCAACGCCTGCACTCGTGCAGCAATGGCAAGCAACATGGGCACCGTATGTGGCCAAAACCTGCACACGTGTGCAGCAGCGCCGTGCAACGTATGCGGCCAACGCTTGCACGCGTTCAGCCATGGCAAGCAATGTGGGCAGCAACGCCGTGCAATGTATGCGGCCAATGCCTGCACGCGCGTCTAGCCATGGCAAGCAACGTATGCGGCCAATGCCTGCACGCGCGTCTAGCCATGGCAAGCAACGTATGCGGCCAACGCCTGCACGCGTGCAGCAATGGCAAGCAACGTGGGCAATAGGGACGTGCAACGTATGCGGCCAACACCTGCACGCGTGCAGCCATGGCAAGCAACATGGGCACCGTATGTGGCCAACACCTGCTCGCGGTGCAGTCATGGCAAGCAACGTGGACAGCAGCGTCGTGCAGCCATGGCAAGCAACATGGGCACCGTATGTGGCCAACACCTGCACACGTGTGCAGCCATGGCAAGCAACGTGGGCAGCAGTGCCGTGCAACGTATGCGGCCAACGTTTGCACGCGTGCAGCCATGGCAACCAACGTGAGCAGCAGCGCCGTGCAGCCATGGCAAGCACTGTATGCGGCCAACGCCTGCACTCGTGCACCCATGGCAAGCAACATGGGCACTGTATGTGTCCAACACCTGCACGCGTGTGCAGCCATGGCAAGCAATGTGGGCAGCACGCCATGTATTGTATGTAGCCAATGCATACATGCGTGAGCCTGCACGCGTGTGCACCCATGGCAAACAATATGGGCGGCAGGGCCGTGCAACGTATGCAGCCAACGCCGGCAGGTGTGCAGCCATGGCAAGCAACATGGGCACCGTATGTGGCCAACACCTACTCATGGTGCAGCCATGCAAGCAACGTGGGTAGCAGCGCCATGCAACGTATGCGACCAACGCCTGCACGCGCGTCTAGCCATGGCAAGCAACGTATGCGGCCAACGCCTGCACGCGTGCAGCCATGGCAAGCAACGTGGGTAGCAGCACCGTGTAGCCATGGCAAGCACCGTATGCGGCCAACATCTGCACGCATGCAGCCATGGCAAGCAACGTGGGCAGCAAGTCGTGGATTGTATGTGGCCAATGCATGCACGTGTGCGCCTGCATGCGTGTGCAGCCATGGCAAACAACGTGGGCGACAGCGCCGTGCAAGTATGCGGCCAATGCCCACATGCGTGCAGCCATGGCAAGCAACGTGGGCAACAGGGACGTGCAACGTTTGCGGCCAACGCCCGTACGCGTGCAGCCATGGCAAGCAACATGGGTACCGTATGTGGCCAACACCTGCTCACGGTGCAGCCATGGCAAGCAACGTGGGCAGCGGCGCTGTGCAACGTATGCGGCTAACGCCTGCACGCATGCAGCCATGGCAAGAAACGTGGGCAGCAGCGCCGCGCAACCATGGCAAGCAACATGGGCACCGTATTTGGC
The DNA here is from genome assembly GCA_039654745.1 of Houttuynia cordata. Classification (NCBI taxonomy): domain Eukaryota; kingdom Viridiplantae; phylum Streptophyta; class Magnoliopsida; order Piperales; family Saururaceae; genus Houttuynia; species Houttuynia cordata. The sequence continues at coordinate 27,207,447 of CM077504.1, forward strand.
CAACACCTGCACGCGTGTGCAACCATGGCAAGCAACGTGCGCAGCAGCTCCATGCAACATATGCAGCCAATGCCTGCATGCGTGCAGCCATGGCAAGCAACGTGGGCAGCACGCCATGGATTGTAAGTGTCCAATGGATGTACACGTGTGCAGCCATGGCAAGGAACGTGGGCAGCGCCGTGCAATGTGTGTGGCCAACGCCTGCACACGCGTCCAGCCATTGCAAGCAGTGTATGAGGCCAACGTGTGCACGCGTGCAGCCATGGCAAGCAACGTGGGCAGCAGCACCATGCAGCCATGGCAAGCACCGTATGCGGCCAACGCCTGCACGTTTGCAGCCATGGCAAGCAATGTGGGGAGCAGCACGGTGCAACGTATGCGGCAAATGCCTGCACCGGTGTAGCCATGGCAAGCAACATAGGCACCGTATGTGGCCAACACCTGCACGCGTGTGCAGCCATGGCAAGCAGCGTGGGCGGCAGCGCCATGCATTGTATGTGGCCAATGCATTCACGCGCATGCGGCCCTGGCAAGCAACATGTGTTGCAGCATCTGGACCGGCTGGCACCTCTTCGCCTCCAAATGATAAGGCAACCCCTGCATGCGCCGTGCAATGGCCATGGCATGAGGCCAATACTTGCAAACCCCCGGAGGATGGCGAGAGGGGGGGTCGAAGCTGTGCGACATGGGGCTGAATCTTAGTGGATCGTGGCAGCAAGGCCACTCTGCCACTTACAATACCCCGTCTTGTATTTAAGTCGTCTGCATAGGATTCAACTCGTCGCCCGATGGGAATTATGTTTCTTGGCATTCCAACACAGATCATCTGCCGTGAGGAGTAAACCAACAACACGGGCCCATGGGAGCCAAAGGCTCCTACTGCGGGTCGGCAAAAGGGCGACGAGCGGATGCACCGGTCCAGCTTGGATTCTGACTTAGAGGCGTTCAGTCATGCCCTAATAGAAGGGGCGGAGTAACTGGCCTCATAGAGCACCATATTCCACCACTAATCTTCTTGGGGGCATGTATACTATATACACCGGGTAAGTCTAGAAATAATCCCTGAGGGTGACCAACGGAATAATGGTGGAGTTCAAACCCAGGACCTAGTATCAAATTGATCTATGCTAAATATGGAAAAAATTTGATCTACGCAAAGTGGAACAAGCCACAGCCAAACATAGTAAATGCAGGTGGCAATGCTGCCGGAGTGGGGTTCTTCAATCTTCATGAATCGTTTTACCCAAGGGTCGTTCATACTCCATATGAGTGGTATACTTGTTACTGTTTATATACTGCATACTCCCTCCGGTCAATTTTAATTGAGACAATTAACAAAATTAGCATACCGAAATTAGGTGATACCGTTCCTTAATTATTCTTCGGCTGGATGGCCGGAGACGGTGACAACGGCCATCTAGCAGTAACCCTAGCCTAGGCTTTTACTGTGGAACCCACATCTAAATAAATTTGATCAATATGTGGCTGTCTCAATTAAAAGTGACCGGAGGGAGTACTAAACTATATTTTTCCTGTTTCAGGAACTAGAGAACCATAAAAATATATATAGCCAGCTCAGCAATTCTAATAGTGCTTTCAGATGAAGAACATGAAATTTCCAATTACTTACCCTATTTGCTTGGAGACATGCATTGTCCGCTAGCAGGGCTTTCTGAATTTGCTTCCACTGTCACTTAATACTCTATACGGATAAATGTGGTGGATTCTCATTAGCAAGATGGTGGAATCTTCTCTACGAAGTGATAAGGAAGCTATCTTTGATGTGAGCTAGGCATTGTCAATTTTCACACACCATCTCCTTTTGTGTTCATGCATTTTTTTTGGTTCCCGCTGTGAATGCTTAATTTTTGAAGGATTTCCACATTCCAATCAGGATTTGCCAGATTAGCTGTGGGGAATGTCCTAAAGCAACCAAATTTGAGTGCAAGACATAGAGTTGCCTTGAAGCAAGGGGAAAACATTGCATTGTGGTGGTGGCTCATCCTAGATCAGGAATTAGACAAGACCAAGAAGTTAGGTGGGACTTTTAAGGAAGAATGATAAATCAAAAGCAAAAACTTCTCTACCTTCCATTCATACTATGGAAAATACACATCTATTGCCAATCCCATCCGCACTTTTTGCAAATTTTTTCGCATAACACTCCCTCTCTCCCATATTAGAGACCTATTTGGTTTTTCAAAATAAACTAATTTCTAAATAAGACGTTTAACATGCGGCGGAAGAAGTATATTTGTATGGGCTTTGTTTAATAATTGTGGCTAGCTAGTTAGCAATAAATGTGTAAAAGCTAGATAGTAATTAAGGTTACAACAAGATGCCTAAAAAAACTCCCATACACATGAGGTGGAGTAAGATTATAAAGGTTAGATTATTATTTGTGTGATTGGTTTTGGGTGGGCTGGCTACACAATTCTTGTGTATGGTTAGAATAAGAGTACGAAGCCTGTCTGCATTTGAAAACATCTGTTGGACTCTATAAGGCCCGTACAAAAAAGACAGGTTCTATAGTTAATAACCACGTAACTGACTGACGGATTCCATTTTTGCTGCCGACGATCAGACCTATAGGGATTGAGAAGGAAAAGTTGGCCAGAACTGAAGGGCCAACATATAGACATAGCCTTGGCAAGGATACGAGTTGATAGGCCGGCTGGCCAAATTAGCATTAGGCATACTGCCCCAAGCTCACTGGCCACTGCATCTAGGATGATGTTGTTCAACCTGATCGCATATGCGTTTGAATTACATGCACTGGTCATCACCCAAGTTCCCCGATTCTGCTGACCATGAGGGTTCTATCTATACTAATATACACATGTGTTCCAGCTTAACACGAGTAAGAATAAACACTGACGAATAAGATGTTGTTTGCATCCTTCTTTATATGCAACGGGTGCATCAGGATATAGTCCCGGTGGGTGGCCAAAGGAGTGAGGGAGTGATCTCATGATCTTCGCTTCACAAAGCAATGCCATGGCCATCTCACCAACGCCACATTCGTTAGATTTGTGTTCCCTTGTATGCAGTCCCATTGCCAGGCGATTCAATTGCATCCGTAGTCCATATGTGGCCATGTTTCATACAATGACAAGTGAACTAAAATAACAAATTTTAGTTCATTTTGGGTCCTAGTCAAGAATATATGAAATGGGATATGTAACCAACTAGAAGAGCACAAACGTACTTCAAGAAATTTTTTCTGGGAAAACCGACCCCCGAAAGGGTAAAACATACATCATGCATGCAATACCTTTTTTTTTTACTACAACCACGGAAGTAATTTGGCCTATTTATACAAATTTTGCATTTGGGGTCAGATCTACATGAGCATCGTCCTTCCAAATTATCACAGGTGTGAGCCGATTCCATGGTAGACCCATCGATCATGTTCCCAAATGGCAGTGCTCGACTAATTAATTCTCACAACAAAATATGGCACCTCTTGCAAGTCGTTAATCATCAGACTGTGGGGGTCCGAACTAATTTTTATTGGAAGTTTTATCATAAAAACATTTGGGGGTTCGAAAGCCATGCATTACAGGCCCGTTGGCTTGCAACAATTAGCTTGACGGCAATGAAGCCTTATCTACGCTATAACCTTCTCTTATATATTTTGAGGCTTTATAAGCATTTTACAAGCTTTCTTGTGTTTGCTTTGAGTGTCAACCTCTACCATTGTTACAAAGAGTTAGAGTTATCAAGGTAGTTTCTTCTAGATTTGGACTCTAAGGCCCCTAAAAAATTCCTCCTATTCGTTGTTTTTTATTGCAAGGGAGCGAAGACAGCCATGTAATGATGGACCTATGTTTTTTAAACTGCAGACATGCTTCATTGGACAGAGGGAGTCCTAATTGAGGATGATGGCTTTTTGTTACATGATGAATAGTTAGGTGCTTGCCCTGCCAATAGGTTGAACAGTGGTTTTGCCACAAGGTTGAAAGATAGTTCAATCATTGGAAAATTTAGTGCATGTTCAATGCAAAATTGAACAGATGACATTCAACTATGAAACAACCAACCTAATCTTGGTTGAATCAATCTCAACCTTCCATTTAATCCAGTTAATAAGGGAGAGGCAAGTGATCTGTTTGAAATTAATAGCTATTTCTTGAAATTCAGTCGTAACACATATTGTCGTATAAAATCTTCTTAGATTGATCAGCTACTCAAGAGGGTCCCATTTCCAGCATGCTTTAAATTCACCACCACGCCTTCTCATTGTTCAGTCCAGAACGCACTTCACAGGCTGTGCTTGTGGCTAGTGGTAGTGTGACCATGGGAACGGTAAAGGCAGAGAGGGTGCAGCTCCTGGCCACAGGCAAACTGCCTGAGCTTCCTGCACAACTCATTCGTCCAGAGCACGAGAGGCCAGAGAACAGCGAGGCCCTTGAAGGGATTCAAGTGCCCATAATCTCTCTATCTCAGCCACTCGACCTCTTGGTGGATCAAATCTCGGGGGCTTCAAAGGAGTGGGGGTTCTTTGCTGTGACTGATCATGGCATCAAGCCAGAGCTAATTTCGCAGCTCCAAGATGTCGGTAAGAAGTTCTTCGAGCTGCCGCAGGAGGAGAAGGAGGCCTACGCCAACAATCCGCCTTCCGGTGCCATGGAGGGCTATGGGACTCGGATGATCAAGCAACATGATCAGAAGTTAGAGTGGGTGGACTACTACTTCCATCTCCTCAGCCCACCCTCGAAGGTGGACCATACCAAATGGCCTAAAGACCCTTCCTACAGGTACAAACATAACTTAGTACACGTAAATCTTTGATCAATATGGCAATTGAAGAATAGCAAAATTGATGTTATTCAAATTTTCTGATTGGTGTGATTCTTGTTCAAATGTCGAAATTCATGCAGACAAGTGAATGAAGAGTACACAAAAGAAGTGGAAAAGGTGGTGGACCGAGTGCTAGAGGTGCTATCAGAGGGGCTTGGGCTGGAGAAGGCAATGCTCAAGAGCAGCCTCGGCGGAGATAAGATGGAGATGGAGATGAAAATAAACTTCTACCCGCCTTGTCCGCAGCCGGAACTAGCCTTGGGGGTGGAGGCACACACCGATATGTCGGCCCTCACGGTGCTCGTCCCCAATGCAATTACTGGCTTGCAGATTATGAGAGATGGCAAATGGGTGGCCGTTGATTACTTGCCCGGAGCCCTCTACATCCACATTGGAGACCAAATTGAGGTCCAGACCTTAAATTCCCCAAGTTCTTAATTTAATTTTTGAACTCTCTTTCACAATTCTTGGGTTGTTCTATTGATTAACTTGTTAAATCACTTTGGTAGTTGATCATTGCTTCTGTTTTAATTGAGAATTTTGTGACAGTAATTACTGAGAATTGATTATTTATGAGCTCCAGATACCGAGCAATGGAAAGTACAAGAGCATTCTGCACAAGAGCACGGTGAACAAGGAGAAGATTAGAATGTCATGGGCAGTGTTCTGCGTCCCTCCGAAGGACGCCGTGATCGGGCCACACTCGCAGCTCGTCGACGACGAAAATCCGCCGCTGTTCACAGCAAAAACCTATGATGAATACCGGTACTGCAAGTTTAACAAGATTCCCCAGAGTATGCCTTCGTTGAATCCAAGAGCGTAACTCATCTACGCTGTATTTTAATATTTATCTTCTAAATTTCCAACAATAATCTGTCAAGATTAGGGGTGCAACCGGGTCGGGCTATTACGGGCCGGAGGTTGGCCCGGCCCGAGCCCTAAGGCAATTCCAAAAATCCAGCCCGGCCCTATCTCTAAGCGGGCTTAGGGTCGGGCTGCATGCTTTCGGGCCTTTCAATCCACCCTTAAGTCCTCATGCACCAATTGTCTTCATAAATTTCAAAGCACCATTATTGTTGACAACTAAAGGTAGTTATTGACACAGTGTGACATAAACTATATGTGTCTCAGTTCATGCCATAAGTAACACAAAAAATAGTTAAACCAGTTGAGAGTAAGGATTGACCTGGTGCTTGTATTGTGCTTGGAAACCAGTTGTCTATGGGAAAATGTTCTTGTGAACTGTGATAAGGTTCTAGCTCGTGACTCCTGTATGCATCAAAAGACCATAAGAAATCCCACAAGCCTCAAGTAACCAAAGTGAATTAAAAAAAAAAAAGAAATAGCTGCATGCAAAAAATCAGAAAGTACCTTGGGAGAATCTCCATAAGTTTTCCCTCCTCCTTTCTCATCCGGGCTTGGGACCGCCATGGCGGAGTTAAAACTTTTTTTAAAACAGTTAAACATTTACTTTTGAAAACAATAAAATTATTTGGAAAACAAAAATTTTCTACAAAATGAATTTGGACAATCATTTACTGTTGACAACAATACAAAAATTTGGAAAACAAAAGTCTTTTACATAAACAATTTGCAAACAATGGAATATTTACTTTTGAAAACAATAAAAATATTCAAAAAACAAAAATCTTTAAGAGAAAGAATTTGAGGAATCATTTTCAGAACATACCTCATTTTCAGAACATACCTCATGCATTGTTGTTGAGCTCATCATCCAAATCAGCAATAGTCCCACATGGTGTGTTACCACGCAGCCAATCCTGCATGCAAATTAAGCATTCAACTGTTTCAGGTAAAAGAGAACTCCTGTACTGATTAAGAACACGTCCACCAGTGCTAAAAGCCGACTCTGAAGCAATTGTTGTAACCGAAATAGCAAATATATCACGAGCCATTGATGCCAATATTGGGAACTTGGCTGAGTTCCCCTTCCACCAACAAAGAATATCTAGATCAACATCCCTACTTTCTAACTTCTCCTCAAAGTATAAATCCAACTCAGATTTTCCACCATCATTGTTTTCATCACATCCTTGTTCTGCCAACCAGTTCTGATTTCTTCTTCCTCATTTGAAGGTTTTGCTAAGTCACTCGATGCCCTCTCCACAGCTGGGCACATTTCACTTTTGTATTGATCAAATAACACTTGCATCAAAGCCAAACTCCTGTCACTACGAATGATCCCCATCTCTTTCCCATGTAGTTAGATCAAATAAAATCTCAATAACTTTCTTTTGTACCTAGGATCCAAAGCCAAAGCTATGTCATATGTGGCAGGTAGATTACTCCAATACTCTTCATATTTGAGTAGCATTTTGTGTGACATTGAACTGAGAAAGTAATCAGTAGACTCTACACCTCCAAGTAGCTGCTTTTTAATTGCAGATATTTCCTTGACAAACAAATGTGTTGTAGGATAACCACTTCCACAAAATAATATTGTTGCATCATAGAAACGCTTAAAAAAACTACATATTGTTTTAGCATTCTCCCATTCCTCATCTACAGGGTTATGCTTATAGTTTGGATCTTCTTCCCCCAATCTTTTTAAAACATCACGATATGGCAAAACTGAATCTAACATTGCATAAGTAGGATTCCAACGGGTGGTAACATCTAAAATCACACCCTTCCCCACATTAATTCCCAATTCAGCTGTTAACTCATCAAACTTTTGTTTCCGGGAAGGAGAAGCTGTCACATATTTCACGGTCTCACGAACATGATGAATAATATCTGAAATAGCTTTTAGTCCTACCTGAACAATAAGATTTAAAACATGGGCAACACAACGTACATGTACAAGAGTACCATCTAACAAAACAGATCCCCTATCCCTAAGCTCCTTAACAAGATTTCTTTGAGCAACATCATTAGTTGATGCATTGTCTAAAGTAATGCTATATACTTTTGAATCAATTTTCCACTTCACTAATGTACCTTTAACAACATTATATATTGCCACTCCAGCATGAGGTGATAATATTCGATTAAAACATATAATCTTTTTTTGTAAATGCCAATCAGAATCAATAAAATGGGTAGTCACACAAATGTATTGCAAATCTTGATTTGAAGTCCATAAATAAGAAGTAATACTAACTCTAGAGGAAAGCTTTTGAAAAACATCCATCAATGCAGCCTTCTCTTTTGTGTAAATACTAAAAATATCCTTCCTAATTGTGGTCCTTGAAACCATTTTGAAAAGAGGCTGCATAGTTCGACAAAAATGAATAAATCTTGGGTGAGAGACAATATTAAATGGGTACTCATGCACAATTATTACTCTAGCGAGCGCTTCCCTAGAAACTTGTTGATCAAATTTAAAAGTAGAGACATTACCAAAAGCAGTTGTTAGTAGTGGTTGTTTAGGATCCACATTAGGTGCTTTCTTACAAGTATTATTCACAAGGTGCCTAGAAAGATGATATATGCCATCATCTCCCTCTGCAACCAACTGTTCTTTGCATTAATTACATATGGCTGCACATCTTTTTCTATTTTGATCAAAAACTTTCTTGAAATGGGTCCAAACATGTGATTCACCTCTAGCCCGTTTCTTCCTACATTTGGATCTAAATTCTCCTGAATTTGGAAGGGTTGGGAGAGGAGGAGGTGTAACACTAGGGGAAATAACAGGTGGGGTGGTGGGAATCGAACTGACATGTGTGGAAGAACTAGCAGGTGTGGAAGAACTGGCCTGTGTGGTCGATGCTCGGTGTGTGTTGGTAAAAAAATTCACAGTGGTCAAAAGGCTCAAAATTAGACATTTTTACTAACTAAATTAAATGAACAGGTAACCAACAAATAAATTATAAGGAGTATGAAACAAATACCCCTTCCTGACGAATGCCGATGAAGTGATTCGCTTCTGCTAGAGACCCTGCAAAAGATAAAACAGAAAATCAGAAAATCTCTACTGGCAGTGGCAGGGCGATAATGGAACCTGGAGGTGGTAAAGTCAAGATCTTTAAGCCGCGAAGAGGCGAGAAGGCGGCTGACGGGCGAGGGGGCCGCAAGGCAGAGCCGGGAAGGCGGCCACAACTCGCAAGGCAGAGCCGTGAAGAGGCGAGAAGGCAGCCGACGGGCGAGGGGGTCACAAGGCAGAGCCGCGAAGAGGAGAGAAGGCGGCCGACGGGCGCGAAGGTGGCCGGGCGAAGAGGCGAGAAGGCGAGGGGCGTGACGGCGGCGAGGGGGCCGCAAGGCAGAGCTGCGAAGAGGCGAGAAGGCGGCCGACGGCCGAGGGGGCCGCAAGGCAGAGCCGCGAAGAGGCTAGAAGGCGGCCTACGGGCGAGGGGGTCCAAGGCAGAGCCGCGAAAAGGCGAGAAGGCGGCCGACGGGCGAGGGGGTCGCAAGGCAGAGCCGCGAAGAGGCGAGAAGGCGGCCGACGGGCTCGAAGGTGGCCGGGCGAAGAGGCGAGAAGGCGAGGGGCGCGACGGCGGCGAGGGGGCCGCAAGGCAGAGCCGCGAAGAGGCGGCCGACGGGCGAGGGGGTCGCAAGGTAGAGCCGCGAATATGCGAGAAGGCGGCCGACGGACGCGAAGGTGGCCGGGCGAGAAGGCGAGGGGCGCAACGGCGGCCGCCGACGACGAGGGGCGACTGGTAAGTGGGTAGGTTTTTTTTATTTTGGTAAATGGTAAATGGTAAATGGTAATGGTAATGGTAATGGTATATGGGCATAATGTGCTACGGGCTTCCGGGCTTACCCCGGTTTTTTAATTTGGGCCCAAGTCCGGCCCGAAATTTGGGGGCTTAAAATTTTGCGGCCCGGCCCGACCCTGTACCTTAAAATCCCGGCCCATACCCGTAGTTTTACGGGCCGGGTCGGGCTTGCGGGCCGGCCCGCAAAAGTTGCACCCCTAGTCAAGATGTGACATACATGAAAACCAGTTTGTGTGTTCAATTATTCCTTTGATGGGAGTGTTATCACAAAAGCTTTCTTCACGAAGACGACTTCACTTATGCGAAAATGCTTTAACCACTAATGGGATTTGTCGCGCTTTTTTTTCTTCTGGGAAAACGAGGGGGATGATGTGTGACCACTTCACTTCTGCGAGGATGAGGAACATCCTGCGCAGTGGGTTTTGATTGGCCGGGCTCTTTGCTACATGAGCGATCGTGGCACATACGCTACATATGTACTTTTTCTATTTAACATTAATTTACAGGAACGCACGTGTATAAGATTTGCACATTCGATCTCCGACATCCACGACTCCTTGGTGCCCTAGTGTATTGTGCCAAGGACACCCAGTAATTTCCACATATAGAAGTAGAACTTGTGTCGAGTCTCCATCTCAATTAGCTTGGGAGTTTGGGCTGCCTTTTCATTTACTCCCTCCATCTAACATCACCTGTCTATGCTAGAAAACCAAAATGAAACTTTCCTTTTTCCTCTCTTGTTCTGCGTTTATTATATTTATTTACTTTGCTTCATTAAACGAGCAGCAAAAATTTTATACTTTTGCCATAAATCGTCATATAAAATTTTGGCATTTATAATGGAACAAATCCATATGGAAATTAAATCTGTGTGCTTGTTGATCAAAGATGATTACTGATTATCAAGTGGACCTTTTTAGTTGTAGGATGAAATAGACAATGTAAGATTTGGGATTGTTAATCTCAGTTATTAGATATGGAAAATTAGAATTAGATAGGATTTTGGAGATTTGTTTGATGCAAATTGACAACTAATCTGATTTGTCAGTCATTGGTTGCACTATAAATACATGCCATTGCTAGAGTAGGATGAATGAAAATGGTACGAATGTACCTCTCTAAGGGGCTTCCTGGATAGTGAAGAATCCCGAAATCTACAGTGAAAGTGGATTTTTCGCTGTGGATATTCGGGATTTTTCACACCCCAAACAGCCCCTAACTGTCATCGCAGTTGTCATTGTTGCTACAAGAAACAACAACACATATTATGCTTCCTCTCCAAACATTAAGCATATTATGCTTTACTCTTCCACTGCAAACTTTTTACAAGAATTTTCCACTGCAATTGCAGCTGGCTTTAAGTCCTTCGTTGAGTTGACATTAACCCCTGACTCTAGATGACATCTCCTTCCGCCCTCCATGAGTCCAATATTGAAATAGAAATTGATTGAAACTATCACTTTTTTTAGGAGTTATGCGATTTGGTAAAAAGGGAAAATTGAGTCCAAGAATTGTTGGACCATTTGAGATTTTGGAATGGATTAGACCGATTGCATATCGGTTAGCCCGACCCCCTCAGCTTACAAATGTACATAAATACATTCCATGTCTCAATGCTAAGGAAATACATATCAGATCCATCTCATGTTTTAGATTATACAATTATGGAATTGGAAGCAAACTTGACTTTTTTTATAAAGCCCACAAGGATTTTGGATAGGAAAGAACAACTTTTACGACGAAAACTATTCATTTGATGAAAATGTTATGACAGAATCAGCTTTACGAGGAAATAACCTAGAAAATAGAAAGTGATACGAGGAAATCTTATCCTAAACTCTTTAGTAATTAAGTTACTGCATTTCGACGATGAAATGTTATTTTTGGTAAGGATTGATGTAACAACCACAAAATCTGTATGAAAATCACTTTGGTTTTCTAATGCAGACAGGTAATGTTAGAAGAGGTCCCGTTTGCTCAAGTTGCAAGAGAACCGGGTTCACAGACTCCAATCAGGGCGATAGCGTCAGAGCAAAGGGGAAGGAAACCCTTCCAATTGAAGGTAATGGCGGGAAATGGAATCGGGTGGTACGGTCCATTGATCGACGTCTCGCAGGCATCTTCCCACGTCGGCGACTACGTCCAGCTTCTCGTCTTCGTCCACACTTCCGTGCCCATTCTGGCATTGCCTCCTCTCTCCTTCCTTTCTTGCAGTTTTTTCCCTTTTTTTTTGTTTTGCACTTTTGGAGGTTTCCTTGTTTTGTCATTGTAGAGGTACAAGGCTTCAGCAGGAGGGGCACTGTTGAGAACCGACATTCAAGTTGCCGATGATACCAGGCCCTACTTCACCATTTGCATCTGGCAGAAGAAGATGGGTTCCTTGGTCTCTGCTGGTGATGCCGTTCTATTACAAAGTGGGTGCTTCTGCTCTAGATTTGTCATGAAAAAGTTCGTCAATTGCATATATTACTTTAATTCGATTTGATTGATTTTGTTATCTCTAGACCATTTACCAATTTCCTATTAATGTTCTACATGTGGGCTTAGAACAACATAAATGTCTATATGGTCACCTCTTGGTCATGTCTTCCAAATAAAAAAAAGGAAAAGAAAGAAGTTTATGAATAAATGTTTTCATATCATGAACCGATAGTAGCATCAGATCGCATTAGCTATTTCGAGAGACATCATGGCTTGTTTTTTTGTACAGATGTTAAAATTCAAAGAATTGGGGATAACCTTGAAGCTGTGACGGTCCATTTATCGACAATGCTAATATTGGCGCATCGCACCCAGTTGCTTGGCGCTGCTGGTAAATTACTTATGTTATGAAGCAAACAAAGCAATAGCTATAGTTGAACAGAAACACTATAAATATTTTCTGTTTATTCATTTAATAGATCGCTTTATATGCTGCCTATTTCTTTTTGAAACTTGATCACAATTTTAGGTTCTTCAGCAATGCTGTCATGCTTTTGGTGTTTTGCTGTCTATTTCATGCATATGATCCTTTTTGTCACTTATAATATCCTCAGATGTAGAAGAAATTTTATCACATTGCAATGTGGGGAGGACTACTAAAGAAAAGCTGAAGAAGGTGATCCAATGGGTAAAACGGAGTGGATTTACTTTTCACAGCCACCAGCAAGAAAACCAACAAGTATTGTCTTTTACCTAAAGCTATTTGCTCTTCTGCTGAAAGTATTATCCTGAATCTGTTGTTTTGACATGCATATTGAGAATGATCATCAGTTAAAATTGTGAATAAGCTTTTGTGCGTTTACAGTTTTGCAAATTAACCTGAACATGTCGCAAGATGGGCTTTTACTTGTATTTAGATATAATGAAGGCCTCCTGTGCATTTCAGAGATTGTTGACTGTCGGTAGTGCTCTTTATCAGATAATTAATTAGAGAAGTAACATGTCTAGTTGCTTATGTTACTTTCTCAAGTCACCTTCAAAATGATACAAGGAAGAAGTTCATTTTAAAGGAAGTTGAACAACAAATATTGTGCTTAAAAGTATAGCCCTGTTGTACGAAACTTTTCAATGATATATCAGGGATCCTAAAATAATCTTTTTTGCCCTTTTCTAAAAATAGTTGCATGAGGTTTTACAGATGCAGATGCGAAGACCCAAAAACTGGACAACATCGGTGGAAAAGACATTAAGAGATTGTGTTTCTGTTTCGGAATTATTAAGCATAACTAGCTGCTGTAATGCAAAATTTTCTGGATATGTCGGTGAGATTTTGCTCTCAAGTAACCACAATGCTGGAGAAGAACTTGATGCAGAAAAGTTTTTTTATCAGCAAGAGACTTTTTATGAAGGAGAACAGTAAAATTGTAGAAGATGTTATTTGTTCTGGCTGCAAGCTCTGTGGCTTTACTTTGGAGTCAAGGTTACACCTATCCTGTAGCAATTTGAATTTTTAATTTCTTCCACAAAAGCATGCAAAAGGCGTTTTAAGAATCTTTCATTGCAACAGAGGTTTTTTAGAGCAAGATGGGGATCCATTGTACTGTGGGAAGAGCTCCAATCACCATCACAGTGTTGGCTACATATATAGGCCATTCCTAGTAAGTCTTTTACTTCAACTTTCAAAACTTTTAATTTAATATATTCTAAAGGTTCGATTTTGCACTTCTTTCTATAATTGTTACTATACTTTTTCCCTGTGAAACTTCCGACTAGATCTGTCACTTCATTTAAACATTTGTACTTCGAATGTGAGGTTTACATAACTAGAAAATGGATTGTCTTTCTTTTAACTTCATTAGAAAATGGTTGTTGCTTATTACTTTTGTATGGAATATGGTATTTACTGAATTGCTGACACATTCCAGCAGACACACAACCATGAATACGTTCTCAAGAAAATATTTATGAATTCTGTTTATGCAGCTGTATGTGTGGGATTCTTCAGAATACGTTCCACTTCTCACCAAGAACAAGGCTGCCGAAGTACTGTTTGGGAACATTAGTGCCGAAAATATCTACAGAAGCTCACAAGGGAGTAAAGACCCAGATTTCTGCGCAATATGGTTTATTTTGCTTAAATTGTTGCTAGAGCAAAATAAAAATAGCCCCTTGAGGTTTGAAGTTGCTGTGAGTTGTGGCGTACAGACAAAAAGAGGAGATTTCGAATTGATTGATGTTGAAATGCCTTGTTATGCAAGAACTTATCCTCACAAATCAACAATCTTAACAGATTAATAATCCATTATGGACGGCAGATTAGAATCTCCTTTAGGTTGTCTAACAAACTCTAAGAGGTTGGCGTGACTTGCAAGGTCCAAAGGCGATGCTTTAAGAGAGGCGCTCAACAGAGCAAAGTGATAAAAAGCAGCATCGCATCATCATCTACAGTAGCCTCTGCTTAAGGAACACAGGAAGACAAGCAGACCAGCCATTCAAGTACAAGAACCAAACGTGAGGGCTGCATTGGCAAGAATTTTTGTACATAGTTCCCTCTCTACGTGTATGTTATTTTCATCTCCTGAATGATGGGAGTGATCTTCCAAGGTATATACGAATAGAGACCCCAGATAAAGTGGATGATGACAAGCGATCAGCGAATAAGTGTAAAAAAATAGCAAGAAGAAGATGAAGCTCTATTGCAAAAATGAATTTTGCTGGTTATAAAGGTCTGTGCAAAGATTGGAATATGCAGGCAATTTACATTATGACAGAATCTAATCAAAATTAGAGATATTTGCAATTGGTGGTACCGCTGTCAGCCTCTAACAATGACATTGTTAAATCCCTTCCAAATCGCAATCTTCCTGCAAGTTGAGCAGAGGCCTCTGCAAGCAATGAACCAATATTTCATGATCTCTTCATCAAGCACCGGTTTTAGGCATGATGAGGGCCTTCCAGTATTAAGCACGTCTTAGAAGATTAAGTGCCTATATCTATAGATCATATGTACCATAACAACTATACTTTCTATTTAACTGACATTATGCGAGACATATTACTCCTATAAAGATGAGGCTTATGCCTCATCCTTTGTGGCATACATCCACTATTGCAAAACATGGCTCTATAGATGAATAATGAGTGCGTTTCGAAGCTGAAAAGGATTTGTGACGAAATTTTTTTAAGGCTGAAATTTGTCAAAAATTCCCGTCATAGCTAATGTTCGCCGGTGTGTATTTGTAAGTTTTTCACATCTTTCAGGGTGAAAGGTAAAAATTGTTGACAAATTCTTTTTGCTTTTTACTTTTCATAGTGAAAGTAATTTTCACTTTTTACTTTTCAAACACATTTCACGTCTTTTACACTTTAAACATTGATTTTTCACCTTGAAAAATTGAGTTTTTCAACTTCCAAACGCACCCAATATAACCCATTAAAGGATATGGTCAATGTACCTTGGCCATGGTTCATAGCAAGTTGGTTTGCATGGCCTTTCGAATAAGCTGCCATGCTAATTCAAGTTGCAAGAGTTAAGCAAACATTGCCTCCACTCGTGGAGCTTCTGAAACATAAGCCAACTACAACAAGAACGATTATAGCAAACATGGTATCTGCAGTAAAAATAGACTGAACAGAAAACATAAAATATGGCATTACCATTCTACATGTTATCATCTTCTATCCTTCCTGATATTATCTTCCAAATTTGCTAACAATGGACATAAAGGATGTTACTTCGACAGTGTTGTTCAGCAAAGTTAAGTAAGACAGCAAGTGCAAAAGCCAACTTCCCCAGGATTAACAAAAAAAAACGAAAGAAAGAAACGATATCAATATCCATAACCCACAATGCTTTGCATTATACAGGAGACAGAAGACCAAGCTAGTAAAAAAAAAGTTACAGCCCCTCGCTTTCAGAGTAAAGTATTTCATTGGCGTTGAGATTTCGTTCTTCCAGAAGCTTCATTTGCCGTTCAGCATGCTCTCGTTCACAGGCACTTACAGCCATTATAATATCAAGCATAGTCCCGGTTGTGCCAAAAAATACTAATGGGGGCAAAGACTTCCTCTTTATGTCTACAGGAATAGCGAGAAGAGCCCCTGCTACTGAAAATACCCATGTTCCCAACGCACTGCAAAATATACCCTATTTCAGCAAAATGGTAACAACAAAGCAAAGCAACACTACACACATGCACACGAACATGTACTTGCCCACACAAAGGCACAGCATACACGCGCACACACACACACCAAACTTGAAGCCTAAAACCCCAAAATGCTTTAAATGTCCTACTCTACAAGCACAAAATGCAAACATAAACTGAAACATCAACAATCAAACAGTGACCTTCTCATATTTAAATATTCATGACCTCACTTTAGCATCAACAAGTGATACTCATCATAAGGAATTAAAGAACCCCTTTCAACAGTCAAGGCAACAGAACCAAAAAGGCAGTGCAATTTCAGCTAGACATAATCAGATGTATATTAGGAAATAGCACAATATGAATTGTATACAAGTAATCTCCAGGGTTTAGCTTTAAGTCATTTAATCCATTTTTCCAGCTTCGAATTTGCTTATTGGCTTCAACTTTCAACAAATGCACCTTCCAAGCTTTCATCTGATTCCCCCTATTGATTTTGGGTTTCAAGCATAAATATGGAGAAAACAAATCAATACAGAAGCAGAAGAAATTCATAACACCAGAATGGAGGGCAAGCCAACATCTGCTCAGAACAGCTGTTATGAATAACTATCAACACCAAAAGAAACTGATTATATTATGTATTTGTTATGAATAAATATCATCCAAACATTATTCTCACTCAAGGCAACTTATTGAGGAAAAAATCAGTTTTTGCATTAGTTTTTGTCATAAAAGACAGACAAATCGAAGATTAAACAAGTTATCAAAGCATCTCGTCAATATTTTACTTAATATTCCATGTAAAGCCCACAAAAACTTGCCCATTCGATTTGCATGTATCTACAGCCACAATTGGGCGAAGTTAATTTCAATCACCACACTGCACCCAAAAAAAATTCTCACTAAATCATATAACAATGAATGGAATATCCTGTGCTTTATTCAACATTACTAAACCATACAACATTGACTCACAATACATCACATATCATAAACATCAGTGAATGCACGTAATATCAAACAATAAGGGTGTGACATCAAGGAATGATTTCTCGCCTAATGCATTATGTAATGTAATATGCTCCCTGGTCACTTTTAATTGAGACATCACATAATTGGTCAATTTTATTGAGATATGGGGTCCACAGTCCGAGTGAGCTTGTCATCTTTCATCGCGGAGGCCTCTCGACCTCGACCTAGGGTGTGGCCGTCTCTGGCCACCCTGCTGGAGGATAATTTAGGGAACGGTATCATCTAATTTTTGTACGTTATTCTTGCTATTTGTCTCAATTAAAAGTGACCGGAGGGAATAGAAAATATCGTTTGCGAGATGCAGTACAAGTTTGGCTAGCCCTCATCAGTCAAATTCTCGTTGCATTTCGCTTCTCGGGTTACGTGGAATGTGGATTAATGTGGTCACAGAGATACCAAATATGACAGTCCGGTGGATAATTCGATTACATAAACCACGCCAAAGAAGTTAAGCACCTGAATCAAATGCAAAACTTCATCTTTCCCAACCAATTGGTCTCAGTTGGACTCATGACTGATATTCTATCATGACAAATGAGCGACAAACTGAATTGCTAAAAGAACTCGCCTTTAAACACTAAGCTCCAAATCCCTGAACTAAAGAAACAAAGACATAAAAAGCCGAACTAACAAAGCAGAAAGTATCCAAATCGAATCCAAAAACAACCAAGCATTCAGGCATCAAGATTAGAAGAAATTACTTGGAGACAGAGCAGTCCTCCAACTGCTTCTGATTCTCGTTCGCCATTACTCTCCTCCCCCTCCCCTCCACAGTCGATCTCTCGAGAGATGCTGGCTGGGCTGGGCAGGTTGGCCCTTCTGTATGGGCCTACTTGGCTGGGCCTAAAAGGAGAAATGCAATTTCGTGCAAAGAGAAACCCGTCTGCGCTGGAGAATCTCGGAGAAGGTGGGGGAGATGAGGGGCGTGGGAGGGCCGCTGCTGTGCATCGGAGATCCTCTGGCCGACGTCGGCGAGGCCGATAACGGTAATTCTTCTTCTTCTTCTTCTCCTCAGACTGAGAGTCGGCCCGAGCTCGCTGATCCGTCTCAGCTGGGCCGACTGTTTCAGGTATAGCCCTTTACCACTCTCTGATCTCAACTGCTCGTATTTCTTTCTGCTGTGTTAAAAGTCTTTATTTTTGTTGGGATAGGCTTCTTCGGTTTCATGATATCTGGACAACAACTATTTCATGATGTTGGGAATTGGTGGCCAATGGTCATGCAATGTAAATGTCGGTGAGGACATCTGTTTTAGTTCCTTTTAGGTTCATTTGTAGAGTTTCTCAATTTGAAACATCCTGAGGGACAATTGAAGTAGATGAGTTTCTATTTGATGTGCCGTTTCATTCAGAGGTCTAATTAGTGCTTCTGCTTTGCAACTTAAAAACTAGGATTCTAAATTGTAGTAAAGGACGAGAAGCTTGATTGGATTATTAGCTTCCTGAAAGTGGAGAATTAGAAGAAGAAACTTATGTTGTGAAGACCATGTAACTGAAGAATGAACTCGTTCATTAGTGGACAAAGTGCACGCTGGATTCTTGAGGAGAAGGGTTTATATCTCCAAGGTCTGCTATGTGGCAGCTTGTATATAAAAGTTACTTTTCATTCTGGTTTAGCATCATGAATCGTCATTAGAACCAACGGCATGTAGAAGGGCGAGGAAATTGGTTTCTATAACAGCACTGTTGATGACTTGATGTTTACATCAAATATGTTGCCGTGAAAAAAAACCCTGTAATTTACTCAATATGTCACCACACTGTTTATGGGGAAAATGTTTTATGGCATGTCCTATGAGAACTACAATTTTCATCCGTTTTGAGGAGTACCTGTGGTGGTCTACTTTTGGTGCTCCTAATTCTCTGGTTCGTGGAATACTAATAATCCATTTTTTATTTTTACTTTCCGCTTTTGTATTATAGTTTAGGACTTTTCAGCAGTTAGCTCTTTATACAATGCATAATATCATGGTTATCTTTTGTTCAATATTGAGTGACGGGTTCAATTCATTAAACAAATCTTAGTCCTATCAATTAGTTACATTATGAATTTTGCTTACTGCTCACAATTGTGATAGCCTTAATGATATGCAGAAAAGTTTGTTCATGCCTGTGTTCTCCTTGTTCTGCTTAATGGCCTAGTATGAGGGATGTGATTTTGCTTAAGGCCAAGTAACCAAACAATGTACTCTTATCAGTTGAAAGATGATGAGCTTTTATTTTTCTAAACTTAAGTTAACCGTGGAGCTGATAGAATGCTGCAAGTTATCGAAAGTAACTTTTGAGAGTGCCAAGGCCATCCAGAGTTTGCAATACAAGTAACATATGCGAGCACTTATAGTCAACATACAATTCAAGAGATCCTAATCTCTGTCATTTTTTTTTAAAAAAAAAGAAAACTAAATGTTTAACTTCAGTGGACAGGCCTGAAAACATGTAAAATTGTGGTTTGTATTTTTGTCTAAATCACAGTTGATCTCGAAAGAGGCTTAGGCTTTTTAATATAGGATGAGGGGCCTTGAATGGAATCAACAATGAACCGTCAAATGCATCAAATGTTGGTCATTCAATAAAAGTGATAATAAGCTTTGTTAGCCAAAAAAAACAATGGCAAGCTTGTGCTTTCTTTAAGTTGTGTTGCTTACCTATATTTCTATTTGTTCATCATTTTGTGCAACTTTTATGTTGCCCTTTTCTGGGGTTAATCAAATTTCCTTTTTGTCACTTTAATTTGTGAAGTGAATAAGGTGAAGAATATATGTGATATTTCCTTTTGTTGGTCTAGCTTCTGAAAGTTTCTTGATAATTGCCTACGTTACTGGCTACTGTCATGATGCAGCATGTACTCCATATGCCGTCGCCTTGATATTTCTTCCTTTGAAGTGGTTGCCAAATTTCTTTCTTTCGTTTTGTTTTGTGATTAAGCTGCCAAATTTTTTGATGGTAGAACTATTGTAATAGTTATTTAATTTATTTGGAAAAAAAATTCCTTAAGGGTCCCAGAGGAACCTCATTTTTTCATAGATATCTTTCATCTTATGTCAGTGAAATCTGTAACTTCTAGGTTTTATGTGTATTTTCTAAAAACTTTCGCTTAGTACATGTATATGTGTTATCAACAACATCAAGTCTAGATACATATTCCTATAGATTCTTGAAACCAAAAACATAAGATATTCCTATTGATTGTTTGTATGTGTGGTTTATATATTTCAATTGGTTTCCCTCAAATGATCACATCTGCAGTAGAAATCGAAAACTGTATAAACAATATGAAATAACTATGTTATACTCCACGTGGGAGTATTACATTCTTGAAAATCTGAATTCTGACTGGATTGAGTGGGAGAAGCAGCTGAAGTCACCCATACAGATGCAGACAAGAATCGGCGTGATTTCCATCCCAGCACCAGC
Source organism: Houttuynia cordata (assembly GCA_039654745.1). Taxonomy (NCBI): domain Eukaryota; kingdom Viridiplantae; phylum Streptophyta; class Magnoliopsida; order Piperales; family Saururaceae; genus Houttuynia; species Houttuynia cordata. The sequence continues at coordinate 27,227,952 of CM077504.1, forward strand.
TTATTCGGCTTCAACTCCTCCACACAGTACCCATCATTGAACAGACCCACTAGTAACTTGGCCTGGCAATGGTTGAACCAACTGAAGCTCCACGGTCTGAACCCGTTTGTGCCCATCCACTCCCCCCAGCTCACCTCTCCCTCCTCCGCCCCAAAGCTCCTCTCCAGAGATCCTGCTATCCTCGGCCCCATAATGGCCCTCTCCACCAGACCCCTCGCCCGGCTCTGCAATGGAAACCCGGCCTCCAGCGAGTCGTACAGGGCTGCATAGTGGTGCAGCGAGTCCATGAACCGTGGAACGAACCCAGGCCGGCTTGCCGGGCTTATCTCCTCCTCCACCAGCACCATCAGCCGTGAGTCAAGTAAGGCGGCGCCGGACAAGAAGGAGGAGACTGATTCTGCAGAACTGCTGGATGCGTGTGGGAGGTGGAGCATACAGTTGACCACGACAGCCTCACCCTTTACCAGCTTCACTGCCGACGCCTGGAACTCGTTGTTGGGGCCGAGCCGGCACTGTTGAAATGAGAAAGGCTGCCCGAGGGAGGCGGCAAAGGCAGCCAGTCTCCGTCCAGTTTGATATGCGGTTGTGGCTGACTTCCTGCCCCTGCCCGCAGCTGCAGCACGAGTCACTGCCGTGATTCGGAGGTGTGGTGGGGGTGTGGCCGGGAAGCCCTCCCGGGAGACAAACGCCTGCATGAAGGATGCCCACTGCACGCCTTCCATGATGTCAAAGTTCACGACGTGGACTTGCCGGGCGTCGGCCACTGCCTCGAGGATTGCCTGATTGGCAGTGAAGTGTCCGAACTTCACGTATGGGGACATGTCCTGCAGCAGCTGAAACGCTGCCACTGCCTCCTCCCCATGCTTTGGCTCGACCCCCTTCCTTATGCAGCAGCCGGCAGTGGCTCCTCGGTCCAATATGCACTGCATCGCCACAGCGAAGTGCGCTGCCAGGCGCTCCATGACAGAGTGGCCGGCGGGGCAAGCCAACTCTTTGACCCGAAGCAATATCACACCTGCGAGGTCAAGACTGCAGCTGGGGGGTGTCATCGCCTTGGCTGCTGCCAAGAGGAGGTGCACCAACCTCACGCCCTTGGAGTTCTCCTCCGCCTCGGAGGAAATCGTGGTCTTCTCGTCAACCTCCAAGTCGACGGAGGTCTCCACCCTGATGGAATGAACTGGGCCACCAATGTAATTATGATGTTCTTCTTCCAGCCAGGAGAACCTCTCCCGGTCGACCAAAGGACTCCAGTCTGCCCAAGCGGCTTCTTCCTCCATGGAAGGAGTGGTGGTGTAGTGGGTGGAGGTGGTGGTGGAGGAGGGAAGTTCAAGCTCTATAGTTGCTTCTTCCATGGGATTTTTTACATGTATGAATAAAGAAGACCTGGGAGCAACAAGAGATCAGTTGTAAGCCAGTTTATATGAAGGGGCGGAGGGAAAGAGCTTAAAGAGGTTGGAGCAAAGGGACGGGTTTAGGAGCTAGCTAAGGGCGATTAAAATAGGTAATTAGTTTAGAGGGAATGGCAACATCCCATGACCACACAAATTAGTACTCTTATTATTGTTTTTGTTGTTATTACTAGAGGAAGATTAATTAAGGAATTATTAACCATTCTATGCTAAATCATCAAGTCGTAATCATCAACCTGAAAGCTATGTTTCTTCTGTCGCATTGTACTTAGTTCAAGTAATCTAATTGATTTATTGCCTAATCATGTTTGTGGTGGCCATACAGTTTGGTTAGCATGAATATTTCTTGGCAGTTGACTGTGTTGTATGAGATATTTGTACGGGTTATGCATTAATTATTAGCTTCATATTCTATACTCTCTCCATCTCATATTAATAGATCGATTAAGAAAAATAGTGATTTTTATTGAATGATGGAAACCACAACTAAGAGACTCTGGGGGGAACGGAGGTTCAGAATTCACTTGTATGGAGCTATGAATATGAGACATTCTTTTTCCCCAAATTGAGTTTTTAATATGGGATAAAGTACAAGTTCGAGATCTACTTCCTTACTGAAGGACCGCGTAAGCAAATTTTTTTTTTTATATAAACTGTAGTTATTATAATCTTGTTAACCTCGATCGTTTTCTACTGTTGATTTTCTTCTTCTCTTAGTTGCCTATCTACATGCCATATATTACTCAACTTATGTAACCTTCATATGTTAATAGGAAGAACTATATAAGGTGATTTCTTCGATTTTTACTACGGAAGCTGATAATTGTGCAGTGTGCACCAAATCTGCACACCGAACCCATAGGCCCACACATGGCCCACTTTGGTGTACAGATTTAATGGAATCATTTTCCCATCTAATTACAATATAGCTGGCGGGAGACTTGGAATTTCGATGCAACAAGTCAAATGTTCCTTTTCATTCAAATTTTGAGTAATTCTTTGAGGGCATTGCAACTTGAGGAGAGTCAACTTAAAGGTAACTCTGTCAAAGCATAGTGGCACTATTTTTAACGAAAGATAAGTTGATTGGAAGCAGAGTTGCAGAAGGTTTATGTTTAAGATAATGACAAAAGATTCATATATTCATTTTCACATCCTTCTCTAGGTACGAGTAGACAGTTTAGTAGTAAGTACGGGTAATGATTGTCATAAAACTTAATGTATGAAATGATGTTACCATCAATGTTATTAATTAACGCTAATTACATCAGTGCACAACACATGCATGATGCACGACTCTTTTCTTTTTTTTGTGTTGACGAAAAAAGTTCTTTTCTTCTCTGGTAACTACATGCCCGTAAATTCTTCTCAGAATGTCTTTGTATCTGCCAAACGATTATATCAAGCCTCTTAAATCATTGATGAGAACATTAAGGATATGTAGCCTCCATTGAGTATATGCTAACAAATTTATTTGCCTATTTATATTGGTGATTAAGAAATTGACTCATATTAAGTGTAATGCGAAAAGTATGTATGTACTGTAATATATCAATTCGTATGATTATCATTTTCTGGTCTTGAGCAAAAAAAAAAGTCTATTTTTGCCACCTCGTTCGGAACAGATAAACAACTGACTACAACGCCTCTGGTCGTTAAAACTTGCATCGTTAACTAATTAATGAAGTTATGGAGCATAGAGGAAGTGTTTTGGAGGAAAGACAATCTAAACGGCCTTCATAGGACACAATGATGATAAGAACAAGCTTAAAGAGTAATTTAGTGTGGGCGAGAAGGACTTCGTTATACATATAATAGTATAATGTTTGTTATTTACTGTATTGATTACAAGGTGATAATTATCTCTAATAGGATCCTCCGATACAAAGTCTCCGAATTTTGCTGAATATTCTTTAAATTTTCCAAATTGCAGCTAAAACAAATAGTCACCAGATTTTTCTTTTTTTTTTGTATAATTAAGCCAACTATTCTTCTAATTCTCCGACTTTAAGATCTATTTCGTAAGATTGGGCACTTTCCCACCAATACACTAGAAAAATTGTCCTATTCCACGTGAGTTGTGACTTCTTATAAAGTGTTTGCCTCCTACATTGCGTAATTTTTTTGTTCTTCTCTAGTCTAATGAAAACTTTTATTATTTTTGGTTATCAACTTAGATACTTATTAATTTTGTTTTTAGGTAATTTTTTAAGCATTAAGTTTAGTGCCGATTTGTTTCCCACATTTTTTCGCACTGATTCAAACCTTCCGGAATCAAACAGAATTGAAAAACAATAGACCATGTATTTTATCTTCCACATGCACGGAGCACAACGTAGTTAGCAACTCCTGATCAAAACGTGCAGTCCATTGCCTAGATATAGTAATGAAACTCCTGATTTATATGTTCACTGATTTACTCAAAAAAAGTTCACTGATTAGGGTAAGGTATCAGTATTACATGTCAAATACAACAAGGTTATCGATAATCCCCTACAGATCCGAGATGCTGGCAACTATTAGTTAGGCAAAGCTAATCAGCTCCCAACCATTGAGTCTTAACAGAAAAGGTAGCATCAAAAAATGTAAAAGAATGTTCTTATATCCAAGTAGAGCAATCTAGAACTGGGGGTTCCTTTATTAAAAAGTCTAGAGCGATGTTTTTTGTCCATGCAGTTGATCAATATTAATCAGTCTTCCCAGGCCTGTAGAGGTGAATATATCTAGAGTTGAGGGGCTGTATGGGCCTCGCATTCATTTCTGAATCCTGCCAAAAAGTTGAAGGCATTTTGCTATCTCAAACAGTAACAGACAATTATATACAAAAAATCATTAACTTAATTCTCTGTTAATTAACATATTAAGTGGCCATAGTTGTTTTAATACTTACATCATTGACGGCTTCCTTGAGCATCCTCACCTGCTCCATGGAGACAGTTCGCACCTGAATACCATTTGCTTGTCAATAGTCTTATCTACTAGGATTATGGCAATTTTATACTCCTTCCGGTCCATATTAACCGTCCTATTTGGCTTTTTAAATCAACTGTTTTAGTGCATTTTGAAAAACTAAATAGGACTATTAATCTGGAATAGGGAGTAGTGGTGTACTATATATACATATAAAACAAATTTGTACTGAGTCTGATTAAAACTCATATCATTCTAAGAGAGTTTGTGAATATAGAGCATCAGATCCAGACCTTCTTCAAAATTGTCCAGACAACACCTTCGGTGCAAGGTGGAGTTGTAAGAGAACCCTTGTATCTGTAGTACTTCCTGCTCCCGAGGTTTATATGCTTTGGATTTATTACCCCTAGCTCATTCTTGGCATTGGGCAAGTTCATAATTGGGTGAATGCTGTTCAACATCTGCGAATTTCTTGCTTTAAGAGAGAGAAGTAGATAGAGATCGAGGGAGGTCGAGAGAGAGAGAGAACCTCAGAAAGGAAAGAGTCCGGACGGCCTGTTTTGTACATAATCCCAAAAACTGCAATCTTTTTGTCAGGGCTCTCATGAACCAGATGCATCTCCAAAGCCAACCTACACCCAAGATCATGCTATAATTAATTGGAAACATTAATATCGCGCATTTCCGAATGTGGCTTGCTGGATGTCGCCACCTGTTGAACACACACGGTGCAATCGAAATCGCCCGGCCAGAAAGCGGGTGCCTCCTATCTCAATATTCTATATGATTATCATAAAGTTATGTAGTAATTCAAAAGTGAAAGGGTGCAAGAAGAAAGAGAGGCAGCAGTCCCTACCTTCGGCCATTGATGGAATGCTCTGTTGGGGAATGCCAATGGAGCTGTTTGAGGATATACTCAGTTCCATTCAAATAAATTGCACCTGCTCCATCTATCCATTGTACCTATCACATATTTCATCCATAATAATTATTTTGGTGAATGATGATTCTCCTATAAACCCAATTGTCAATTCGAGTGCAAATTGCATAGATTAAATAGTCTTGATTAACTACCATGATATCATGGCCCCTATTCACCATGGTTGCATTAGCAGGCTTGTATTTCCTCTTTAGCCTTCCCAGATGATCCACCACCTCCACTCTTTCATGCATGAGATCAATCGGAGACTGCATTTCGCCCTTCCCGCAAGCAGACCATTCCTTGTGCATCTTGCTCCAGTGTTCTGGTCCGTTCTCCCGCCCTACAATGTAGCTAAACTCTCTCTCATCCTCTGGTTTTCAAGCACAGATATGTACTAGTTTCAGGCCAAAAGATTGAAAGGAATAGGAAACGTACGTGATGAAACGATCATAAATCTCGGACATGAAATTCTAAATAGAGACCGGTTTACACTAAACCAATCTCATATAGTTTGTATGAGCCAAGCCATTTCTATCCATCAGATCAAGATCTGACGACGGATGTCAAATTGATAGGTAAGTAAGTGTAAATCATCACTCTCGGGCTCATGTAAGCTGCATGAGACTGATCTTACTTAAACTTAGAAAATGCTTCTTCTTCCGCTTTATTCTCACGACCACCTTAAGTGCCCCTCAATGGCAATGCTAGGGATGATCCCATTTTCATTAGCTTTCATCACACTAGCACGTGAAGTTGGCCGTGATAAAAAAGCGAGAGATATAACATTACTCTTTAAACTTTTCCCATTCTAAAATGCATGGTAGCTTACCAACTTCTTGTGATGTCACCGGCGAGCAACGTAGAAGAAAAATGACCAGAAATGATGCAACAAGGAGGATCTGCATGTTGGGGATGAGCTTATCTTTGCATTCCCAAAGGACTGAAAATGGTCTGAGTAGCTCCGGTCTAGATCTATTTATATGGTGTGGCTTGCATGATTGAAAATGATCAGATTTTGTTTCATGGAGGATGGGCTGTCTCCAACTTGACTAAACCTGTTTTTAGTACTGTAATTTTACACATGGGGATGGGCTGTGTTTGAGGCATGACTCATGGAGGATTTTGCATTGAATTAGATAGTCAACTTATTGAAAATAAGCTGCCAGCTGATATACTATGAATAGGAGATGATCTCATTTGCTGCATATCTTTTAGAACATAGTGGCCATTGACAAGCAAATGCATATAACAAAATACTCAATGCCACTGACTCTAGCTAAAGATCAACCTGATGAATATATAATTAAGGAGCATTACCATAAGGATTGACCTTAAAGCTGTTCCCATGTATGTGCTTGCTTCTGACTTAGTGAAAAGTGAAACCGTTTAATCAAGCAAGAATTTCTAATCCAATCGGTCTAATCAAGAATACATATGCTGAATACAGCTAGCCCATGGGGGCGTTCAACCGGAAATGATCCCATGTGATTTGATGTTTAACTACTTAATATATCAACTTCCTGTAACCACGCATGAAATGGTGAGGTTTCAACGTGTGTGCACATTAATTTGGACGATCGACAGTCTCGCGAGGGGCCGGGGGGAATTAAATGTTTTAGTTATGACTTAGGAATATAAAATATACGTTGCATTTACCAGTCAATATTATCAAAGTTGGAAGAGTTGGAGGAGGCCCCAAAGTCAGCCGTACTGAAAGTACGGACTTCTAAAGATCGTCCATAATTTTCGGTTCTTTTCTCTTACTTTTAGTAATTGCCTTGTCTATCAGATTGTAACAGCCTGGTGCTAACTACGTTGGCTGTCAGGTGACATGGTGGTATCATTTTTGTTTAGTTTGTCAACTAATTAGTCTACTTTTGGAGTAAACATACAAGTAGGACATAAGCTGAACATAGCAATTAGTTGACGATTAGTGTCCAACGCTAATTGGAGAATATTAACATTTTTTGAAAAAAATTAAATAAAGCTGTGACCTGTTTCTAGACAGGTGGAAAGTTTGTTCTAGAGAATCCACACCCATTCTTTCAACCTATCTAAAATTGTGGAGTTCCCACTTTCAATCGGGGTATCTAAGCCCACTTCGCGTGGCCCAGAATTGACATGCTATGGGTTCTTAGTGGGCCTCCAAAGCATTCTGTATGCTTAAGTTCTCGGCCCACCGCCGTCTAATACGGACACACCAATGGGTCCCACAGGTGATTAAGAGAACTACTGCCAAAGGTACGCGACCCATCTCCACCGTCCATCTCAATTTTCATCCGCTCACCCCCCATATTACCCCTTCGCCCCCTTTTGAACCAGCTGCTCTTCCGTCTCTTCTTCCCTCCACAACCACCTTCTTCCCATTCTCGCCCAAGCAATGCTTCTCATAAGAATCTCCCGTTACAGAAGAAGACCCAACTCAGCAGAACCGCCTCCTCCACCATCCGCAGCCTCTCTTCTCTCGATGAAGAATCCCAGCTCATTAAACCACCACCCAAGAAACTCACCCACCGGAACTCTTCCTCTTCTCTGAATTGGGTCTTCCACATTATCGCCGTTTGCACGATTTCAGTCTTCTTCATTGCTCATCTCAAGCAAGTCCCGCCCGTCTACCGGAGCTTCTTGTATATTCTGTTACTCCTGCTGGGGTTTTTTTCTTTGCCAATAAGTGCTTCTTGCGGAAGTTCAAGAATTCGCCCAAGGTTGGCGATCCGGTCTGGTGGTTCATCGGCAGTGAAGATGACGAGGAGTCGGTACGCTCACCGGAGAAGGAGTGGAGTACCATGTTAATGGGGACATCTACGAGGGAGAGTTTTACAAGGGGAAGCGCAATGGAAGTGGTGTTCATCAGTTTTTCAATCTGAGGGGGGCTGTACGAAGGGGACTGGCTCGAAGGGAGGTACTACATGTTCGGCGTAGAGAGCTCGGCCAAGGGGAACCGGTACCTTGGGCAGTACAGGCGGGTGCTGAAGCACGGGTACGGGAATTTCAAGCATTTTACCGGCGAGGAGTATGCCGGAGAGTGGTTGAATGGGCAGAGGCATGGAGTCGGAGTCCATACTTGTTCGGATGGCAGCTACTACGCCGGCGAGTTCAAGGGGGCTTTGAGGCATGGACTAACCATTTTCAGTAGATTATTACCTAGTTAGACATTAATTTTTGAGTTTGTTAATTAACAATCTGTGTAGCCAAATAGGCGTATTCGGTCTGTGGTCTACCTGCTTGTGCATTCGAACTGAAAGATTGAGTTGCCCTTTTGGTCTTTCATTTAGAATCATAAATTCCTCAGTAAGATACCCATGTACTAAGATTGCATTTTGGGTGTCCATGCATCGGTGTGATTGCTTATTTTTTAGATTCTCATCTTGTAATTAAGAAATCAAGATCGTCCATTTACATCACAAGGCGATGCTAGCTACCAGAAAAAGAACAAAAGGGTCCATAAAAGATAAAGAGAAGTCCACTATAATAATTCATCTCGACAAGGGAAGGTACCAAATAAAAAGATGAGTGTTATTAATTAAGGGAAATTATATAAAAAATTATAAAAAAAATCCAAAATGACACACTGTAACCAATATAAACCGACGCCTTTCGGTTTAGTTTAAAAAAAAGCCACGCAAGCGTTCGCGCCACGCGGGCACCTGCGTGGCTTGTCATAACACTATTTCGGAAAATATTTGCTACAGTGTATCATTTTGGAAAAAAAAAATTTGATGATTTTTTATATAATTTTCCCTATTAATTACATCTAAAATTAAGCTTATGTTAGAACTTAATAACTCTTAAATAAACTAGATGAAGAGTAACATACCTGAAACCATTGAAGAACATGAAGCTTTAACTTTAATTGCGTTCTTAATTGAAGTGAGCTTCTTGCTTGGCCTTAGGCTGAGATTAACTCATTTAACACATATATTAGGATGATAATAAAACATATATAGATATAGAGAGTCCGGTTACATGAGCCAAATCATCTAGAGCAGTCAAATTTTGTTCCGACGGCGGGTGCCAAATCAGTGGGTGAGTGTGTGAATCGTCACTCCCCTTTGTAGTCAAGATTACTTGGGCTCATGCAAGCTGCATGAGACAAGTCTTATTTGGCTTATATGAGCCCAGTTCAAGCATAGCCGTTGGATTGACATCAGATGGCATTCTGCATAAACATGTATCTGTCCAAAAGACTAGTCTCATGCCCCTTATATGAGATCAGTCTAATATAAATGGATATATTTACATGAGATCGTTTTCATATAAAGAGCATGAGGTCAATCTTTTAGGTAATTGGATTTTGATACGATGGTGTGTATCAAATTAGTAGGTAAGTGAGTGTGTCAAATCAATGTGGCCCATGTGGATCGTTATATAGAACATCCTAGATGTTCTTCTTTGGATCCCGGCCACGTGTCTAGGGATGCTGGCCCCATCGGTGCTTACGGGCACAATAGGCAGAGACTGCAGACCTTCCGTAATATCATACAGTCTAAAACGTACGTGTGCCTTCATAGGCTGAACTACAGAGGTTCATAATAAAAATCAGAGATCACTATAGATCTAACAATGGTTCGTGAGCATACTATGATTCCACCTCGAAGAGTTTCTAACAAGAACTCTTAGTGGAAGAAACAGTTTACAGGGAACTGAGTGATAACTCACAACAACAAAGGTTGTAACAAATAACTTAAGATTTTCATCTCTCAGGGTTGACTCTCATAGGAGTACTATTAAGGCTTCAATGTCTCATTTAGTGATCGACTCACCATAGGAGTGATGAATAGAAATTCTTGATTAACAATTGACTCACCATCAGAGTAACAAGAAGATTGTTCCTTCTCGAACATCAACCAATTCTTATGAGATATAACCACTAATTAACTCATACAATATATTTGCTGCGTGCAGCCCTAGATATGAATTCCCAACACTGACAATAAAATTCACTGGTCATAAAAAAAGAATGCTAGGGTCTGAGAGTTCAAACCCTAGTTGGAACTCTATTGACTCAATAGGTATACAAAAACTGCAAACACGCAGGACACTGCTTCCTTTAAGAATGGATCAACCTAGATCATCTTTTAAGTAAATTATTTTTACTATAATCATCCTTACCCAATATTTCATTATTCATTAAGGTTATCTTAATCATAACCCATCATATATTCAAATCCTACTAAGTAGTAATGTTTGGAAATCCTAGTTTTGTGTACTGTCATTTGCATGACAGTCCACTTTCGACGCTTACTACAATTTGTAAAATTAGATTTTAATTCTAAGATTTTTACTGACAATAGCCCTACGAATCTAGTTTCCAACCCAACATACAATATATATTTTTGACTATTCTACAATTAATTATAACTTTTTAATTACCGCTCATTGGCGCAAAAATAGTTCTGGCCGAGAGGGTCTATCTTAATCCAAAGTGTTATATTCGTATTAGATACATTGTATACCACCTAAGATCATTGTAATACTCATAATTACCCCTTCCTTAGTATGATACAAAACCTTTATGGTACTATAATACAATAGTATTTCTCATCCTATAATACCTTTTATTTGCAAAAAACTATTTCTGCAATTAGTATCTGATTGGTAGACCTTGTTACCCAAATAAAACAACTGATTCTGAACAGAAACCTGAAGGATAATCAAATCAGCTGAAACATAAAAAGGACAACTTTTTGTGGGACAAAAGACGTGACACAAGAATGAACATCAGCCATGAAGATCAGTCACAATACACTACAGGGTGTAATTACTTACCTCTCATAGAAGATACTTATTTTTGAACTCATAGAATAACATAATAATGAGACAATAATATTTGGACAAAACGTTACTAAATCACTCCAACGTCATACTGAATCGTATATGGAATGAACAACATAGAAACCATCTAGGCGCTAGACATGAAATATCAAACATAGACTTATCACCATGATTCATGAATATGTAGATAATCAAATCAATTTCTTTTGAGGGAATAAGCATCACCATCATAGCATGGACAAGAAGTCATAAAATATCTCTCATAGGTGGAATGGGGAAAAACTCATCCTACCACTTTATGCGACGAGTCCCTCAAGTCTTTGCGTAGAACACCGCTTTCTCCTCGCAAAACTGCCTCACTCCGTGGATCCAACATGGCCAACCTTGCTGATCGAGCAATAGAAAAGAGAGAATCACCAATCTCCAAGAGGCTGGACGTTCATGTGCATGGCATGATCCTCTCTTATTGATTTTTATAGAGAAACTCTAGTACAACTAGGAGATTTCCTTCCCAATCTCTTTTCCAAATCAGTTACACACTTTTTAATCTCCACCAATGGTTCAAACCGGATGCTCTCTCAATAGCCCTCCTTGATTTAGTAGGATTCCCAACTAAAAAAGATCACAAAATCACCAAAATCAGAAACTGCATTTGTCGGTGCGATCGATCGATCGCTGCCCAAAAACGCAACAATACAGTAGATATAATCGATCATTCGTAAGGCGATTGATTGCGAATACTAAATTGAAACTCATAGTAGATACGAACGATTGTCACACAATGTGATCAATCACGGCAGTCTTTCGTTCGGTTATAAAATTGACTCGATTGATTGCATCATGGCTGGCGATCGATCACGTCCAAATTTTTTTTCTCAGATCAACTTCTTAACTGAATTCCAAAATTTCATAAAATTAATGGCAATGGAAAGCTTACCTCAAGTATAATAACAACAATCCCGCCATCTCGTCGATTAATACACCCGCATTAAAGATTCAAAATTTCTGTGTATTACAATATATATATATATATATATATATATATATATAATATCAGTTTATATGAGATCATTCTCATATAAGGAGCATGAGGCCCACATTTTGGGTGGTTGGATTCCAATCCGATGGTGGGTGCTAAATGAGTGGTTAGGTGAGTGTGACCCATCACTCACCCTTCAAGCCATTAGATCAATATCCAACAACTACGACATGAACTAGCATCATATAAGCTATATCTGAGCGATCTTATTTAAACTTTTCCACACACACACACATATAACCGATTTACATATGATCGTTTTCATATAAGGGGCATGAGAATAGTCTTTTTAGTTGTTGGATTGCTATCCGACGGTGGGTATCAAATCAGTGGGTCGGTGAGTGTGAGCCATCACTCACCCTTGTAGTCGTTAGATCAAGATCTAACGACTACAACTTCAATTGGCCTCATATAAGCCAAATGAGAGCAATCTCATTTAAACCTCTCTCTCTCTCTCTCTCTATATAAATATATATATACATATATATATGTGCAAAAAATTTAAATGAGATCACTCTCATATATAGCTTATATGAGGCTAATTCAATTTGTGGTCGTTGGATCTTCATCTAATGGCTACAAGGAACTCACCTACCCATTGATTGATACCCACCCTCATATCGGAATCTAATGACCCAAAAGATTGGCCTCATGCCCCTTATATGAGAACAATCCCATGTAAACTGTTCTCTCTCTCTTTCTCTCTCTCTCTCTCTCTCTCTCTCTCTCTCTATATATATATATATATATATATATATATATATATATATATATATGCACACACACGTATATGAAAACAGGGGCACCCTAAATAAACAACAAGACCTGGGTTGTCCATCAAATAAGTCCATATCAATATCAGGAATTTGTCACTAGCCACAAGTTTGTCTTCACAGGGATTGAATATAAAGCCCATTATCCAATAACTTTTAGAATTGGGCCACATAATGTCTTTAAAGAAAACACCCAACAATTTATCTTTCATGCAGGCTTTCCAGAGTACTAAGCAGAATAGATGATGAATATGCATGATACTATTATATTAGGTTTAAGTTTTTTACAATACATTATCGTAAGTTTTAAGCCCTTCTCAATGTGAATACTTCCTATGTCCTTAATTATTATTACCATTGCAAAAATATTATGGTAATAATAATTATGGACAGAGGAAGTAATCACATTGAGACGGGCTTAAAACCTACTATAATGTAGTGTAATTTTTTAACCTAATATAATAGTAGGGGATTTTTCTAAATAGTATATATTAAAATAAATAATAACTAATCAAGGAAGAGGCAAACTTAATTCCCCATCTGGTTATTTGACATGCCACGTAGGCACCAGTGTGGAGCTGGTCCATGCGCAGTTTTTTTCTCACTTTGACCCGAAAGACGTCACTAGAAGACACGCATTCTTCTAATAATAAGAAAAATATCATAGATGCTTTCTATTTTGTTATATTTTTAACTAGCGCGTTATTGGAAGCGACGCTTTCCTGTAATAATAAAGAAAGTGTCTCTTCTACTAACACTTTCTATTTTGTTACTTATTCAACTAAGGTGTCACTAGAAGAGACGACTTTCACTTGTAATAAAGAAAAAATCTATTTCGTAAAAAAAAAGTAAGACATTATTTCAAATGACGTCTTCAGAGTATATTTCATAAAAAAAGTACGCTATCATTTCAAACAACATCTTCAAAGACTTTGGGGTAAGCTTGTTGCCGGTTTTTGGACTTATTTTTTTGTTAAGATACGTTTAAACGTTATTTGAAACAACCCCTTAGTTGAAAATATAAGAAAATAAAAAGTAGCAGTATAAAAGACGATCTCCTTATTACTAAAGGAAGACGTCTATGCCACTAATGCATTTCGGGTCAAATTGTAAAATAAATAAATTGCGCCTACATGGCATGTCAGATAACCAGATTGGAAATTAAGTTTGTCTCTTTCCCGATCGGTTAATATTATTTTAACATATATTTTTTGATAAAATCCCCATAATAGCTGTAAATAAACATGGAGATATGAGATGAATAACTCTTATTAACTAAAATTATATTCCCTCCGTCCAATGACGCCCATATGCATTGAAATGAGCTAGATTAAGGGGCTTTAAGGTGGTAAAAAAATAGACTTCTCTCTCCCTCCTCACCCATGATTTTAGTCGCGAGGGAGGGAGCAAAGTCAGCCATTCAATCATGTTTATATGAGCCTAAGCTCAAGCACGTTCGTTAATTTGAGCAGAGATGATTGGGCCGCCCAATTTCAATCGAGAAGGGGCAAGGCAGGTTCTTATCACCGCAAAAACTGCCTCACTCTGTACGCTATTGGATTTTAACCCCATAAACATTTTCCTTAAGGGTGTGTTTGGTTGGCAGGAAAGGAAAAGAAAAATTGAAAAAAGTCAAAGTCTTTTCTTGTTTGAGTCTTTGGATAAACAGAAAAATTTAATAGTTAAAAATTATTTTTCTCTATCGTGGTGACCACACAAAAATTTCAGTTATACTTTTTTATTTCTCAAATAGAAAGAAAATGCAAAAAAAAATCCAACTCCCCCTCGTTTTTTTTTTCTTGTTCTTTCTTTTTCTCTCTGACCAAACAGACCCTTAGGATTTATGCCAAAAAGACCAACCCCTGGCACAGAGGCTACCATTGAATTTCAAACTGTAGCAATTTAAGTGGATACTCCCTCAGTCCCAAATGAGTATTAACATTTGGTTTTCCCGTTAATAATCACTTAGCTATTTACGATAAAAAAGGACACCGCCTGTCCCGAACAGAGTTTTCGCGCCAAAGCCCCCGAATCTTACGAGCATAGCTCAACTCATAACCCACTTTCACCCGTCCGATTTCAGACATCCACGGCCCCAGTCACTTCTTCTTCTTCGCGCTTCTTTCAGAGATCACAACTCCGATGGTCATGGAGGGGAGGAAACCGGCCAGGCTAGCCGGAGCCTCCTCCTCCCTCCGCTTCTCCACCTTTCACAACCTCTCCGCCCTCGACGACGACCATGACGAGTCCCACCTCCCAGCAGCGAGCACCCGACCCGCCGCCGAGCTCACCCGTGAAACCACCACTCTGTACTGGGTCCCCCCTCTCGTGGTCATCCTCGCCGCCATTTCCTCCTCCGTCTTCCTCCTCGTCTACCTCAGAGAGCGGGCTCCCATTTACAAGTACTTGTTCTTGCTGCTGCTGATTCTGGCGGTGGTTGTCGTCTACTTCTCCCAGAATCGGTGCGGATTCAAGTTCTCATGGGGCAGAATTTGCGGCCGGAAGTTCAGGACTTCGCCGAGGGGTGACGAGAGGGCGGTCCGTTGGTTCATCGGAGGCGAAGGCGACGACGATTCGAGGAGGTTTACGGGAGAAGGGGTGGAGCATTACGAGAATGGGGACTGCTACGAGGGGGAGTTTCGCCGCGGGAGGTGCAATGGACGAGGGGTTCGGACGAGCATCCGAGGCGGGAAGTACGAAGGGGACTGGGTCGACGGGTTGTTCGACGGGTACGGAGTCGAAAGCTTTGGAGAGGGGACGAGGTACCTAGGGCAGTATAAGCAGGGGATGAGGCAGGGCTTTGGGCAGATTATTGCGTTCACAGGAGAGAATTACACCGGCGAGTGGTTGAAAGGCCGCCCACATGGGTTTGGCGTTCACAAGGGTCTGGATGGAGACTGGTATGCTGGGGAACTCAAGCTTGGAGTGAAGCATGGAATTGGATGCTACCTTTTCCGGTACCAATTCTCATTTTATTACTGTTTTATTAAGCTGATATCTTCTTTCTGTCGGAATTTAGGGAAGTCATTATCGACTCTTATGTTGATAATTAGATTACTTGTTTTGCTTTTTCTTTTCTCTGTTGGTTGATTTAGCTATTTGAGTTTGGTCTTGTTCCTCTTTCTAATAAGGTTGTAATTCTGATTTTCTTTAGGTATACTTGTAATTCTGATTGAAAAATGCAATTATTTAGGTTAATAATCATTTAGCTATTTGCTGTTTATCAAATTAAAGGATAGAGGTGTGGAATTTCTTCACTGAATTTTTTCCTTTGATCATTTAAGAGAAATCGCATGGCAACCATTTCAAATGTGTATTTGTTTGATAATCCATCAACAGGCATGGTGATTTTTTCATGCTGGTTTGTTTGGTTTTTATTTTTTGGGGGTAGTAAGAATTTGATAGATTTACCAAAATTTTGTTGTTCCTTACTGAGAGAACGACGTTAGACCCATTGTAAAACTAGCACCATCACCTGTTATAAATTGCTTGGTATGCTTATCTGAGGCTAACTTTTAATTGCTATTATGTGAATTTGAAAAAAAAAATATTATAAAAAAAAAAGCAAAAAGAATTTGAGGAAATTGAAATGGAGCTGTGCATCTTGCATCAGTCCCCAGCTATAAAGGAAGTCCTGTCATCAGAGGTAGATGACCTCATGGATGTAAATTAATGGGAAAATTTATTCAGTTTGCTTCAGTATGGAGTTAAGATAATGCACTGTCACAGAAATTGTTGTGCTACTGGTTTGCGCTTGTTTTTCATCATGGCTGTGAAAACACAAGTGCTGTAATTGTAGACACTATGGATTCCAGTTACCCAAAAAAAAACTACGGATTGCTCTGGGCTTTCGATTACTTCTCCATAGTTGTGACTTGTTCTCCTGTCGTTCGATGCAGTGATGTATTTTATCCCCCTCAACAGGCTTCATTTTTTTTATTCAAGATTATAAAGTTCATCTGAATTTATCGAGCCAGAGTATCTGATATACCTATGAATTTAAAACCGAATTTAAAACCATTATCGTCTCTCAGTTTTTATTGCAAAGTTCACTGATGGCTATATGATATATTGTGACCTGAGGGCTTTACATAACATATCTTATCCCTCTCTGCAACTACTGCATCTTGACATTTTCAAGATATTTAGAACTAGAACCTAGTTCGTATATTGTCTTTTTCAATATATGATCAGTCTCTCTTCTCCACTGTAAATGTTAAAGAAAACTTTTGTCTTGTAGGAATGGAGATAGATATGCCGGAGAATACTTTGCAGATAAACCTCACGGATTTGGAGTTTACCACTATATCAATGGTGACTGTTACGAAGGATCATGGCATGAAGGCCGAATTCAGGGTTTAGGGATGTACACTTTTCAAAATGGGGAAGCACAATACGGCAAGTGGGACACTAAAATTCTGAAGAACCCACACCCTCAGTTATCCGATTCAGTGCCCAAAGCAGTTCAGGTGCATCTATGCTTGCTGTATACTGCCTCTTCTTTCTTCCAAAATTTGTTGTTGGTGTTTCTACATATTAATATTAAACCATGTTATTCCTTACCAAGGCTGCAAGAGATACTGCAGACAGAGCCAACAGCATTCCTCATGCTGATAAACAGATAAAGAAGGCAATCATGGCTGCCAAAGAGTCAGCTGCAGCTGCCAGAGTTGCTTCATCGAAAGCGGTTCGATATCAGATGAAGTGAACTTCAATGTCTGAGAAAGTACACAACAATTTGCCAAAATTTCTTTTGCATTCATAAGAAAATAGGATAGGAAAGAAATGATGATGATGATTGCTCTAACTTGTCATTGCCCAGCCACCAGAATTGGTTTGGCCTGCACTCTAGGAAAAAAAAAAAAGAGAATACTGTTGTAAATACGCCACACTGCACATACACTTTGATATCTAGTTTTATACACAGTTCAATAGAGAAATTTTGGTCAGTTGGCCTATAGATGTAGTTCGCGGTGTAATTCAGTCGACTATAATCTTTTCAGTCAGTTTAATGTCTCGTCTATTCACATAAAGGTGTTCTGTGAAAATTGGTCGACTATACAGCGTTATGTGTTCATAAAGTGGCTGCATTGGCTATGCAGGCCCGATCGGGCTTTCCATATATTACTCCCCCACCTGAACGTTTGGAGAAGGATTCTATCTGGTGAGCGACTCAGTGGTCACTACACATTGAAGTCGCCAATAAAGTGAAACGATGAGCATCTGAAGAAAGAATTTAAATCCATCTCTTCCACGAAAAGCATTTAATGGCTTGATTGGTTGCACCAATTTTCTTTAAGCAGTGGGGCCCTCTTTAGCTTTATCCGCAAGCAATTTCCACCTGGGACTGGGCCAAATGAATGGCCTTCTGGCGCACTTGGGCCTACATAATGGGCTTCTTCCTTCACCGGTGAGTTTGAATCCGCTTCGCTTCCCTCTCCCGCCGATTCATAGACTTCAAATATCCGCCAGCGGAGTGAGTCACTCATTCCTTCCGTTTCAGAGAAGGGAAAGAGAGAGAGAGAGAGAGAGAGAGAGAGAGAGAGAGAGAGAGAGGAAAAGCGAGTTGGGGAAGGCAAGAGAAGGAATCTCGTGCAACATTGGCGAACGCGTTTCCTGGCATACAATTGGAATATGCTTCCCCCAACTGATTCCACAAAACCACCCTATTTTCATTCATTCATTCTTTCCTTTTCCCCCTCCCTCTACTTTGTGAAGAAGAAGAAGAAGAAGAAGAAACAAGCTCGTTAGAAGAAAGCATCAGTAGCTACTTACTGGCCATGGCCTCCCCCCGACCTCCGCCAATCATCACCATCACCCTCCCGAGAACCTACCGCCTCTTCTGGTGCTACCATTGCCAGCGCACCCTCAGAATATCTCCTCTCTCGCCACATGCCGAGGGACTCCTCTGCCCCCGTTGCTTGGGGCAGTTCGTTTTGGAGCTGCCTTCTCCCAGCCCTCCCTCCGATCGTCGATCATGGATAATCTTCAGCCCAATTGGTGCAGCCCACCCCGCCCCCTCCCCGGGGGATGATGAGTCTCGGCCTCCTCCTTCGGCTCCGGTTGCCAATGACCCCAGAAATTTCTTCATTGGGCCTGGCCTGAACGAGCTG
This sequence comes from Houttuynia cordata, assembly GCA_039654745.1. Lineage (NCBI taxonomy): Eukaryota > Viridiplantae > Streptophyta > Magnoliopsida > Piperales > Saururaceae > Houttuynia > Houttuynia cordata. Next base: position 27,246,893 of record CM077504.1, read on the forward strand.
ATTGAGGAGCTCACCCAGAACGGCCACCCCGGCCAGCCACCCGCGCAGGAATCAGCGATAGAATCAATGCCAACAGTGAAGATCACACAGGCTCACCTGCGTGACGAGTCCAATTGCCCGGTCTGCAAGGAGGAGTTTGAGGTGGAGGAGGAGGTGAGGGAGATGCCCTGCAAGCATGTCTACCACACTGATTGCATTGTCCCATGGCTTAGGATTCACAACTCCTGCCCGGTTTGCCGACAGGAGCTGCCCGGCTCATGCACTGACTGCGGAGATGACCTTCAGGACAATACCGAGGCCGAGCGCAGGCGCCGACGCCGGCGAATGTGGAACCCATTTGCTTGTATGTGGCCCTTCCGTCCTCGCTACCATGATCCTCAGGTGGATTGCATTTCCACTAGTCCTGGTGGTAAATATTGGTTTATTTTTTCAAGTTAATTTGATTTTAGATCTCAGCAAGTCCTCCAAAAAAAAAAGAGATCTCAGTAAATCAAAGAAGTTCTTGTTTTTTCTTTCTTTTGCACCTGAATTTAGTCAGCCTTCTCGAGAATGTTTAGATATCAGCATCTGCACTTCCATTGAAACTGATCATGTTATGGCTTATTGTTGGCTGTTTGTTGTTCTTAGTAATGTGTTCTTTTCCAACACTTAGATCGTGGTGGCGCTCTTGGTTTTTTCTTTAGTCCTCTATGAGCTTGTTCAATGGGCTAAAGGCGATCAGTATTAACATTCGCCAAAACTGATTTTTGAGCAAGTAGGTAAGCATGCAATCAACTATCAGCATATAATCCATCTCATCCTAGGAAGCACCGATACGGATACGGCGATACGATACGATACGGGTATGGTGATACGGCAATTTTTAAAAAGTCCCCACATGATACAAATATTTTTTATATTTTTAAAATATATTTTAAGTTGGTCCTTAGTGTCAATAGTCAATAAATATAGTAAATAAATTTCATAAAAGAAAAATACAGAAGAAATCAGAAAGTTAGCACTTTGGCTCATCATTTTCCAACATTTTGACGAACAAAACAAATTATAAACAACATAATTACCATTTCATCAATAATTTGAGCACGTATGATAAAAACAAAACTAGATTAAAAATAAACCCAGAAAACACAGCAGCAATCAGAAAGCTAACTCTCTATTTTCTATCACAGTCCAAAAATCAAACATATATTTCCCAAATTAATCACACAATCAACCTGCATTGATGCAATAACCACAAACCAACAAGCTCGAATAAATCCAATACCTCCGGTCAAAAGAATTATCAGCAGAACATCCCAATGCAACCACCCCAAAATAAATTATATTTTTGAAAATAAGTATAATGAGGAATAAAGATTTTATATAAAATAATTATCCAAAAAAAAAAGATTTCATATAAAACGTATTGGCCCCGTATCCGAAATGTATCGGAATTTTAAAAAAAAAATTTAAAAAGACATGCCACGGATACGCAGGCAGCAATATCCGTGGCATATCCGTATCCGATACGTATCCGATATTGATACGTGAGCCAAAACCCCGTATCGGTGCTTCCTAGATCTCATCTCTCTATACTTCTTCATGTTCTCATTTATAATAATTTTATTTTACACATATTCTTCTAATACATCTTTCTGTTAAGAATGGACGTGTTTAAAAATTATTCTCAAAATGAAGTTGTTTATCGAGCAAGTCTGATTACCGTCTGTGTAAATTTGAATTTATACAGTGTAAATAATATGCATGTAAAGTAGAAAAGAAAGTCATGTAAACTCATTTCTGCTCTAATTGGCTACATAAATACAGCATTTTAACTTACAAGTTCTTCTAGGAAGATTTTCTATGTTTTATTTTTTTATGTATAATCTACATTTTTCAGTTAATTCTTCTACAACTTTGATCTGTTTTAGGCTGGAGCTGGTATGCCCCTAAATTTCAGCATTCATGGTCTCAGGTGCATCCTAAATGATGGCGGCTCATAATGGAGCCTAGAGATGGTTACGATTGTAGATCTTTTTCATTTATACAGCAACATGGCTTGTACTCATGAGATATATGTATAAAAGTCTGCACAAATGAATCTCATGTCTAAATCAGTATCATAAGAACTTTTATAAATGTTATCATGGTCAAGTTTTCTTTTGACGAAAGATTTTTTTTTTTCGTTTTTTCATGGTGGATGCTTTTTTCATGAAAAAATAGGGATTAGTTAACAGCGATAGACTCCACCATACAGATATTTCATTAGGATTTTTCAGTAACATCTAAAATTTAAGACACATGTATAACCACAAAATAACTTAGTAAGGATGGTACTGGGAGAAGTTTGTGGCAATCCTATCCAGATAAAATAAGATCAAGATTTAAGAGGCTGGAAGAGTGGAAGTGGATTAATAAATTTCAGAAATGCCTTCTTGCTTTAAAGAGGATTTACTTACATCATCCATATTGTGGCTTAAGGTCAAGTTGCAGACAGTAACCCTTAACTGCAATCGGGAGGCAGAAGCATATTCCAGACAAAAAACTAAAAGCATCCTTCTTTACATTCGACAAAATTTAAGTATAAAAAACCTTCCTTAAGTAGAGTCGACATTAGTAGCTAGATGGAATATTGTGATGATGTAAGTAAAGATGATAGACCCGTTTTGGTTGAACCAAAATAAATTAGAAAACTCTGAACCGACCCGGCCGGACGGCGGCGGCGCGCGTGTGGGTTAGCCCACCTAGGTTCATGGTTCATGGGTCCAACATCTCTCTCCCCCACAAAAGTGGGGTGGCCCTTGGGCCTAACTTCTAAGGCCAACCTTGGACCTTATATACCATCCACAATCCATCCTTGGTGTGGATGTGGGACTATTCATCCTTCACCCAATTCACTCATTCATCTCATAGTAAGTGGGTTTTAAACATAGGTTAATTTACCCACTTCTAACAGGAGCTTCTTAGTAATTTTTTAATTTGTAACAAAAAATAAGTAAAAGCAACATTCTTTACATCTCACCATCATGGCCGTCTTTTTTAGCAGATAGCCAAATACTTTTAACTTTAATATTTATTGGTGGCATTGGGGACAGTGGAATGAAGCTGTTTTCATAGTTAGTCGATTCATTTTGGAGAAAGTTAAGAAAGATTGTATTTGTTGCTTACATGATCAATCAGCAAAACATCTTCTTCCTCTTCCAAACGTGAGAGATCTATAGCACGTTGTCCAGTTACAGCTCCAAAAGGGTAATATCATACCAAAACATCTGTCTTTTCAGAAGATTTCCCAGTTGACAAATACTCGGGTGCAATATGCCCCATGGTTCCCCGTATTTGGGTTGTAACATGGGTCAATTTTGTATCCACCACTTTAGCCAGCCCAAAAGCTCCAAGTACTGCCTCAAAAATTTCATCGGGTAAGATATTTGCAGCCTTCATGTCACGATGTGTGATCTTTGGGCTCCAATGCTCATGTAGATACTCCAAGCCATGCGCTGCACCAAAAGCCACACGTTTTCTTTTAGGCCAGTCGAGACTTTTCTCCCTAGGCTTCAACTCTGCAATCAAGAATGTTCACATTTCTACAGAGAGGAAACAACTTATGGGCATTCTGCACAGAATAGGGTACGCTACCAAGCAAAAATAAAGAACAGAGTAGGATATGCTTGACACACACAATCTGATGAGGATCTTGACGTTCTATTAGTGAGATACACACTAATAATACTATGTTTTGGTTGCACCAGTGGCTTACCAATTTAAAACTCTGATGCATCTAGATGTTTGAATTTGAGACTCAGCCTCGCTTAAGCATTGGACGAAACCATGCTTACTTACAGCCTCCAACTGAAAGCCATTTGGAGGTGAACACTCTCTAAATGAATGCAAATAGCACAGAACATGCGGATAGAAAGATCTATCAAGTTCTAGCTATCCATTTTGATCCAGCTTTAGAGTGTAGCTGAAGTCACGCAGTTAACTCACGGCATGAAAAATTGCTGCACACTAGAAGTTTTTAAAGTATCGATCTTCTAATGCGCAAGTGTCACTTTTATAAGTTGATTCAATTTTATTGACCTTGATGTTAATTTGGAAGTTTATCATGTTTATCATAGAAAGCTAGCAAGTCCTACGTAAAGGAGGATTAAGATTTGAGCTCCAACATGAGGATACTAGTTTTAATGACTTGATGCGAACACATTTAATTTAAATACTTGAATGGCCTACCTCGTAATAAGCAACACTGAGGTTTTCCATGTAGGGGTAAACCAAAATTCTCTCTGCGGTAAACTTTACCGAAGCCCCCCAGACCAATTGCATTATTCTCATTAAAGTTGTCAGTTGCAATTTGCATCTCACGCCATGAAAATCTTCTCACTTGTCCAAATGAAGTCTTCATGTCGTCTTCACCTGAAAGGACACATGATAAATGAACCTACACATCGGTGTGAAATTAAAATGCCATATCCACTAGTTTAAAGGAGAGAGAATTTTTAGTGAAATATGTGAAACAAAAACGAGACATAGCCTATAAAATGTCTAGTATTCAAATACTTGTAAATGACACAACAATTTGAAATCAACACTAGTGATTTTAGCTTTCAGCACGAGCATTCAGAAATCCTGGATTCATCTCGATCAACTAAGATCACATCAGTTGGTAGTTCCAACTTTCTCTTCCACCAAATCCTTATTTTCTAAGAGACATATAGGCAAAAGATGACAAAAGACAAAACAAACCAGCCACTGTAAATGGAGGTGCGAACAAAGCCTCTTTGCAAGAAAATTTTACTTTTATCTTAGGATTTTGATGCAGAAAATCATGCCAAGAATTTTGTATTCAATTGAAGCTATATGATACTGTATTTCAAAGGGGTGTTGAGAGAGTATCCAGTGCTTATGGTAGGGCTAGCTGTTAAAGACAGATGCAGAACTTATTCTTCTTCATGCGAGTGGGGCTAACTTTGGACACAAATACACAAATCTATATCAGGCATGAGGCCGTATGCTGAAAGTTTCGACTTGTAAGAATTAGCAGCACAATGTATATGGAAAAAGTAAATATCCGCTGTGGCGCATTATAGGGCTGACGGATGAGATTAAACAGAGTGCATTATTTAAGGCGGTATATAATCCATCCTGCCCCAAGGTGTCCGGTGCACGCGCAACAAGCACCAACCGCATATAAACTTAGGAAACGGCATGTATACTCATGCAAACTCAAACAATCATAATAAGTATTTTGTGACTACTTGCAAATTTTTGTCATCCACGCTACACATGGAAGGATTTATAAACAAAAATTTCTAGAACAGTTATTAAGTCTTAAAAATTCAGGAAAAGATAGCGTGAGATTACCAGGAACATCAACAAAATGATCATGCTTAGGTCGCCACAACCGGCAATACCAAAATATGATGATTGCCACAATGGTCAGAACAAGAAATGAGCTACCTACAGCACCAACTACAAGTCCAAGCTTGGACTTGCTAAAAGTACCTGTCATTGTGGTATTTACCAGCATCCTATTTAAGATTCATTCATCAAAGTAGAATAAAATTGAATAGCATTTTACTGAACATCATTTTTCTCCTTTTCCGCTTGTGGAGTAGCTCTAAACAGGAAACACTCTTGTAACCGTTACCACAAGAAACACACTAAAGCACTTTGTCTATCTAACCTGGGCACAAAAAACATATGTGAGAAAGACATAAGAAATTTCTCACGCTTCCCTAATGATTGCTTGAATCAAGGGCAGAAGAAAAATTTTCAGTTTATGCACTAAAAGTATCTTTTCAATTTAGCTGCCATAGCTCAACCTTGCGTCAATTTTACAAGGATTTCTTCTTCCATCTGACAAGCAAAGAAATATACTAGGACAGATAAACCAGAAAAAAAAAGCTCATCAGACCAAACGAACCAGTTTATCATAAATCACGGCCTATTGAATTTCCATAACGGGAAGTGTGAGAAACCATTTTGAGGTGCTTCTAATATTGTGTAGACTTGAATTCAAAGAACAGTTAGAACTCAAGAGTAGTACTATCGACTACGTCAATGAATATGTATGGAAAGCTATTTCATACTTAAAAACCATCAGAAATACTCTTATGAAACGTTACCTCTTCTAGCCATTGCATGGGCAGGCCAAAGGGAGTGAGGCAATGGTACACAAAAAGAAGCTGGGAAGGAAGAACCAGGGTACAATGGTTGAGCAATGAGCACTACTTGGCGGGACCCATATGTCCATTCAAAAAAATCCAAGGGGCAAGGACCTTGGCTGGTTTTGCTGGGGAATGAGAATCATCCCAACTTGGTTTACAGAAACTAGTTGGAGAATAACGGCCTCCTGTGTCTACTGTCCACTCTTCCCGACCAGTCTACTTCGTTTTCCCGACCAGACACCGTGACCAAATCTCGTGACCAAAAACATAATCCTTCTGTTCCTTCTCAGTTGTATGCATTAGAAAGCCATGATTGAAAAAATTAGGTGCATTTTGTTCACTGATTCAGGATAAATAATATAGGACAGAGGGAGTTTAAGATATCTATGTACTAGGTCAGTTAATATAGTGCGTAGACATGTCAGGAATATTTGGCTCCCAATCAGGCTAAACGCATTCATTGGCTAATGCTTCAATGAGTAGTGGTGGCTGCCCAAAAGTTGCAACTTATTAGGTAGAGAAAGTTGCCGAAATTACAAAGAACGTAGAGCCTCAAAACTCATTAGAGCCTCAAACATGTTGTGTAGGGAAAAAGGCGAGGTGAAAGTGGTCAAGTGATTGATGACGGTTTTTGGGGGGTTCTTCTAGAAGATCACTCCAAAAACTGCTCTTCGATATCAACTGATTATAACGTGACATATAAGGCATTTTAGCCAAATAAATTTGTTAATGTTTGGCCTGGACACAACATTTGGATTGCGTTTGGAGCCTCCAAAAGATATGTTGGCAAAAGAATAATTTGTACCTTCCAATGCAAATCCCAAGTCCATATGCATCTGACAAGTAGTCGCCCTTAAAAGATGACAAATATATACAGTATATAACTTTTCTAGGCACCAAGTTTGCTTTGCTGCCTACTAACCCAACAATAATTAGCATCTAAGAAAAGCTTCTTAGAGTAGATGATCACACATTTAACCACTAAATTACTATTCTAAATCACAAAAAGTTTAGGGCCCAATTATGCCATTTGCTCCCCACATAAAGCACTCATCTCAGTGCTGAGAATACGTGACTGATACACGTGAGAGTGACAACAAAAGGTATTCGTCAATGGGCTTCTGTGGATTAAGACAGCACATGAATGGATGAAAAAAATCAGCATTCCAGAATTTCCAAAAGTGACTTCCATATCGCACCTGAATCGCTTTGCTTTCCCAAAAAGAAGTGATCATCACCATCAGAATCATTAATCAAAGCCCTCTAGACGGCTCGTTGAGACCAACACAAGAATCATGTTTCTCTTCTTAATTCATACTTATTAGACTTGGCATTTATGCCTTATAATTATGCACTCTTTGGTGCATCACTGCATCTAATCCTCACTTACCTCGACTAGGGTGATCGTGACTTGTAGTGCTTTGCTCTAAGGTCTACTTGATTCCACCTCATTGGAGATTGAGTTCAATAAATTATAGGAGTAATGAAGTGGAAACTAGAATGAAGTTTCGAGATGTTGTTTTCGTATCAATGTTATACAACATGAGGTCTAACCGTCCACACTGGGTATGGTGCATTTCAGAATGAAATAAAGCAATCTAATTCTCTATTATAAACGCCAATAGATCGCACAGAATACACCCTGTGGAAACCATGCTGTAACCATAGGCAACCTGGTCTTCTAAACTGGTGACAATCTCCAATCAGATATCAAGACCTTTAAGAGGTCATTCTCTCCTATTCTGGAGAAGACTCCATGCCTACCTCAAAGAAGCATAATATATTCATTTGTCTTGCCAATGCGTAAATGACCAATTTGAATAGATTTCAAAAAAGAAATGCGGGAAAGCATATGGTCTTCATGACAAACTAATAATAATATTGTCTGCCATGAAAATTAATACTCCCTCCATCCAAAGATATCCGTCCTCACTAGAAAACCAAAATGAAATGATTTTAGTTCATTTTGATTTTCTAACAAGGACATATATTATTGGATGGAGGGAGTAATAATAATCTGGCATGAAAATTTAATAAGATTGCTAAAAACTCGAGAACTGCCTCCAAAAAAGAATCTAGAATTTATATTCATGACTTTGTATAGGCAATTATGTCATTTTGATTGCACAAGAACTGCATGAATGGCCAGAAAACAAAACAACAGGCCGAATGTCAATCTAAATCATAAAAGGATCCCTTTCGATAGGTTGAAATGGGTTCTTCTCCACTGACATATCCCTACCTGACATGAAGCCTTGAGTATACGCTGCATTCTTGAGAGTCACCTGCAATGAGATGCCAATCATCCTAATGTAAGAACAATTCGGACAAATACCTCATAATCCACTAGTTATTCAAAGACTAAAATTATCCTAGTACACTTCCATTTGTTAACATTCCAAAGTGGCAGATTCAGAAGCACATAGGCTTTAAATTTCTGAGGGTATTGAGAGATATCATCTACGAGTGGACTAGAAGGATTTAAATCTTAGAGTAAATAATGACAAATTCCAACCGCTAAGATCTCCAAATCCTTTCGAAGAACACGCTCCCTGGCATCATTTAACACTGCAGATCCAAGCTTTTCTCCATGCTGTTAACAAGACATTTTTTAGTTCTGAGAGGTACTTAGATAATCACACTCTTATACGAATCATCATTAAAAAAATGGTCATGTCACCTCTGATAGAAGTGTTTGAGAAGTTTTCTGAATGATTTTATCAACAAATTTCGCAATATCAGTAAGTGAAGCCAAGGTATGACAGTCATTGCTCTGCTTCTCTGCTGGTCCTTTACTTGCCTTTGTCTTAGCTTTCCCTAAAAACATCAAAATGAATTAAAGGGCAATAAGAAAATCATAGCACAATCAACAGGAAGTTCTCTTTGATGATACGCATCTCTGAAGCAAGGGTCCCGAGTTTGAATCCCTACTCCGTTGGCCACCCACCAGGGGTTATATCCCGATTTACCCAGTGCATATGATGGGTGGGAATTATACGTACCCGAGGGGATTAGCAGCGGGATACGGTACTCTGAGAGGCTGGTTGACCTGCCTCTTCTAGTCAGGTCCTAAGAATTCCAACACCCCTCCTTATATTAAAAAAGGTCTCTTTTATGATCCAGAATTGTAAAGAAAGAACTAATGATATTTTGTACTGACAAGGAGACACAAATTTTCCTCAGCCAGTCTTGAATTCTTCACTTTCCACAGTCATAGATGAGGCCTTTAAGATTATTCTGATAATTTCAATAGTTATTAAATCACAGCTAGATTACTAACCTATATCTTTAGTACATATTCTACAACAAATGCAAAAGCATTTTCTAGCAACAAATTTTGACCATCATAAATTATCATATCATAATTGTGCTGTTGGTAACAACCATCACAAGCAATATCATGACATAGAATAATAAAATATAGTGCAGAATAATGTTTGACATAGTTTGCAGGTTGAGTATATATTGATTATCCTCTTGTATTGAAAGGAAGGCTCTGCATTCGGACATTGGTTGATCTTAGCATGCTAGCCGCTGCTTCATTTCGTATGTAACAAGATAAGACAAAAAGATGATTGTCTGATAGATAAAATATATAAGTGATTTCTTGGAAGCACATCCTCTATGGGAGAACTCAAAATTGCAAGAAGAACTGCTACTACTCTTAAGTTTGGTACACTATGGTTGGACATTATCATGATGAAAGAGCAAATGGCACCTTGATGAAAATATATGGTCACTAATTAATTATAGAACAAAAATTAAGCACCTACCTCACCTTATAAAAGTAACTAGGTAAACTAAAACTTTTAAGAGTCCATAAAGCTGTACCAGTAACTTCAACTGACTTCTTCACAGGAACATGGTCGACAACAGGAACTTGAACAGAAACAACTTTCTCAACTGGCTTTAGAACAACAGACACTTCCGACGGAACAAGATATGCAAGATCAGGAGGCTGATCCTTGCCCACAACAGGATTAGCCTACAAATATATTAAAAGTGAAGATGATGCCACTTATCAAGCAAACATTAAACAAGCACATAAGGATTACCTCCAAATCCACATATGAAGGTTGCCTTCCAATAGAAACCAGAAACTTGTCAAGATCACAGGCAGCAAGCGCTAAATAAAAAATTTTGAGGATATAACATGGTCAGTGTAACTTTTATATAACTAAAAACTGATTATGCAAGATTTTTTTTCAATATATTGCATTTGTATGTATAGAAAGACTATCCTTTTGGATAAATATAGCAAGGCATTAGGCTTCTTGAGAATGAGGTGAATTTACAACGGAGCAAAATTCATTTGTTTGATGGAAGTAACAACAATCAGTATATATACAAATGTTCATAAGATAATCATTCCTTTGAATTACTGATGAGAGGTAATTATAACCATCAGCTTGTCCCAGCTTGCTAGAATTCAAACATATATTTTAAGCTGCTGCATTTCTTACGGTCCATTCTTTATAGATGCGCATTCAAATCTTCTCATCGCCTTGATTTGTGTGCATTAAAGGGCTGTTTAGCACTTTTGAGCACGAAAGGGACTGATTTTAGGGTTTCAGTCCAGGCCAATACGTCAGATCAGCATTTTTCTCACTTAAAGGGCCAACCCTCCCCTGAGAAGAGTTGAGTGAGAAGGGGCCTTTAAGCCATCTTCTTTTAAAACCCAAAGGGGAGCCAAAGTGCCCCTCAATCTTCCTCCTACATCATAAGGAGAGTCAAAAGTAGCCACGTCTCCTTAGTAGTGTGATCAATGATCCTCTTATTAAGTATTTGAAACCATATAAAATCCTTTTGCACTAGCAAGTAATGTAGTAAATCTTTGTTCCATCCAGCAATATATAAACAAATTCAGCAGCAATAAGAACAGATATCATTCTCAATTATAAAGTTCATGAACTATAAGAAAATATTAACAAAATCATGTTATCAGATGCATCCTCTTTATGATTCCTCATAAAAAGAAAGTTTCTGGTAAGTGTTATTAATTATAAAACAATTCAACATATGTCTTATAATATCGCCCATGACTGTGACATGATCAACCTACAAAAGATGGACGCAAACAATCAAAATTTTTACCAGGTTGGATGCTAATGCAAACATCACCTTGACTGACTAACCAATTTCCTGCCTTTTCACCTTAGATAACAAATCCATTCAGGACTCGCACAAAACATAAGCACACAAGTTCAAATATTTCTTCCAGAAACTCTACCCTTCATAGAAATCAATTCAATGACTGTAACTCTGAACGTCATTTTGATAGAAACCAGGAACTTGGAAAGATCATGGCTATCAATATCTGGAAATACCGTGCAATAAAACAGATTCATATACGAAAAAACAACCTGATATACAATCATAAATCATTTCACATCTCTGCTGTTGCAAATAAAATCAACTGATTCCAACTTGAATGTTGCAACGCTGCGTTTTACCTTTGGACCTTGTTTGTTATTAAGCACACTGTTAATTTTTTTTGCAAACACCTTTGGTCAATTCTACCAGGAGCGTATATGGGATATAATTTTTTCCGTCAACTTAGGAAACAATTTCACACTGAGACAAAAAAATAGAAAGAGTAAAACTTACAATGACCAAGTTTCTGATGAATGACATGCATAGACGTGGTAGTCAATGAATTTTAAATGACAAGTATAATAAAAAGCAATGGGAACGAATTTTAAATCCAAATTAAATAAAAAAAACTAGCATTCTCACTCACATATTGTCATGTCATTCAAAAGTGGATGGAAAAAACAATATTCCTGAGCTTTAAAACCTTCATCTAATAAAAGAGAGACCGAGCTTCACGAAAAAAAAAATGAAGCCATAAGACCCTGCATAAACCTTTAATGAAGTAATAGCAATATTATTGTGAGATAAAGGAATAACATAGATGTTAAGATATAACACATACCAAGCAGACTCATTGATTAAGGCAAACGGAGTCACACATCCCAGTGGGACCTAGCAAAGTCAATGGTGCAAAGTAAGCACAAACACCAATTTCCTTCTGTAACAATCATCATTTACATGGTAAAGAAAGAAAGCTTATAGTCTTATGGACATATAAATATATCTTTACTATGTCAGCATAATGTGCTATGATCAGAAGCTTCCGTAGTAGGACCATAGATCTAAGCAGTAGCCATGCAATCAAAGAAAGTATTTCAAAGACACAGTTAAGTAGTGAAATAGTGACATATATTTCATGTTTTTTAATGTGCAAATGAGACAGAAAGCTAGGGACACAAAGAACAAGCAGAACTACTTCCAATGCTCCCATTGAACACGTCCAATTCCACACTGACAAGACATTTGCAAGAGAAGACAAAACATTTTTACCAAAGAGGCAGAGATACCTATAAATTGAAAAGAAAATTACCAAAAAGTATCATTAATAGATGTCATGTCTCAAAACCGTATACAGATTGGTGCAACATACAGAAAAAGAATCCATACAATTATAAAATTGAGTTTCCATATCACTAGATTGTGGGAAAGTTAACAATGACATTCATTGATATTACTTCAATAAAGATAATCTTTTTCTAAAGGTTGACAACAAGTAAATGTTATTTAGATCAGGGCAACTCAGTCTTAATCATGCTACACTAGCCAAAAAGCATCTATCTCTCATAATTCCCCAAAACAAGAACATCTCCATACCACATATCATAGGCTGAGATGTAGAAAAAGGCTCAGAAAAATTTTGCTCATGATGTCATGTGGTAGGAACAAAGAACGTTTTAGAAAAATAAGTTATAATTAAATAAAATTAAAATAAACAGCGACCTGAAGTACTTCTTTCAAAGCTTCTTCAGGAGCCATGCGTATACCTCCTTTGCCCAGACCAAGCCGCTGAGACAAAACTGCTCAGCATATAAGCACATTAATTCCAATTAAAATGCAACTAACTGAGAAGAAAGTACTTTAAGGAGACTGTATTTAAGAAATGGAAGGCATTTTGCATGTGGTCACAATTATAACACAATAATAACACGGAATTCAATAGATCAAAGGATATACCTTTCAAATCTACAGTTGTTCCAGCAAGCGCAGAAACAACATAAAACCTATGCTTCTTGTCCTGTAATATTCAAGAAAATACAAACTCAATGATATTCAAGTAGATAAATTTAAATTTACTAATTATGCTTATCGAATGTTAGCTAACTCCCTAAGCCATAACCCCATTTTTAAAAATTTTGTCCGCCACAGTGGTTCTCTAATTAATCAGTTTGAGCCAGTATAGCTTCCTAGTTCAAAAGATAATCTTATAGCAACTCACGCATGATACAACCTTATAAATTCTGCACTTATGCTTCCAAAGAATATGAAATTCGCATCTCTCAATCCATGCAATACATGGATAGGTAGACTGTGATATTAAAAATTATTAATTGAACCACATACCTTCAAAAACAAATTTTTGCTTAAACCACTTCCCAAGTTCCCAACATGCTTTGCCTGACACATATTGTACAAAGTGTTACATGATAAGCAGATCCGATTCATATGTGGCTATTTCTTATCTACTTACTTGGGCTTCAACAGTCATGACAACAGGATGCACGTAGCTCTCAAAATCAATTTGAAGCTCCTAGGTTACAACAATGGATTAGACCATCTTCCACAGTTCACATTTAAAGAATAAAGAAAAAAGAGAAAGGAAGAAACCTTCCAGAACCAAAAGTTAAGCAATTCCACCAACATCATTTAACGATAAAAAGACGTTTAACTTGCGTTTAAAAAACAGACTATAATATTCAGTAGAGATTTTATTCTATATATCTTTTAGTCTCAAGTGTCCCCTTTTACTTCCAAAAGTAATTATCATGAAAATATGTATGTGCCATAACAATCTACAGCTCAAGAATTTGAGAACATAATAAATCAAACATTGTGCCCGATGGAATTCCCAATGGAATTCCTATTGATGGAATTCCCATAGAGGAAGTAGGTGATGCGTTAAGGAAGATGAAGAAAGGCAAGGCTCTAGGGCCCGATGGAATTCCTATTGAAGTGTGGAAGGCACCAGAAGGTGTGGGCTTAACTTGGTTGACTAATTTGTTCAACAAGATTTGGAAGTCTAAGAGGATGCCAGAGGAGTGGAGGAGTACCCTCATACCCTTGTATAAAAATAAAGGGGATATCCAAAGTTGTACAAACTATAGAGGTATAAAAGTTACGGGGCATACTATGAAATTATGGGAGAGAGTATTAGAAGGGCATTTGCGAAAAGTTACTAAAGTATCAGAGAATCAATTTGGTTTCATGCCAGAGAGGTCAACAACGGAAGCTATATTTTTACTACGGCAATTAGTTGAGAGGTACAGGGATAGAAAACAAAACCTCTATATGGCCTTCATAGATTTAGAAAAAGCTTACGATAGAGTGCCGAGAGAGCTTATTTGGAGTATTTTGAAGAAGAAGGGTGTCATAAGAGGTTATGTATGAAGGGGTTGTGACTAGTGTGCGGACTACTGGGGGGAAACTATGGAGTTTCCGGTTACGGTAGGTCTTCATCAAGGGTGAGCCTTAAGTCCGTATTTTTTCGCTTTAGTTATGGATAAGCTTACTAGTCATTTGCAAGATAATGTACCTTCGTGTATGCTTTTTGCAGATGATGTAGTTTTAATTGATGAGAGTAAAGTAGGTTTAAATACGAAATTAGAATTGTGGAGGGTTGCTCTAGAATCTAAAGGTTTTAAAAGAAGTAGGACTAAGACAGAGTGCATGGAATTTAATTTTAAGGAAGGTAGAACTATAGATAGAGCCCTAGTTGAAATAAATGGGCAAGAAGTGCCAAGGTGTGATCAATTCCGTTACTTAGGTTCCATTATCCATAAAGAAGGGGATATTGATAGTGATGTGGTGCATAGGATAAATGCGGGGTGGGTAAAGTGGAGGGCAGCCTCGGGAGTGTTGTGTGATAGGCAGGTTCCAAAAAGACTTAAAAGGCAAGTTCTATAGGACGGCCATTAGGCCTGCAATACTCTATGGAGCAGAGTGCTGGGCACCAAAGATGAGTCATATAGATAAGTTGAATGTAGCCAAAATGAGAATGTTAAGGTGGATGAGTGGGATAACTAGGAGAGGTAGGATTAGAAATGAATATATTCGTGAATGCCTAGGAGTAGCGCCTTTAGGGGAGAAGCTAAGGGAATGTAGGTTGCGTTGGTATGGGCATATGCAAAGAAGACCTTTAGATGCCCCTGTGAGAAGATTAGAAGGGATACATGTAAACGATGCTAAAAGAGGGAGAGGGAGACTTAAGAGAACTTGGATGGAGTTAATAAGAAAGGATTTGACTTTACTATCTCTTACAAAAGAGGTAGCCCAAAACAGGCTGGAATGGAGGAGTAAGATCCGTGTCGCCGACCCCAAATAAGTTGGGAAAAGGCGCTACTTGATTATGATTATGAATAGATCAAACATTGTCAGAGACTTGTTATAATCTGATGCGATGCAAAGTTGCAAACCACTAATTATTATAATCCTGATACAGATCAATGGACTACAATGCTAACTCAAGGGATGCTTAAAGATGAACCCGACCCCTAGGGGGGCATAACAAATTCCAGAATGAAGTTTATCAATGATTTTTTTATCAGCAAGTTTTTAAATAATTTACTTCAATACTGGAAGTTTCATTACTTGTCTCTATAATTATCTGGTATTTAGTCACATCACTTCTCTGTCTCACCACTTCCAACAACACTGGAAAGGTAACAACAAGAAGAGAGCACAATAATTTACTTAAATATTGGCAGTTCCATTAGTTGTCCCTATTACTATTAGCTGTTTTTTCTTATTAATTTCAACTACTATCAGATATTTTGTTCCATCATTTCTCTGCTTCACCACTTCGAAAAACAGAACTAGAAACTAGACTCGTCCATTGAGAAAACGAAAACAAAAAGTACAATTAGGACAACCATCAGCATTGGAAATTTCGCTAAAAAATGAAACAGATTGGAAATCTATAAACTGATAATGGAATCAAATACATGAATAATCTTGTGAATGGAAAGGAAGATTTGGAAAAACCTTCAGACGGGAAAGCAGCTGCTCCTTGGAGAACCCCATTTGCGCCTGATTCACGAAAATCGGTCCGAAATTTAAACCAAGCAATTAATTTGTCCAGCGGGTTAAACGGACTCCACGTTCACTCGGCCCAAATGGCTGATAAAGAAACTAATTTCTTTTTAAGGGCCCAAATGGCTTTTAACTGGCTCAGCAAGTCAGGAGATCGTTGGGGGCCCATTTTACCTCTCAGTACTGCAACACTTATTTGTGATTCTACGGCCCACGAGCCCATAGATTTGCATAAAATTGTTCTCATATGATGATGGAGACCAGTAGGCCCACAAGAGTTCAACCACGTTCACGCGCACCAAAAAACATTAGATCTTCACAGGCACCACACGCCACAGGGCACAAGCAGTGGTGTGCAGTGGTGTGAAGCTGAAGCCAAAACGTGTATGTGGTCAAGAGTCTAATTGGTAAATTTTCACCGAAAGTCTATACATGGGAATTTTCTTTCTCTTTTTTTATACAAACTACACCTGGAGTTCGAATCTGCTGGTAAAAGTCATTGGCGAAGCTTCTCCCGTGATCGATTTAACACACATCAACGGCTCATAGAGTAATTGTTGGGAGTTTCAAAACACGGAAAATAAGAGCAGGCTGGACGTCCGGTGTAGCGACCGTAAATTTTATAATAATAAAGTAAAATTTTATTGCTCAAAGGGAGTAATTTTGAATTCTAGAAAACTCATTAAAAATTAAAAAATTTAAAATTTTTCCGTCAGACCGATCAATCGCTTTTGTATAGCATCGATCGCATATACGGACCGATCGATCGCCGTTAATTTCATGTTTTTTGAGGCAATCTGTTGGGGAACCTCTTGGGATTTTGGGGGATCTTTGGAGGACGTGTCTTACCTAATTAGCCTATTCAACGGATTTACATCTTAGTAAGTGTTTCAAATTGAAAACCTTAATTTCTAGCTAATTAAAAATCTATTTAAATGGATAATTAGTTATGGTAAAGAATCAGATTTTTTTTGGGAGATTATGAACGTGATTGGGATGAGATTATGGCCCTTTCCATGTGGATGAAGGATGTCATATGTCAAGGAAATAAATAGGAATAATTATTTTTAATTAAGATATTTTCTTGAAATCGGTTTGGTAACTAAGTGATTTGGTCAAATATACTTACCAACCAAGATGTGAATCTGTTGGGATGGATTGATCACGTCTCTAGCTGAGGGATTCACCCTTATTTCTTATGGATTGTGGCCCTTAGATTAGGGTTTGATCAATGGTGGAAGTTTGCCATAGAGATTTAAGCTTTTCCTATTTAAACCCTCCATAAGAGAGACTAGCACCTTTTTTGGTGAGCTTTGGAGAACGTGTCAACAAAAGGGAAGAGCAACCAGCCTCCTCCTTTGTTCGTCCAAGGTGGTGGTGAGTCCATCGGTGGTTTTCGTGGTACTTGCGTGAAGAAGAAGAGTCTCAAGATCGAGTAGAAACCGATTTACAATTTTTGGGTATCAGTTTCCACAAGGTAGGATAATCTTTTACCACAATTCATTTTCTCTAATTTTGTATGATCATGGGTATATGATGTTGCTGATTTTATATCCTATAACATGTTTTATTTACATGTCATATTATTGTTGTTAATGCGATGAAAGTCATATGCTTTGGTTTGCATGTTCTACCTTATTTGATTGCATGTGTGTTCCATTTCTTCTCGTTCCATGCCTAGATGACATCCTCACTTCACTCGACATGAAAAGACTTGTTCTTTATGCTATGTGAGTTGTAGATGACGTCTGTCCAGAATTAGTTGTCCATTTTCTTTGATGGTTGTGCATCATATTGATTGTAAGCATAACCGATTGCCTAAAATTGGTGTGATCCTTTGTCATACATCTTTAAAATGTGATCAAAGTACCTATCCAAGTTTTTGATGTCGAAAAGTTGTGATCTTTAAGTCAGAGTCCAGCATGATAGAACGTTTGTATGTCTAAGTTTAGGTGTCCTAATTATGATTTTATAAGACTATTATACTAGTATGCTTGTTAGCAAATCGAGTAATGTATCTAAGTACATATCATGCTAAGCAATGAATTAATTAACTCAAAATTTATAAGAGTCTCTCTGTCACACCGAATAGAGTCTGTCATTATGTCAGTACGTCACTGTTCACTGTGGTGTCCAGGAATGCTTGGCTTAATTGTATAATGTGAGTAATAGAATAAGTAGAGAAAATCACTAATCGGGTGGTGAAATCGTAGCAAAAAATGAACGAAATTAATGAATTTCAGAAACATTTGGGTTCTGTAAAAGTTATTAAGAAGGTTAAGATAATGTCGTAAAGGATCATTAAGGAATTAATCAAGTTTGTAACATCAATCAATTAGTATAACTTAAGTTAATTGTTCTCGGCCAGGACCATTCCTGCACCGACGAACCCTAATAAAAAAATGATAACTAATTGTACAAAAATCTAAAAATTATGTCGTCTATCAGTGTAAACTAGACTCCTAGGGATATCTAGATTAAAAATTTCAGAGGTTGATTCACTCTGTACAAGAAGTGGTGATCGTTTGAATTGGACTGTTCTGTTTGGGATAGAACACTGTTTTTGGTTCTAAAAACCCTAAACCGTAATATTACTATTAATTTTGGATTAATACATTATTTAAAACACTAAGTAAAGGTGATAAGACCTCTAAGGCCTTTGTAACAGTAACTATAAAAGTTTACTTTTAGGTCTTAGAGCTGAGAACATATGTCCATAATTAATCGTCCTTTGTGTCTCTTAACTTGTATGATCCTTTGTTTAAGAGGCCTTATTGCTTGACTTGTATTCAATGCCTATGATATGATCTATCATGGGCATGTCATTCAAACCTTCTATGTCATGGATTGTCAAATCTAGGGCTAGGTACGGTGAAGGTGGCAGAACGTGATCTTTGGCGAATCTTGTGGCGTCTCGTTGATGAGTCATTTTGTGGGGTCTCAGTTGAGTTCCCAGACTTAATTGTTTCAAGATATTGAACACTCCTTTATGAGTCAATTCGAGTTTTGTTCAAACATGGTCTTGCACTCCTACGAAGAGTCGAATTTAGAATGACATGTTCCAAGCCTCTTAATGAGATGGCTCAGATATATTTCAGTGTCACTCGGTTGAAATATTTGTTTCTCCGCTAAGAGTCATTTATGAGGACTCTTAGTTGGAATCATAGTATGCTCACGAGCCATAGCTAGACCCATAGTGGTCTCAGATTTATTGAACCTCTGTAGTTCAGCCGATGACGGCAATCGCGTGCGCTTTAGATTGTATGACATTACGGAAGGTCTGCAATCTCTGCCCATTGTGCCCGTAAGCACCGATGGGGCCAGCATCCCTAGACGCATGGCCGGGTTCCTCTGTAGAACCTCTAGGATGTTCTGGTATTGATGTCCATAGGGGAAGTGGACAGAGCTGAGAGCAGAAATTGTTATCTCCAACCCTTTTGATATTTGGAGCAGATACTCTTGTGACATCTCAAGTTTGGAATTTTATATAGTGATTTTATCCTTCCTTGACCTTTGAGAGTCTCGAATGATGATTGGTTCCTGGTAACGAACTGCATAATGGCTGATCTGAAGTCTATTTGTACTTGTCTTCAATCTTTAAATCCTTTGGCATTTGAATTATTATTCTATTGTGGGTTTTCTTGTATCCTACTGGGTATTTCCTATGGAATACTCATGCATCCTCTGATGCAGGGATTAAGCTGGAACAGAAGTGATCGACTATTGCTTAAAGTGGTATTGGGCGTTGAAGTCATAAGACGAGTTATCTTTAATTTATTATTTATGTTGATGATTGTGCACTTGCGGCCTGTGTGCCATTTTATTTTATTTCTAATTGTGGAGACTTGTCGGATAATGTAATAATTAACTTAGACTTTTTTTTGTTATTCTATATCATGTGCGTGGATATGGTTTAAGTCTTATCGATCCAGTATGACCCAAGCATGTAATTGGGTACGTAATGATTCGAATATTCGGTCCGTCCCAGATTCCTACCCTTACAACCTTAATTGGATTAACGCTTCCGCGCATATTGGGGTGGTGGAATTTGAGGCTGACATCCGGTGTCAAAGACAGTAATATATAGAACCTTGTCTAGACGTTGGCCAAAGCATCGGAAGTCCGGTATAGATTGTGTCCTAAGACTCTGTAGTGTCTCCGGGGGTCCGCCAAATGGGCCAGACGTACGGTAGTGACTGTTATTTGATTGCTAGCTCTAAAAAGCATATCTTTTCATTGGTTTTTGCTCCCTTTAAACCCTCTTCTATATATAGCTTTCATTTAAGGACAAACCAAGAGAGATTAAGAAGATTTTTGTTAAGTTCTTCTTTGGTTTTTTTTCTCTAAACTCTTGAAGATCTTTTAATCGATTTTAGCACATTATAGTTCTTAAGCTGGAAAGTAGACTAGCCTTCGATAGTGTGAACCGCATACAAGAAAGAAAGCTTCATTGTATATTGACGGTAAATTTGAGGAGATCTATTACGACTCTCTTAATATTAGGCTATTAAGCTATTTACTTATGCTATTTACTTAATTCCATTAGGAAATGTGGGCCACTATAGTAGGAATAGGCTATTTACTTATTTGCATAACTTGGCCCATCAGGCTCATCAGCTTTAGGCCATGCGCCTATATGTAGGAGACGACTTGTCTGGTTTAAGGTATTGATGAATGAATTCCTAGTTTCTCACCTCCTTCTTCTCTACTCTCATCCCCTTCCCTACCCCTTTGCCGCCGGCTTTTGTGCATCCTCCTAGGGTGCACAACACTAGTATCAGAGCGATCGACTCCTGGCTTTCAACGCTATGGCTCGGAAGAAGGCTGTGGACAATCCAGAAGGTCCATCGATCCAATCTGACGAGGAGGCGCCCACTGGCCAGGCCCAGGCCACACCTTTTGTAGTCATGGATCCAGCCTTCCTTAAGACCATGACATACATGATGGCAATGATGCAATCCATGCAGATCTTGCAGTAGGCGATGTTGGAGCGGTTATCAGCGCCGCCACCCCCGCCCACATCTGGGCTGGAGCATCAACAGCCCACCGGCCTACAAGGGTCTTCCTCCACTGCGGCTCAAGGGCCTCCTCTGTAGGCCTCGTCGTTCTCTGGTCACTCATCTCCTCCGCCGCATGGGTTCTCTCAACAAGAAGCTAGGCCGCAGGGCCAGGCCGCTGGTGCAGCCCAGGGCTCTCCCTTGCCTTACAACCACACCGACGGTGCTGCACAGGGATCTCCCTTCCCCCAAGGCCACGCCTTTCGGTCTTCAACTATATTTGGCCCCTTTGATCCGACTAATATATTGCCACCCGGGACAGCTGGCACTCATCTGCGTGCCTTTCCTCATCATATTGGCCGACCACATCATCAGTCACAGGGTGATGTGCCGCCCTATGGGCCATCACTTGGAGGACCAACTCTTACTGGCTTCTCCAACTTCATGCCAGATATGTCTCAAGCCCCGTCTCAGGACCCATTCGGACGGGCCTCGGCTGAGCCTCGATTGGCCCGACTTCAATTTCCTAAGTATAGTGGGGAAGATAGCCCTATTGATTGGATATATCAGGCAAATAAATTCTTTGAGTATCATGGTACTCAGTCGGAAGTTGATAAACTGCGCATCGCAGCCTTCCATCTGTCGGGCGATGCCTTAGTCTGGTTCCAATATTTTGAGAGGGATATGCTTCATCCGACATGGGCTGATTTTGTGAATGAGTTATGCGTACAATTCGGGCCAAACGATTATGCTGATTTTAATGAATAGCTAGCATCTCTCCGTCAAACATCCACGGTGCGCGCTTACCATCAAGAATTTATGCGCATAGCTAATCGGCTACATAATTGGGACCAAGCGGCATTAGTGGGGGCCTTCATGCATGCCTTGCAGCTGACATTGCTAATGAAATCCGACAGTTTTGGCCTAAATCTATGAAGGATATCATTGGGCATGCTCGAGTTGCAGAAGAACGGTTGAACCGGCAACGGCGTGTGGCCCGGCCCTCCTTTCGGTCTCCTCCTGGACTACCGGCCCCTAGGCTAGTTCCTCCTGTTGGGGCCGTCGCTAGCTCTAGGCCTGGACCACCAGCAGGAGCCACTCTGCCTTCCCCTATTCACAGGTTATCCCAGGCTCAAATGGACGAAAAAAGGGCCAAAGGTCTCTGTTTCAATTGTGATGAGCGGTACGTTCCCCGGCATCGCTGTCGTACACCCCCTACCGCTTTCATTCCGGAGGAGTCCTGTCCTGAGGAGGACGATATTCTTGACCAACCGGTCGTGGACACTTATGTCGATTCGACGGCCGAGATCTCATTTCATGCTTTCTCGGGAACATACACGCCTCATACTATGCGTGTGCAAGGTCAGTTAAAGCGCCAACTACCTTCCAAAGCCTAATGAACGATATTTTTCAGCCTTTCTTGCACAAGTTCATTTTAGTCTTCTTCGATGACATATTAGTCTATAGCACTACCTGGGAGGATCACATTGGCCATCTGCGGACCGTCTTTGATCTCTTGGTCAGGCACTCTCTTTTGTTGAAGCGGTCCAAATGTTCTTTTGGCCAACCTCAGATTGATTATTTGGGTCATATTATTGCAGCACATGGAGTCTCTACAGATCGGCCAAAGTTGCCGCTATGATCGACTGGCCCACTCCTACCTCACCGAAGGCCTTACGAGGTTTTCTTGGGCTGACAGGCTATTACAGGCACTTCATTGCCCATTATGGTACTCTGGCTGCCCCTCTTACTACATTGTTAAGGACCGACGCCTTCGTCTAGAGTCCTGACGCTCAGGGGGCCTTCGACTCTCTAAAGCAGGCTATGTCATCCGCCCCAGTCCTAGCCTTGCCAGATTTCTCTCGGCCGTTTGTAGTGGAAATTGATGCTTCGGATAGTGGGTTGGGTGTTGTCCTTCTGCAGGCGGACCGGCCCATTGCCTTCTTTAGTAAGGCCTTATCGGAGCGCTCTCTCCGTTTGTCTGCTTAAGAACGAGAAATGCTCGCTATTGTGCATGCCGTCACGAAATGGCACCCTTATCTATTGGGTAGGCACTTCACTATTCGGACGGACCACCAGCCCCTAAAATATTTTCATGACCAGCAGATCTCCACTCCAGCCCAGCAACGTTGGGTCACGAAGCTCATGGGCTACGATTATGATCTGGTTTATAAACGGGGGTCCGACAATACCGTGGCCGACGCTCTATCTCGGCGAGACGCGGAGGTGTCTCTTTTGACCCTCTCTGTCCCTACCTTCCCCTCATGACTGACTTGCTGCAGACTTACTAGGACATACCTGAGGCCACGAACATCTTACAGCGCCTCCAGGCTGACCCGACATGCTTACCCTCTTTTGTTTTGTAGGGTAGTTATATCTTCTAGAAACAGCGCCTCTGGGTTCCCCCGAATCCAATACTATGGCGGAATATTATTTCCTTCTTTCATGACACCCCTAGTGCTGGTCATGAATGGTCCTTTCGCACCTACAAGCGTGTGAGTCAGAATTTTGTTTGGCGGGGAATTAAAAAGGAAGTTCATTCTTATGTGGCTGCTTGTGATGTGTGCCAGCGCGCGAAGGCCTCCACGACTACTCCTGCAGCCCTTCTGCAACCCCTCCCTATTCCTGATCACATATGGGAGGATGTCTCCATGGACTTTATTGAGGCTCTACCTGTGGTCCAAGGCAAATCAGTTATTCTTGTGGTAGTGGATCGTCTCTCTAAATATGCTCATTTTTGCGCCCTTGGTCACCCTTATACGGCGAAGGCTGTTGCTGAAATTTATGTGCGCGAAGTGGCCAAGTTGCACGGCATGCCTCGTACGATTGTGTCCGATAGGGATAAAATATTTATTTCTCTTTTCTGGCGGGAGTTCTTTGCATTACAGGATACTAAATTGCACATAAGTACCGCCTATCATCCCCAGAGTGATGGCCAAATGGAGGTGGTCAACCGTTGTCTGGAACAGTACCTGCGCTGCTTTGTTGGTGAGGAGCCTCGCCGTTGGCTCCAACTTCTTCCCTGGGCTAAATGGTCATATAATACTGCTTATCACACCTCTACCGGATTCACTCCCTTCGAAGTGGTTTATGGCCGGCCTCCGCCTACAGTGATCTGTTATTTACCTTTCAGCTTTGCGGTGGGTGAGGTAGACTATGCACTTCAGACGTGCGACGAGGTCTTGCGTCAACTCAAGGCTAACCTCGCAACTGCTCAGAATCGGATGAAGCAGGTGTATGATCGCTCTCATATGGATCGGGAGTATTCAGTTGGGGATTTGGTTTATGTTAACCTCTTGCCTCATCGATAGCTTTGCTTGGCTGCTGTTGCTTCTACTAAATTCGCACACCGGTTCCATGGGCCTTATCCGATATTGGAGCGTATTGGGCCGGTTGCTTATTGTCTGCAGTTGCCACCCACTTCACTGGTTCATCCGGTTTTTCATGTGTCCCGTCTATGGCGCTATGTGGGAGATCCATCTCGCCTCACTAGTGGGGTGCTTGCACCGTTGCACTTGCCGGAGGATCCTCTGCTCCTTCCTGTATATATATTGGATCGCCGCCGGGTTCGTCGTTTTGGACGCTTGGTGAATGAGGTGCTTGTCGCATGGCAAGATCATTCTTTGGACAATGCCACCTGGGAGTTGGAAGACGATTTCTTTACTCGTTTCCCTACATTTTCGCCTTGAGGTCAAGGCAGTAGCAAAGCGTGGTGGAATGTTACGACTCTCTTAATATTAGGCTATTAAGCTATTTAATTATGCTATTTACTTAATTCCATTAGGCCATGTGGGCCACTACAGTAGGAATAGACTATTTACTTATTTGCATAACTTGGCCCATCAGACCCATCAGCTTTAGGCCCTGCGCCTATATGTAGGAGACGATTTGTCTGGTTTAGGGTATTGATGAATGAATTCCTAGTTTCTCACCTCCTTCTTCTCTACTCTCATCCCCTTCCCTACCCCTTTGCCGCCGGCTTTTGTGCATCCTCCTAAGGTGCACAACAAGATCCCACTTACACGCTATATTCAGGAAGTGGTGGGGGCGAATATTATTTTCACAAAAGCATACTTGATCGCGTCGTGAAGAAAAGTTCTTCTAGTGTGCCTTGTGAAAAATTGCATTTTATTCCTCTATTTCAAATCCCCACATCTCATAATAATTAACGTGTATTCAATAAAAATCACATGGTTTGACTGAGCAGACACGGTTTTCCTATGGGCCATAGATTTCCCCGCATTTACGGTTGGTGAAGCTTCACTAGCAGTTTCAAGTTCCTATAGATGGAAATTTAATTAATATGTGAAGGCTTATTTTTACGGTTCTTTCATTAGGAGGATTCGTCTTATCATTTGGAGTTTGTCAAGAAGTTTGTTTTATTGGAAGTTGAGAAGCCAATAAGAATGAAGTTTTTGTTATTTACTTTAGTCTAGGATTTCTTGGGTTGAGAAGCCAATAAGAATGAAGTTTTTGTTATTTACTTTAGTCTAGGATTTCTTTGAAACTTCTAAAACCACAGCGTAGTTATTTAAATTGACTTTTACTCCGAGAGAGAAAGAGAGAGAGAGACCTGTTAGCCGGATTCATTGGCGACGTGTTTCTTTTCTAAGATTGCATTATATAACACAATTTGGAGCTTATTAATCTCATCATCATTGAGACAAATATGCCAATGCAAAGGTGCCTTTCACTCTTTGTTGTTTATAGTAGTATTTGCTAGTCAATTACTTCTACACTCAAGAATCCAGATTCTGTCTTAGCTGTTGCCAGTTTTTTTTGGTCATTTTCACAAGTTACATCAAGAACTTCGACTTGTACAGTAAATTGTTTAACAGGTTCATTTTGTCTTGTAGGGGAATGTTCTCATAATGAATCAACATAACATATAATTGGAAACTAAGAAGGAATTACTACTAATGGTTTTAGGTGCCATGTCCCTTGTGTGGTGCTGAGTCACAAAATTGTGATTGGTGAGAACATTAACAACTACATATCCTAACGGGGTTGTTGGCATTGCTGCCAGTTAAGTTTGAATGAGAAAGAAAGCTCTCATTTGTTCCAAAGTTCTTGTCTCAAAGGCTCGCAGAAGCTAGTGTTTTGTTTACATTTGGGTGATTACCATTGCAAGGATGATTAATTCATTCCAATCTAGACAATTAATAATTACTTCGGATGAGTAGTCCATTCCCATCCAAACAATGACTGGAACGTGGGGAGTACATATCAAAGAAATCCTCGCCCAAGAAGATAAGGAATCTTCCTACTCGTAGCTAAAATGAAGTCGTAATGCCGTGTTCTAAAATCTTTTCCCTTTAAAAGAAATAAAAAAGTTTTTTTCCTTTGTAATCCTGATTGGTATAAATAGTGCAGTGGTTTTTTAGTAGAATAAATTTCGGTAGTATTTTTGGAATCGACTTAATACGCCATTCAATTTTTTACTTTTCTATACGGAAGTCATCAGCAATATTTGGGATGGCAAAGAAGCAACTTTTTTTGACTATATGCATCTTAAAGGCTCATTGAAGGGCACGAAATTTATGCATTATTTGCAAGCTAACATAGACTAGACGACCAAGTTCACTGTTCCATCGAACAAATTAATGTGAGGGACCCGCCTCATACTGCCTGCATGTGAACATTCAAAGCACATCACCCTGGAAATAATGGAAGCCCATCCAGTTTTGGTCGAGCCCTAGTCAAACTAGAACAAAAACTATTACTAGTGCCAAATGCGTACACATTCGTGCCCAAGCGACATCTTTCAAAGAACTGCCATTAGATTGATGAAGATTCTTCGCTAACCTGGTACGTTTCTGTTTAAATTTCCATTCCTAAAATGGACTTCTCGGGGGCATATTAGAGTGCATGGAAGCAGCACGAATGAGATAATATAAAGCCGCTTGTACTAAAAAAAGATAATAAAGCCGACAAAATATGCCCATGATGAATCTCTATGAAGTCTTTGATATACTTACGACATAAACTGAGGGAGCAGGAACTAGGAATAAGGGACTCCAGAGTTCTAACAATAAGAAGAAAAAGAAGTAGGAACTCCAAAGTTCTAACAATAAGAAGAAAAAGAAGTAGAAACTCCAAAGAACTACCCAAAAACATGCAGCTCAATGGGACTTCCTCCTATATATTAATAGAACACCCTATACTCAATATCACCATGAGAATATATAACAAAAAATATCCCCATGAGAAAGTCCATCTCAAGATCAAATGATGAAATTATGAATCAGAAGAAGCTCCATAGCTGAATGTCCCCTTCTTCATCGCAGTACTCGTCTATGAGGGGCATAAGTGGTGGTGCAAAAGCTTCTAGACCATTGAAATCCATCCAAGGATCCATCAGATCGGGTGGGGAATCATGACTCTTGCATATTTTAATCTTTTCTTCATCTTCGTTGGAACATGAAAATGTCGAGGACGGAGAGGGTGAAAATGACGCAGGAGGAGATGTGGGTGGGATCGGCGAGGTGGCTGCACTGGCGGCTGCAGCGGCAAGCCTCTGGATGGACTTCGGAGATAAGAGGGTGTCCTTGGGGGAAATAAGGTAGTGGGATTCTTCGGGAAAGTTGAGGGAGGCAGAAGAACCTTTAAGGCAGATGAGTGCAGCATCATAGGCTCTAGCAGCAGCCTCTGGTGTGGTATAGGAGCCCAGCCAGATCCTCTTCTTCTGACTGGGCGCCCGGATCTCAGAGACCCATGAGCCCCAACTCCTCTTTCTTACACCTTTGTATTGCTTATTCTTCCCTAGTTGGGTGTTGGATGGAGGTACAGGTCTTTGTAGATTACTGCAGCTATTGCTGATACCGGTATTTGCCATCAAGAGACGGAGCAGAAGACTGAGATTGGATCAAAGAAATGTAGCTAGATGGTGGTAAAGGTGCTGCTGTACTGGAATGTCTTCTTCTTGATCTTTCCGTCAACCTTCTCTTTTATGTTTGCTCATTGGTGCGACCATGAGTTGGAGAGGTAGAGGGTACTTACATGCTTATTTATAGCCTATAGGCGCGAGGGTGGCATACATCGATGCACTTATTTATTAGTAAATATAAAATATAATGAAATAAATAGAACATGGAAACATCTTAATCAAATCTGAAATTCCGGAATAAATGATTTTCCTTCGCCCGAGTAGTTATATTCCTCGCTGCCCCATTTGAAAGTTCCAAGTGTGGGCAAGACTACATTGTACATATTTCATTACTTCTTTGACTGGTTGATAATTGGCACTTCATATTGCTATATTGTTCATATTTCTACCAGAACTTTTTGTTTTGCATAAAAAAGGAACTTCTGAAGTGAGATAATAATTGTAGACTTGTTATTCAGACTCTGCCTTCGTAGATGATGTCTCATATGAGTTCAGAGTGGAGATTTTAATTTCTTCTCATTAGACGAGAATGGATGTAATTGAGAGCAGTCACAAGGCAATTTCATGAACTAGGTGTTCATGATGCATGGATGGAAAAGAATAGTTAAGATTATGATCAAGGATGTATCTGTTGGCTGGTTTGCTAGAAGAGTCAGAAACTGGTTTAGAAATGGATAATGATATTGGTACAACACTTCTGTACAACACTGACATGCAGATTACAGCATTATCCTTTAGAAATCCATGCAAAAAGGTTAGAGCCAGATGTACAACTGCTGTCTGGCAAACTGAAAACGCGTTATGACTCATCCCTCTTAGAGATTCATTAAGTTGAGGGATGTAGGAAGCTAGGCCTTGCCCTATTTCAGACCTCCATGGCTCGACTTTAAGCTTATCTCTGCTCTGAGCTGGAATTTTGGCCTCTAGTGGTTAAAAAATGCTAATATGATTAGGACGCGATTACATTAAAGCGCAAGGGAAGTCCATGAGAATCAACTGCTCTCCTTGACCCACCTGGATATATACTTTCCTCAGTACGAGGGATGATAGATATCTCTGTTGGGTCTCTGCCATTTCAAGTTCAAAACAAGTTAGCACATGACCTTTGGATGTACTAGTGAGGACCCCCATTATTTTATACATCAGTTTTTGGGGACTCTGAACAAGTTAGGGTATAAACTTGATCAGCAAGTTAACAAACAGTACATACCGCATTTCTAGTAATCCACTAGCTTTATGATTTTTGTGAAGTGTACTCCCTTTCACATTCAATAATCATCGTACTAGGTAGGAATCTTTGGGAGTGCGTGTGAGTTCGAAAATACATATTTGTTAAGGCCGGGGTGGGTGGTTTAAACCTGTGAGATTGATTAAATTAACAATAGCCTAACATGTACGCCCAATCAGCCACATTTTTGTACTGATAAGGGGAATCGTCTCTCATTGGAACTTATTTATGTGAGCATTGACACATCAAATGTATCAGGTGTAACATAGAAGTTGTCTCGTGATTGCTTGGTTGCTCAGGTTTTGGTTCAATGATCAATCTTTAAGTGCATAATCTTGAGTTTGGCGATCATTGGAAAATATGAGAATTATAAAGAAATTTCGTATACATGTACCTCCTGATAAAGTTAGCTTCCACATATGCCACCTTAACCTAACAGCCATGTGGAGGGAAGGGGGAAGGTGGACCTAAACAAGGAGAAGTATATAAGCAAATAAAATTATACTCACAGAAGAATGCCTCCCCAAGTTAAATCCACGTCGACAGAAGTTGTTGGTTCATCAGATTCAAGCTTCTTCACTTTTCTAACTTGGCCAACCACAAGTTTCTCTCATCTCTGCACACATGCAGCCATACACAACATGGACACACCAGAGAGAGAGAGAGAGATTTATTATATTGAAGAACTCTCAAGAAGAGGTTTTTGTTTTATTGGAACCACTTCTTGGTTGAGCAAAAAGGGGTCAAGTAGTTAATAGTTTGATACATCGAGCTAAAAGGCCGTGAAGCCAGATTTTGTACTTCTACTCACCCAGGGCTCTGATCATGGTATACTAAACTTCATGCCACCTGGTAGAACAGTAAACTCCAATATAGACATTATAATAAAGATCAAAGATAAGACAAAACTGAGACAAGAAACTATTTTGACGTCATGCTCCTTAAGAAGGATAAAAACTCAAGACTAAAAAGGAAAATGATACTAAAAGATCCCTATCCTCCTGATTTAAGCATAGGAAGTGCTATTAGTTTAACCGTAATGAGGAACCTTCGGTTATAAGAAGACAATGCTTCGAGTCATCAATTTTGGTAATTAAGAGACTGTTCACAAAAAATCTTATCATCTGCGAACAATAAAATGAGTGCAAGGGGCAACCTTAAGGGCGTGTTAAGGGTCTATAATTTGCATAGAAAAAGCAGCCAAAATGATCTGATAAAAATGATTTACTATGGGTGTACATTACTTGTGGCCATCAACAAACTGATTTCCAAAAACCTGTTACAGTCATCTTGAAGAATAGACTGACAACTATATATCACTCCAGGGTGGATAGTCTTAAATAAATGTTTAAAGGAAAACCAAAATACAGACTCATAATTTATTTTTTAACCTCACTTTTGCACACGAGAAGATTAACTTGATCAGCATAAGACACAATATTGAGTAGAAAATTTACGAGGTCTACTAATGGTGGGATGAATGGAAGAAAGGTCATCGTAACCATGTGAGGAAAAAAAAAATGTACACTTGTATGATTTGTATAATGTAAAAACAGCTAAAAAGGGGAGTGCCCATAGAACTAATTGAGCCCGATATTGCACAACCTAGTATAGTAAGAAACAATTAATGCATAACCTGCACCAAATGACAAAACTAATCCATAATAACAATTATATTAGTATATATTACAAATTTACTGCAACTCTGATAACAACTCCACAATCATTTTCCTGTAAAGTTACTCAAGGCACTGATCACTGATTCATATATCTTGATGCCCCTAAGAAAAACACTTTCCTCCAGAAACTGCACCCAATCAAATATCAAATCTTGGATGGATTTCAAAATACTTGTATGTATATGAAAGAACTTTAAAGACAATCATACAAAAAGCAATTGCTGTACCTCATTATGATCGTGGAGTAAGATTGGAGTATTTGACATTGGGGAAAACCCAAGGGTAGGAATACCTCTCTGCCTCATGAATCGAGCATCAGTAGTGGAAGCTAATATTTCCGGCTTAGCAAGCTTTCCCCCAGCATCAATTATAGCTTGCTTGAAGACAGACCACCATGGATTTGAATCGTCTGTTGCAGTCATTAAAGGTTGTCCTTGGTAATCTCTTATTGGTCCTTTTTGAGAAAGCTGTAAGTATACAAAGTGACCGTGCTTATATCTATTCTGGAAAAAGAGAATTCTCGAATTGAAAAGGATTTAAAAGGCTTGATGCTCCTCCTATCAGTTTTTTTTGAAGGGGTCCTCCTATTTAGCTACAACTACTCCAACACCTACGACTGAGAGCCAGGAATATTTTAGCTACTGCCACAGCCACTGATGCCACCTCTCACAGATTTTAGTTACATGAAGACACATGCAATCAGTCTTAACTCTACAACTCAAGGAACATAGTAACTGATAGAAGATGCATAGAAGCAACATGATATTTAAGAGTATTACAAAAAACAGGATATCCAAGTAAAATCTTTGGTTGTACATAGCTGATCTTGATCGCTCTTTATCACAAATAGAATAGTACATTCGTGGTAAAGTTTTACTATTTCTTGGTTATTTTAAATTTTGATCTTGCACAAGGTTCCAATTTGAACGCAACCAGCAGGCTTTCCATGTACATCAAAATGCACAAGATCTTATTATGCAACAATATGGTCAGGTGTCAGTCCAACTATAACCTGTTAGTCACCAAAGAGAAATCACACGTTGAGCTTAAATGTCATTCACAATGAGCATTGAAGTCATCAGAATTGCCAGATTTTTTCCTTTTTCCTTCTGTGCAGAGACTAAATTTCAGATACATTTGA
The DNA here is from genome assembly GCA_039654745.1 of Houttuynia cordata. NCBI lineage: Eukaryota > Viridiplantae > Streptophyta > Magnoliopsida > Piperales > Saururaceae > Houttuynia > Houttuynia cordata. The sequence goes on from CM077504.1 coordinate 27,279,089, forward strand.
AATACTTCTTAAAGTGTTTAAATGACAGATTGGACTGCTCCATTACAAGCTTAATAATTTCTTTTTCACATAGACTACCTTAAACAAGCACAAAAACGAAGATAATACAATGTTGATATTCCCTTCATTTCATATTAGCGGTCGTATTTAATTTTTCACTCTAAAAAACCAAATAGGACAATGAAATTAATTTTTCACCTGGTAAGACATGTTCCTTGCACTTGGTGCCCATTCGTCTGAAATTCTTTTTCTTAAAATCTCGGGATCTTCTGTAGGAGGGAAACGAACATCAAAACCAGCCTCTGCTTCTGAAGGTTGCATGTTCATTACAAAACCCTGCACGGATCACCATCAACTCTCTGTCGGGGCACATTAATAAGACAAATTCAAACTGCATATATGGAAAGCTGCAAAGGAATGTCCAACATTACCAAGTTCATGGAAAGAAACCTTGAGGAAATTAAAAAAAAACCTTGTTCACTATGTATCAGACACCACGGATTATCAAATAAAATACTTGAAAAGATGGCACTGCAACATTGACAGCCCAGTAAAGCTTTTCAAAAAGGGCAAAGCTTAGGGAATTTTGACCTTAAAAAAAATAAAGGATAAATGTCAGAACTCGGGAACCTTTCTATAAACTTCTTCTGCAATAGGTGCAGCACAGGCTTTGTTTGGGTATTGAATTTACCAACGAGACATTAAACGCCTGTAAATTTGGTGCTTGTTCTCGGCAGATAGGCATAGAAGAGACATAACTTATGTTAATCCATATCTCTCATGTGGGAACCCCAAAAGCCAATATTAAATGTCACGCAATACACATGAACGCCTTGATTTACCCTCAACAGATTCTCACAACCTTGTCATCAACTTTCTTTCATTGTGATGTAAAACTTGTCACCATTTACAATTGGCGTGTTTGTCACCTTCCAGATGCTTATAGCAGAACATAAAAGCTACATGGATACAAATTGCCACCCATTTAAATGTGTTAATGTCATAGATAAGCAAAACCAACTCAGTTTAATAAACTTCCACTCATGGGATTCAGCAATGGAATTAACAAGCTTTTTCCCCTCTAAGAAAGGCTCATATATCTCTGTTTTTCTAAACCTTTGTGCTCTGGTTTGCTATCAACACAAACTCGCTCAAAAAAAGCTCAAGCTAATTCATATTTTTACATGATTCTCACCACTACTCCAATCCATCTACTCTTTATGTCATCTACAATTGCAGTTCGAACTACGTGAAGATCAAAATACCATGCCATGAATTGTATAAACATAAATCAACAGACGAAATTGGGGATCAGTTCTCACCGTGGGGGAAGGCGTCCCGGCCTTAAGGTAGACAGCGTTCACCGAGATCACCTCAGACGCCGCCTTCTCGCCAGCTTTCACCTTGTCAAACTGCGCCTTCCTGAACTTAGCCACCAATTCCATCGTCTCCGCCAGGTTATCCATCGCCGCACCATCGAACATCCTCGACCCGTGGCCCGGCGCCCCCGCCGCCCTCACCGTCAGCCACCAAGGCGACCGGTCCGCGTAGAACACCCGAAACTCCTCCCCGACATTCGCCTGCCCCTCGTCAAGCACAAACCCCACCCCCAACTCCGCGAACTCGGGCGACTCCACGAACTTCGCGGCCCCGTCGGCCCCACCGATCTCCTCGTCGGGGACGTACGAGACATGGAGAGTACGGAGAGGAGCGAAGCCGGAAATCTTCAGGTTGCCGATGGCATCGAGGTACTGGATGGCGATGCACTTGTCGTCCTGGGCGCCGCGGGCGAAGATGCGGCGTGAATCGTCGTCGAGGTGGGCGGAGAAGGGGGGGTGGACCCAGTGCTGCGGCTCGGCGGGGACGGAGTCCAGGTGGGAGTTGAGGAGAACGGAGGGGAGGGCCGGGTCGCGGCCAGGCCAGGTGAGGAGGAGGAGGGGCTTCCCGGGGGCGAACTCCAGGACGCGGGACTGCAGGCCGATGCGGCTGGCCTGGGCCGAGAGGAAGGCCACGGCGGAGGCGTAGTCTGGCTGCGGGTGCGCCGTGCGTATCCGCAGGTACTGTTGGAACCGCTGCACGGAGGAGTCCTCCGCGGCGGCGGCGGCGAGCGAGAGTGTGAGCGTGAGCAGCAGCAGAAGCGAGGCCATGGTCGTCCCGGACTCTCGGCCGCTGATTTGCTAGAAAAGCTGATTTGCTCGTGGACAAGCTGATACTGTTTCAAAAGCTGATTTGCTCGAGGGCAAGCTCTTTGCTTGTGAGCCGTCGATCAAGATCGACGGATCTTGTAAAGTGGACGCGCAAGTCCCACGAGCGCACGCAATACCTTCTCGTACCGATCATCGAATGAGAGCAGAGCTGTCGGCCAATAGCGAGAGGGAAATGGCAGCGTTTCCACCGGCGAGGCATATCGAGGTGGGAGTGGCTCAAGTGCTGACCTTCTCGGCCTCGCTCCGGCTTGGGGAGTTCGTCCGTCTCCGTCTCCGGCCAAACCGCTTTCCACTTCTTCACTCTTCGTCTCAGGCAAGCTTAGAACGAGTAAAGTTTTCCCTTTCATATTTCAAAACTTCAATACTCGGAAATTATCAGCTAATACTGAGCAGGTGGAATTTATTTGTGGTGTTCTCTTGTGTTTGTATGATACTTTTGGTGTTTTTCGCATGATCCCAGGCTCTTTTAAGTGATGAATTTCCTTCTGCAGAAGCTGCTTTGTTCCAAGGCGATCCACCGGATCAAGAACTTTTGGTGCGATGGAGCACTTTTATTGAAGGGAGGCGCTTACGTTACAGGATTTTGTGATGCCTTATTTGCTGAGCATTTATCTTGCAGTCTTTTCTTTAGTAAAAAAGAAGATGGAAATCAATCCAGGGATAGTAGAAATCCAAGCTCCCTGACTTCAAGAGACAATTTTTTCCGTGGAAGATTGTTGAGCACTATCCTTCTAGCTACAAATGTTATGTGAGTCATCTGTTTTTTTGTTCGTGGTGATATTACTTCCTTAATACTCCCTACTAATTGCTTAGTTTTTATAGTCCATGTAAATGAGTGCGTTCTATACACTTTAAGTAGAACTCTGGTGTTTTGCAATGCTAATTGTTACGAAAGAAATCTGATTTCTAGAAAAGTAACATGATTCTCATATTATTATTAATCAAAATTCTCATGCCATGGTTAGTCATATGGCCCAAATTGTTTGGAGCTTTAGTAGTTCGATCTTTAAGTGTCTTCATTATGTCCTACTTTTAGGGTTTTTGCAGCACAAATGGCCACCAGTGGAAAGCTGACCCTTTGGGGAGCTAAGGTTGGCATAGGGGAGCGCATGTCATTATTGTTGCGTTTTGTTCTCTTGGCTCGACTCAACTGCTTCAGTTATATGCCTGCAGATTAATAGCCTCATTGATCAAGGACAGTTTTGGAGATTAGTCACTTCATCCTTTCTGCATGCAAACATTGGGCACCTCTTGGTCTGGATTTGAGCATTGTGATTTTTATTCTTGACCTAAGTATGCATCAACCTAAAATATTGCTGTTTAGGTCAACTCGTATTCTTTGAATTCCATCGGTCCTGTTGTGGAGAAAGTCTGCGGATCCCGGAGATTTCTTGCAATTTACTTCACTTCTATGATTACAAGTGAGCACCATCTATTTATAGTTAATGGAATTGTTTATACTAACAGAATTTCCACTAGAAGATTATGATTATTTCTTGTAGTTTATATCACTTCCATGATTACAACTTGTGCCAACATGATTTCACTATTTTGATTTTTTTAATGGAAACATCAGGCTCAGCAATGAGTTATTTCTTCTGCAAAGCACCTGCTATAGGTGCATCGGGAGCCATTTTTGGGCTAGTAAGTCTCTGTATTCCTAATTTTTCCATTATCAAGTATTTAAAAATGTTACATGTAACTGTAGTGACTGACACCATCAGTCATCATCTGAAATCAATGTTATTTTTTTTAAGTTCTGTTCCCGGGATTCTGTTTAAAAAGGAAGGGCAATACCCTTATCGACTTTACTAGTGTTTACTCAATAATAAAAGCAACAGGTCTTTTAGTTTTGCTTTGAGTGTTATCTCATCTTTCATTCTTTTGGTAGGTTGGCTCCTTTGCCGTATACGTCACAAGACATAGGAATCTGATTGGGGGCGGGAAAGACGAACTACAGCATATTGCATATGTGATTGCCCTCAACATGGTACGACACATCCTTTTGAACAGAAGATCTTCTAACTTCAAAAAATTTGTTCATCATTTTTAAATTGCATTTGCAGGTTATTGGATTTGTTTCTAAGGGGATCGACAATTGGGGCCATGTACTCTCTACCTCTCCCTCCTCCCTCTCTCTCCCGTGTGCATTCATTGGATGTACACATGCTTTTTTTTTAAACTGACGTTAGACTCTCATATTTCAGTTGGGGGGCTTGATTGGTGGAGCTGCAATGTCATGGTTTCTTGGCCCTGCATGGACATACAACTATAAATCCTCGGACGGGAGACTGGTATTTGCTGATAAGGCTCCCATTTTTGGCTTGTTAAATCGAAATAGAAGAGTACCTTAAATCAATTGACCAAATGCTGCTGACAAGGCTCCTATTCTTTCCATGATTCAAGTGACTGCTTTGTATTTTGGGTGTCGAATCTACATGATATTAATTAGACTTTTTTTACTCCAAAATCTGATTGGGAACCTAATAAACAGCTTGAAGTTTGGCTACTATTGGCAATGTTGCTACTTATGTCGTGGCTCAACTCATTTGATCCAGATGACCCTTGTAAATGTGCATTGATTAAGCTCTTACACTTTTGCATCACTGATGAGTGAACTCAACTTAATCCGTTTGTAGTGTGCGCATTTTTGTATTTCCCAGAGAGTCTATGATATGAAGACATCACCTACTGTAATAGGATGAGCTGCATCTAGAAAGGTACCAATAAATGTGAATTGCACGTTCCATATATTAAACAGCACTACAACGAATAATAGATGAAGCTTGATTGATATAAAAACACAATGTTTGTTTCCCGAACAAGATAATTTTTACAGGATATTTAGGTCCCAACTGTCATACTAATGCACAAATTATGGACTGTGAAACCACCCAAACCAAACATGGTGAGCGCAGTTGGATACTGCCTGTACAATTCACCCAATTCAATGATCAAACAGATATGTACGGATCACCCCCCCAACCTTCAAAATGCATATGAAATAATGACTTTGCTGGAAGCATGAACACCTCTAGCCACAGCTTGAAGAACAGCACGGTGCCTGTACAACCTGCAATGTGCCCAAACACTTGGATTAAGATAACCTTAATCTTCTTGACGATCGGTAATCAAAACACATATTTAGGCAGGCTTGCAATCTGTAAGTGGACTATGTTGAGTAGATAGTTTCTGTACGTTCAATATATGCAAACAGATAACATGTGCACAATGAATGATGCAAATCTTGCCCAGGCAGCTAAATGAAGTCGCAAATAAATAATATACAGATAATATAGAGATCATATACACACAAGTAATAATGTCCCATATAATTTATATAATCCTAATAACTTAGGAAAAATAGTCGCATAACGACAAAAAGTTAATATAAGCACCGACACATTTAAAATATGTGACGAGGTTCATTGTGCGCTTGTCAGATAGAGAGCCAACAGTGCACATAATTTATGGGGATAAAAACCAGCTCTCCTTGTATCACGAGCACAGATTGATGATGACTGCATGGCCCTTCTCGTGCAGTAGTACACCTGTTTATATGTGTGGGCCATACAGTAAGGGTCTCATACAAAAAATGCATTCACTTGAACGCATTTTATCAGAGGCTCATACATAACAAATGTCCACTAATAAAAGTCGCTTCCAACCATTCAAAAACATGTCCACCAACATTTGAAAATGAGCTTTATTCTCCTATTTTCTTAAAAATGTATTTTTTTGTTTAGTATCATTCAACGTAAAAGGAATGAAAAATGTTACGTAAGCTTGCACACAGGAAAGTTTGCAGCATGCTTGCAGTGATGTGCTGGCCCCACACAATGGCCTCATCTCATTCATGGCCCCTGGGCCTGCATGGACCAAAGCATTGCTGCAAGCATGTAGCCTGTAGGCTGTGAGCATTGCATAGCATTATGCACATGATCTACATGAGCCGATGACAGGTTGGCGTTCTCTGCTTCAACAATACCGAATTAGAAGATTTAGACAAATCCTCAGCAGAAATTAGTAAGTCGAGGGCGAAAGATGAGAAAGAATGCTCCTATGAATGTGAATGTGGATGTGGATGTATTAGTACGCTAAGTAGACAATTCATTATCTGCTTGTATCTCAACCAAACATCACTGTTACACAATCAAGGCAGTGATTTCTACACAACAAACACACTTAACATACAAGCTTCATAACAGCTGTTGACAAAGCCATAGAGAACACGCTACTAAGTATTTGTGTCTCAACTTGAAGAGAAAACTCCCATCTAATTATTATATAATAGTCCTAAACCACAACATTTAATGCAAACATGTACTTTAAAGGGGCACTTTTCATCACATTTATTAGCCTTGAACCTGCATTCACGATTTTAGCAGCTCCTCGTTTTGTTATGAGCCATGCACGTTCCAGACCAATTTAGTTCACCTTTATCTAATAAAGTCGGGTCTAATTAATCAGGTAATATCCCAGACGAACATCAAGTTCATTGAAAGCCTATTTATATATAAGCACATAGACATGCATAGGGAGGAAAGACAAAGAAAAAAGGTCAAGATAGGTAAGTCCCATCTCCAGAGGCAGATGAGGTCATACAAACAAGAAAACTTACCCTGCCAAAGCAATTCCCCATGTTGAAATGGCATAGAAGAGCTGCGCAGCATGCCACAATTTTTTCATCTTCTCCAATTTGTTCATCTCACCCAAGGCTTTTGCTACAGCTGCAAATTTTCACGAGTTCAAGACATAACCAACTCCACTGTCAAGGACTAATTAAGCAAATAATTCTCACATATATTCTAAAGGACTGGCTACAAAAAGCCACTGATTGAAGTCTGTAAGTGACTCAATGCACATTATTGTCGAACTTGGCTTTTACTGGCACAACTATTTACATTTAAACAAGCAGCCCACCTAAAACACTCATATCCTGTGGGAGTCATGATGGTGAAGCCCACTAGACCATGACATCTTTTGACATCAAGAATTAAAATGCTAAACGTTCCATGCAAATTAAAAAGAAAGTGCTTACAACAGCTACAACAAAATGAGCTCAAACTTACTTTTCTGAAGCTCTGCCGGAGTCAAATTCTGAAGATTTAAACCATTAATTGACATCAGAGAAGAATTTAAAGAAAAAAAAAAGAAAACTGAAATGAAATTCCGAGTGAACCATTTCTACCTTTGATTTAGGATTTGAAAGGACACATCTGGCGATGAAATTTGCAACCCCATCAACAACAAGCTCCTCATTAATAATTACATAGTTCTCATTGTCAATGCCGCTGATCTCTTCTGTGTTACTAGGAACCATTTCTTCTGTGACCCACACCCACACACTAGGCTGACCTTGATGGCCACTAACCATTACTTCAATTAAATGGAGATCAGCTCCTATAACAGACAGATGAAGGTTAGACTTCTAGGTATTACAAGAGTTGAAACTCAAGACATTTCAGTGAAAGACCTAGTACCTGTAGGTTTTGTGAAAGGAAAACTGTTGTTTGAGTCTTTAGATTTTTCCTGAAGCAACTCAAGTTGGGTCGAGAAGCTTAAAGAGTTCACTGTAGCTACAAGTTGCGTGTATAACTGCAGCAATCAATGAGAGATACATCTAATAAGCTCCAAAGTAATAGTATTTCAAAAACCCAATACGAAAAATCTTAAAACTTATATCAGATAGAATCACGAACAGCCCAAGTTAAAAAACAAAGAATATACAAGAACATGGCAACTCATGAATTTTCTACCACATAATCCCTCCGTCCGGATTTACTCTGTAGATTTTGAAAAGTTTTGGGCTATGGGTCCCACTGAGAAGTCACGTGACTTCTCCAAAATGAACCACTAAAGCATAGGCATTCTTGTAATATATCCCAACTCTATAAAGCAGTTATAACAGAACTCTACATCTCCAGTCAGGTGAGAATCCTCAAATGGGAAGACGAAAGTAGAACACATTTTTTTATCAAATGGGAAGAGTAATTCTGAACTGAGGGAGTATTACTTTAGGAAGAACTGAAGACATCAATCAAATTCTTAAACAATCAAAATTACTATTTACACGATGAAAAGAACAAAAAAGTAAATTAAGGAACACTCGTACACACAATGAGCTGGCTAACATACACCACAAAATTTCTCATTTTGATGGTCCTCAGCTCTGGTGATATTGAATGATGAAGCAAAGCATGTGCTCAGTCAAAATAATATCCCAAAGGTACCTTAACACAAAAATCCAACACTACAAATAGATGTAAATACCACAATGTTTGGACAAAAGTGAAAGAAAAAACTTGGAAGATAAATTGATGCACAATATATCATAAAAGCTGGAAAACACAAAACATTACTTCACAACAAGATAATTTCACTAGTTCAATCTACACGGGATCAGCATGTTAAATGCTGCATAAAGATTAACGGCCAAAGCCTATGAGTGTCGCAGTACATGCTATTAACAAAACCAAATTGATCCATGATATTAGCCGGAACTAATCAGCCTCAGAAAAATTCTCACCCGCGTATAGAATTGCAAATAATGCCCAAGTTTCCAATAACGAAATTCTAATCAATTTGCTCCTTTTTTCTCGGGTGATCAATTGGCTCCCGTAAGTATTAAACAATTCGACGTTACACTCTAAAATCACCATTACAGTCTTCCTCCAACCTACCAAACATCCCCAATCCCCATCTCCATCCACTTCCCATGGCCATCCATAAAATCAATTCATTTTTGAAAAACCAAATAGGGCAATCAATACCGAAAGTAAGAAGTAGGAAGCAAATTTAGAGGGAGGACCATACATCTGGAGGGCAATCAAGGGCGAAATTTGGGGATTGGGAGATCTGTTGCAGGAGAGCCAAGTTCTCACGCAACACGCTCCGAAGCCGCAGGTTCTCCGACTTCAACGCCTCCGTCTCTTCACAACAACCATATCCACCTTCGGAGGCCTCCGGGTGGTGGTCGTGGGAGGAGGCATGGCGGTGGTGCTCGATGGCCCCCCACGCGACGTCGGCGACCTTCAGCACCGTCTCGACCACTTCCAGCGAGTGCCCGATTCCATGGCCGTGACCCACCATCTTCCCTTACCTTCCCTTCCCTTCTGGTCAGATCTCTCCGGTCGTCGTCTTCTCCGGCGATTTGTCCTGATTCCTCAGCGAGCCACACGCCGTAAATTAACCCGTAGCAACAACCTAACGTGAGGTTGTCCTTGTTTTGCTTTATAAGCCGGCGAGATAACGGATTTTGTTGTACGGACTCACGACTTCAGTACTACGCGTTTTCCACGATGTCTTATTGCTTTCGACTCATCAAACATAAGTCTAATTATGAGAATCCATTCACTATCTCGGGCTAAATTGAACAAGTTTATTAGAAACATTCCACTTTGTCTAATTTTTAAATTTTAAGGTGTGTTTGGCAACCTTGATTTGGATTTAAAAGTATAATTGATAAAATTGCGTCCTTTTAAATTATAGGTAGATGAGATTTGCATTTAAGATCATAAATCATAGGTAATGTTTGAGAATAATGTGATTTTATGACTGAGATTTTAATATTTAAGGGTCGTTTGTGGCGTGATTGAAAGCAAAATATCCACACTGTAGCATCCAACTTTTTTCCCTATCCAGCTGAAACACCTCAGAACGTGTTTCAGCTGGATGTTGGAAAAAACATGGATGCTATAGTGGACATCCAAAATCTAAACCGGATGTTTTGGCTTTATCATGCCCCAAATGCCCCTTAGTGTTTGGGGGTATGATTTTGTAAATGATAGGGTCGAATGTGTGATTTGTACTATGCTTTTTTCATGTTATAAACCAAATGACGGTTTGTACCAAAATCAAATCACACCCAAAAACATGTTTCCAAATGTAGGATTTATACAAATAACCCGATTCTATGAATCATAGGATCCAAATCCCTATTACCAAATGCATGTTTTCTTCTTTGCCACTGACCAAGCATCATCTCTCGCTCTCTCTCGATGCATCAATTCATGCATGATTCGATTTCCTTCTATTTTTTTGTTTTATTTGGTAAAACAAATATATGACAAGTGCAAATTCTTCACTGAGACCATAAACACTGAACAATATGAGAAATATAAACGGCATGAATTTCAATTTTGTCATCTAATCCAAATGGAGTCTGAGACCAGTGTGTTGCTGACCTGCAGTAAATGCATCTGACATTGGGCATTGTCAAAATACTCCATTAAATTGTTGTGCAAATTATTCGCGTCCACCAGACACTCATCATAACAGAGTATTAAAACAAGAACAATCTAAGCCAATCGCAATCAAGAATTTGGTTACTGTTGACATCATTTGACTATCATGAAAGGATAAAAAAGAAGACCAACGGATATTGCAAGCCACAAATGATCAACCAAGATGTTTCAACCGCCTATTGAGCAAGCTATAACAAAGGGACCCAGATCGAAGTACATCAAAACCACATTACAAAATTTCAATACCCTTTTGCCAGATTCTGAGAAAGGCACCAGACTACCTACCGAGTACCGATAACCAGCTTTGGTGCGAATCCAAAACAATAAAAAACAGCGTCCGCCTGTTTATAGTCCGAAAAAATAAATAAAAATAAAAAGTGGATGAACTATGGATTAGAAAATTAAGTTTACGATAATCATCCCTCTCTGCATTTAAGAGCATAATACAAAAATGTTTGTTTCCCAATTTGCATTTAATAATACACTTCCATATACGAAATAAATGCACAATCCCAAAAACTTTCATTTTAAGCCAATTGCAAACGAGAGCTTTGGACGAGATTTGTTCTTGCCCAACAGTTTAATTTGATTTGCCCGTTGTTCTTCCTCTTCCATTTTCTTCCTTCTCATTGCTTCTTCTTTCTCACGCTGAATTCGCTCCAATTCCCTATAGCGCTCCTCTTCCCTTAGTTGTTGTTCTAGAGCCTCCCTTTTCTGGGCCTCCTCTATTCTTCTTCGGTTCTCTTCCAACATTCTATCAAGTTCTTCCTTTTCCCTACGGGCTTGTTCCTGTAGGCTCAAGTCAATGTCAAGTTCAAAATCACTCGGATATTTCAAAATCAAGCAAAAATCAAAAGTTTTTTTTGACGAAATATCAAAAGGTTTCATCTCTCCTTAAAATGCCTCCCGGAACACAAAAAGCAACCTCATAAATAGACCCTGACTAGTGAGAACTAAAAAAATAGGCCTAATCAGAAATCAGTGTCACTAAATTTAAGCTGAAAGACAAAAAATTGTTCTGAAACGTTTTGTTCCAACCAAAACATTCTACATACAGCTTTATATCAAAAAAATATTTTTAAGAATACTAATATGGAATGAGAAATGAATTTTTACAGAAAGGTAAAGAAAAGATACTCATATCCTTGTGACAAGGTGACTAAAATAACTCGAGAATGTATGGATATAGGAAATGCCCAATATCCACAGGTATCCATTTCCATAGTTTGACTACGGAACAATAAACCATTTTTTTTTAAAAAGGATAGAAACCAGTAAGCAGAGAAATAAAAGGATAGTTTGACTACATCCACATGTATCCATTTCCCATTTTTGGAGGCATTCTAATTCTCAACATTGAAAATGTGCTGCCTAACTTAACCACACTCCATTAATCGCAGTCGACAGAGAAATAAAAGAGACTTTGTACCTTAAACAAACATTGAGTAGCCTTTGCTTTTTTACAGAACATGAGGATAGTTCTGGAAAAAGACCAAACACAAGTAACACTAACATAAATTTCCATAATTCAATTATCTACAAGCCCACCTCTTTCTGTCGAGCCTGGAAAAGGGAAGCTTCTTTTTCCTTTTCAAGTTGGGCAGCAACCTCCTCAAGCAATCTCTTACGACCTTCCTCTAAACGCCTCTGAACTTCCGTTTTAATTTCATCAGAGTTCAAGCTCTCCTCAACTCTTTTCTGAATAGCTTCTTCCACTCTCCGTGCTGTTTCCTCCTCTAGCAGTTTCAGTTCAGCCTCTTGCTGACGCCTATCACGAGGAAAAGAAGTTTAGCCCATGTATGAATCCACTGGAACTTACTACAGTTTATCTTCAGGAGGTGCTAAGCAGGACACTAGAAAGCTTAATCTTGGTCCACGTACAGTATAACAAGCATTCGGTTTCACCTTTTTTCTGTTCCGTCTATGTACTAAATGTACAGGTTTATACTTTCAAGGCATACCTCTCTAATAGAATCGAGATCCAAAAAATCAATTCAAACTGTTGAATAGTAGAGATTAACGAGGCACCCAATGGGATCATCAAACATTACAAGTTGGAACTATAGCAGTAGAGCTTCCCTTCAGAAAAAGCCTGTGCAGAAGATGTCAAATAACCTGTTGCAGGTCTGAAACTAATCACCAAATTTACATTAAATTACAGTTTTGACACAAAAAAGCATTCTAATCCTAGCCATAATACGAGATAAAATATCTTTTGTGTCAAGTGCTTTGGCACAAGACCACCAAGGAGTAACAAGTTCCACTGGCATCATATGTTAAAAGCTTGTGAAATAACCCAGACAGAAAAAAGTATAATGGGATGCATAAAACTCTAATTTCGTCATTTTTTTACCATTAAGATTTATTAAAACAAATACTGCACAAGAGAAAGAATTTTGTTAAACAAACAACAGGCATCAAAGGAGGACCTAAAAGAGCACATACTTCTTAGAAAGAGAATACACATAATAAGCCTCTCATGGACTTAAAAAGATAAATTGCATTATACACTGTCCACCATTCGAACTTTACAAAGTTGGTAGATACAATTGATCTAATAAGCCACAACTGTTTTAATTCATGCCCAAAAGAATGTACTAATGGCTTCACATGAGACATATCTTCATAAAGTATACACAGCATACCCATTTTATCATAATCATAATTAAGAAGTGCCTTAACCGAACGAATAAAGGAGTGCTTCGTCAGGTTGACAACCAGCTCTGAAAACCTTTGTCAACCCTTTTGGATCTTACACCACATAACACAAAAAAGAAAGACAGAGAGAAGAGATGGGAATGTTCATGCATTTCTATGAAGGGGATACACCTTTTCTTTTCTTCCTCTTCCTTTTTTACTATATCGGCTGCACTTTTGCGCTCCATTGAAGAAATACTCGGGCTTCTTGACAATGCTACCGGAGACTTTGCAATACTTCTGCTTCTGTGTCTCTTTTGTCTTCTGGGAATTGGAGAACGACTTTTTCGACGCCTAAGTGATGGCGAGCGACTTTTTTGCCAATGTGGGGAGAGTGAAGGACTTTTTCTCCTGTATGATGATAATTGACGGTAAATAACCAAACAATCAAAACCCTATATTTATCTAGTAAAGTTCTTAAACACCGGGGATAACTGTACTCTTTTCCACAATGTAACATATGCAAGTTACCTCATTATATTTGCTAGAGTAACCATTTTGTGCTCCAACTTTTATCACGTATGTCCCAATCGAGCAACAAAGAACAATCATCAGCAACCATAACCTGTTTAGTTCCCAACAGAGAATGGACACCTAAAATTCTACTACTTAGTCCCCTTATCTAATTGTTGATTGCTAAATGACTCCAACTTTATGATCATTTGGCATTTAATTATTTTTTCATTCTATAACAATTGAGACAAGAATTACAAGGAAGCTGTTAGGCCTCATTAATCCATCCTCTACATTAGCATGTACCAACCCATTTGTAAGATTCCTCAAGCAAATATCGAGAAAGTATAATCATATGGTATCGAATATACGGTAAGACAATAAACTACTCACCTCCAAGCATAATCAAGATTTTATGTGCAAAAGAATATGAACTGCTGATCAACCAATAAGATTGAGCTGCACTCAGGTCTCTAACTAGTCTCTTGCCATTGTATCATATTTTACCATAAGAGTGTTCAGATCCACTCAAATTCTTAATGAAGCAGATTTGCATACTTTACATCACCTCAAGTTCGCTCCCGTCAATTAAATACCAAGAGAAGCCGAAACAAAGTAGTTGATTCGTCTAAAACCGAAGAAGTGAATCTCAGAATTCTCAAAATTTATGAACTGTACGTACTATAATGGCTTCAAGTCGTACAAGTTGTACATCTAATTATCAAATTTTGGAGTGCGGGATACAACTCAACTTAGTTTCTGAATACCCAACAAAGGTATCTAGGATAAGAACACAAACAAATCATAAGGCTTCCAAAGATCATCATCTACCAGACTGAACAACACATAAGTTATAACAGAGGTAATTGTGAAGCTAAAACAACAAGTGGCGGAAGAGGTAAAAGAAAAAGTGGATAAAGGGCAGAAAGAGCCTCTTGGCACACATTAAAATTTTCTATACCTAAACTATTCATTGGCCAAAATAAATTATGATTTTTTTGTACAAAAAAGCAACAGAATGGACAATACTATTACCTGCTATGAGAATACACATAGGGAGAGCGGCTTCGATCCCTTCTGCTTCTCCGGCCATACCTGTGGCTTACCGGAGACGGCGAACGCCGCCTCCGATACGATGGAGATCTCGAAACCGACCGTGGCATATCCACCACCAGCCAAACCCCCTCCAAAAAAAAACCTCAAAAAGAATAAATTAAGTAAAAAAAGTTGTTCCCTCCAGTCAGGCCAATCCTCCTGCAAACCTCGTTAAAGTCAGGATCTTCAAAAAACCCAAAAAAGCAAACCCTAAATCATAAAATCACAGCATCACAAAATTTCCAAAAATCTCAAACAACGATGAATCTGATAAAAAATCCAAGCGAAAAATATCAAAATCAAAATCAAAACCTGCAAATATTGATCAATTAACGGAGTTTTTAGAAAAAAAAACATAGCATCTGAAAAAGGACAGGGTTTTCGAACCTAGAGCTTCCGGCGGGAGGACGGAGAAGAGGTCGGGAGGTTATCGGCACCAGTGGGAAGGGCAGGAGGACCAGCGGCTCAGACGAGAAGGGCATCCAGACGGAGCAGCCATATAAAGGGGCTATGACTGTGGGTCCCCCATCTGACGGCCGGAACCATCTTAGCCGTCCATTTTATTATGAGCATCAATCCGGACGTGGAGGTGACCTTGTATTGTCCGTTGTCCGCGTTCGGACCATTTCAACACGCATTTGCAGGCGGAGCAACGGGGGAGAAGCTCAAGCTACCATGCCGGCGACAGCGGGGCCGCCGGCGAAGCTTTACGCCGACGACGTGAGTCTGGCGGTCGTACTCCTCGACACCAACCCCTTCTTCTGGGAAAACTCCGGCGCCGCGGTCTCCTTTGCCCAGTTTCTCAGTCACGTAAAAAGACCGCAACTTTTGCCGTCGATATCGGCCCAGCAGCTGATTCGGTTTTGTGGCTTGATTTGCAGGTGCTCCCGTTCCTGAACTCGATTCTTCTGCTCAACCCGCTGAATCAGGTCGTGGTGATCGCCACCGGCGTCAACTCCTGCGGCTACGTTTACGACTCCTCGGCGACGCCGCACAACGGCAGTAGTAATAGCGACTTGACCGCAGTCTTCTCTGAGACATTGGAGAAGTTGGAGGAGTTCGTGGCTCGAGACGAGAAGCTAAGCAGTGATGAAGAGACTGTGGGAAAAGCCTCATCGCTGCTGTCCGGGTCCCTGTCGCTTGCTCTTTGTTGTATCCTATGATTTTCAGCCATTAATCTACATTCTCTTTTGGGTTTCTTTGCAACTGAATACAGGTTTGGCTGAGTATTTTACTATTTAAGACTTGTGTTTCGGTGTTTTAGGTGCCTTAATGTGTATAGATATACAGAGAATCTTTCGCTCAGGTCCACTGCATCCTCAACCTAGAGTAAGTTTCTCAACTAGTAATTCGTGTTTGTATCTGTTTTGTGTATTTTACACTGATTACTTCCAGCTATGAGTTTCTCAACTAGTTTTAGGTTTGATATTTAATTAAATCGTGTTTGTATCTGTTTTTGTATATTTTACACTGATTACTTCCAGTTCCAGCTATGAGTGTTTCTTCTGTTCATCTATTTCTCATGCGGTTCTCCTTTGTGTGCCTCCTAAAGGAATTGTAATTTCCTTTTTTTTAAAGTGAAAAATTCATGAAAACTGAACCAAAGGAAGAGTACATAATGAAGAGTAACATTCAGAAACCCGCTAGAAGGTGGATAACAATAAACAGGGGCTGGCGGCCAACAAAAAATAAATGGGCTAACCAGAACTTATGTAGGAAGAAGCAGTGATTCACAATTTTATGTTTAAGATTGAAAGCGTCAATGATTAAGCGAGCTTGAAAAATGACAGCATCAACCAAGGAGGAGGGGCACCTTTCCTTGTCCTCAAAGATTCTGCAGTTTCTCTTTGTTCAAGTATATGTCATATTATGGAGAAAATACTTTAAAAGAATAGCTGCGTGAGTGAAACAACTATCTCAATTCAGCTTGGAAATCAAGAATCACCATCATTATCTGGCATTTGAGAAGCAAGTGTTTAAGTAATGAGCAAGGACATTCAAAAGATGTCTGGTTCCTCGTGAGAGTAGCTTTTAAGTAATTGTCCTTGATGGATATTTATCTTTTTAGCAAGCGTTTTTAGTAAATAATTATCACTCATGTGTCGTTTGTGTGTAGTATTTCTTTCTTTCTGGATACAGAAATAGGAATAGAAGTTATCATGTTAAACCATTTCTAATGAGAAAACAAAGCTAGTGAAACATTTTTTACCTTTTCTGTAATGTTTAATCATTGAATGATTGAATCCCTTTTCTCCACATAAATGGGATCAGGTGCAGGGGGTAATACCATATGAACTCGAAGAAGTCAACAGACCTGACATGAGAAACATGCCATCCAATCCTCTAGAGTCGGCTGCTCACTAGTGTCATAAAATTCCATGATCACTACTGGCATTCTTGGTTCCATAACAGCCAAGGCTGATGGGACCATTGTTATAGTTAAGATGATGTCAGATAATAGGTGACAACACAATGAGCCTTCATCAAATAATTGGCATCTTCTAGCAAACAGGAGGTGTGTAAATTGTGATAACTTAAGACTTACCTTGTTAAGTACCAACCATGTCTCAAATGACACTATGTACAAACTGAGCCTAAATTGGTTAAGTACCATACACCTTTGTTTGCCAAGAATATTAGATAGGATTTTTCACAGGTATTAGTGACTAAGGATGAGTTGTATTTTGATAATGCCTCGATACTGAGATTGGCAATGAAAATTCGGTGATTCTTGCTCTATGTTGCTTATTATGACTGCTTTAAGAGGGTTCTCTTCGTGATACACATTCTCCGCTTCATCATTTTTGTATATCATTTTTTAAAGCATGATTGACCCGAAGAAGAATGGTTCATCTGTTTTTGTTAAAAGAGATCTGCGAAGCATAAAACTAACAAAAGCACATGACAGATTTTGTGTCTTCAGGGATCCCCAGATGGACCAGAACAGTATGTTGCTTAATTTTCAGTTTGAAGATTTTATAGCTTTGTAAGATTTTCCTTGGCTCTAAAAGGTTTAACTTGGCAGATATGTAGCTGTAATGAATGCTATTTTCTCAGCTCAGCGGTCTATGGTAAGGAATTAAGGTTTTACATTTAAATTTGCTTTTCTTGTGTGTACATAAATGCTCATGGTTGAGACTATTTGTTCGACCGAACTTATATGCAACTCACTAGTCAAATTATACTTCATAATTTATGGCAGTAAACGTTATACCCGTCGATGGAGCATCTATTGTTAAACAAAATGGAAGGAGTTGAATCCAGGTTATTAATTATGGTGAAGAGAGTATTATAGACATGCCGTGAAACGAGACTTGATCGTTATGGTTTACATATATATATCTGATCTGATCTGAAACTTGCATTTTAAAACTTGAGAATGTAAACCTATCACCTGCAATTTAAAACTCGAGAATCTAAGACTATGAATGTATTCTGCATGTGTTTTCACCATTCATTGAATGTGCTTTTCTCTTAACTTATGCCCCTACCACGTTCCATTGTTTAGTAACTTCACGCATGCACGTGGACACGTATGCATACACATAGAGGACCTAGATGGGTCTTTTTCTTTGGTGACGATTCCATTTGTTACTATTGAACTCGGCATGTGTAGTCATTTCATGCTCTTTCTAATTTCACATAGTATCCCTTGTTGAGGCCTAAATCAGTGAGGTTGAAGATATCATGAACACATCAATCCTTTCACGAAATAAGGACTGCATAGACTGTCCTTTCCATGCAACTTTTACCTACTAATTGGATATATAACTCCCTATACTAGTAGATGTTAAACGGGTACAAATCCTAGTAGTGGATTTCAACAAACAGCTTCACAGTTCTGGTGCAAATACATAAGCTCATTGTATTCCCAAACTGAGGTGGTTGTGGTCATATCAGTGTGAAGGAAGAATTGTGTTCTTTTGAACATTGTTTGTAGTTGTAATATTTTCTGTCAAGGATTATATGCCTTGTTGCTACCGTTTCGTTGTTCAATGGAGAGGATAACTAATCTTAGCAGGTCCATTTGTTTTTGCTTTTTAAATATCTTATTTCTTTAATCTGCAGGTACCAATTGACTCCTGCATATTAGGAATCCAGAATTCACCCTTCCTACAACAGGTGCTTGATATATTTTTACTTGAAGTTTCTTCTGTGATATTTTGTGACCGAATGTTTACATCACATGTGATTCTGAGATGTAGGCTTCACACATCACAGGTGGTATCTATCTAAAGCCGGCACATTTTGATGGATTGTTTCAGTATCTCTCGGTATGTTCTTCTTTCAATGACACTATTATTTGCTTCGCTAACATGTTATCTGAGTGTTATTAATCATATTTTGTATGAAATTATAGAAAAAATCATATTCTGTGTGAAAGCAGTCTATCATGTTAGCTTTTGTTGAGTTCTAATAATATATTGACACGAAATCTATCATTGTCCTTTAATTGCAGTGCATAGTTAGACTGTGCCCTTCATTTCTTCTCTTATTTTTCTTTAGTTGGGTTTTTTGCATTGAGGATGTTATCTTGCAAGAATATTGCTTAGTAATATCAATATGGATGAGGAGTTGAAAATGAGAATTATAAAAAAAAAGGTTGAAAATAAGACAAAACCATGTCATATATGTTCAACAAACTTATCTGAGAGTAACCTGATATTGTATTTTATTTTTCCTGAGCTTCCATTGTTTGACCAGCTATGTTAGTATGTTCACTGCTTAGGATCTCATTTTGTTCTCCAAGGTGTTATATAGATGCAAGTGTATTTTGTATGACTTTTTGACTCACTACCAGTATAATATATTGGGGATTGCAGGCAGTATTTGGAACTGATCTTCAATCACGTAACTTTCTTAAGCTTCCAAAGCCCCCGGCAGTAGATTTCCGTGCATCGTAAGTGCCTCTATGCATGACTCAACTGTATTTGAATACCCTTTTATCCTGAATCAGAATATACATTTGGTTTGCCAAAATTCGTTCAGCATCCATGACTCTTACAGTAGTTAGATATTACATTGTGCTGGACTAAATCTGTACAAAGTTTTATCTTGCATGATGCCTATGCGGCTTGGTGAATGCATGAGTTTCTTATGCAATTGCAAATAGATCTTTTATTGGTTATAGAATTGCATAAATTTCAATCTCCTTTATTCGTATGTAATTTATGAGCATAATCTGCTGAATGAGGTCATCATAGAATGTACTGGTACTTGGCAGTCTGAGGTGCTATGATACACTTCACGATTCTGAGCCTTCTGTTATGTTGCACTGCCTGTTGTCCTCGTTATATATTGTACTTCCATATTGGGCTTAGACAGGTTTAATTCATTTCATGTTAAAGTTGTGTGGGATTTGTGAATGATGGAGAGATTCTGTTGTCTGCTTTGCAATATTGACTTGCCAGAAACCTAGTATAGATTTCATGAAAAATATTGGATCGTTGCTCCTTTCTTTTTTTACACATTCCGACGAAGTGAAGGGGTTGGATTTTACCTATAATAATTTCAAGTCACCAGTGCTCTCTCTATAAGAGAAATGTGCTCTTATGTATAAGACATTAGCAAAAACTGGCTTCATATCTAATTATTAGAATTCCTGCTATAATATTAGTGAGGCGTTTGATACTTTCAATTCTACTCCTTGCATTGAAAGTAGCTAACTATTTCTGCTAATCCTTCAAAAAACACCTCTGTTAGCTTAGGCCAGGCTTTCTGCTACTTACGGAATGTATTTGCTTGACATATGTGAGTTATTTTGACCTTTATTTATTAGTTTATTACCCACTTCCATTGGCATTGATCTAAGTTGGCTGAAATTGAAAAACTGCAGATGTTTTTGTCATAAGAAGACCATTGACATGGGATACATCTGTTCCGTTTGCCTGTCCATATTCTGCAAGCATTGTGAGAATCTCAAGCAGTGTTCCACCTGCGGGTCAGTATAGCTGTATGATGGGCATGCTACTGCTTCTCAGAATTTTCACATGATCATTATAACTCGTGTAATAGAACAGAATTTTGTTTGGATACTTGCAGATTAACAAAGTGCATAAGAGACACAATTGATGTATAGTGAACTAGTATCAACCATTAATAGACTGCATGTTGTAGCAAGGCTGAAAGCTTGAAACTTATTACGTCGCACCCGATGACTTACTTCTCCAGATAAACAATAATTTAAGCCAAAACTAACAGGATCATACTGATTATTAGTCCGCCAAAACCTATGATAGCCTTGCATGTTATTAACCTGAATGTCCTGAATTTTATGTGCTGTTATTGAATGGTGATGTTCACTTCCATAGATGGGACGTGAGCTTTAGTGGTCTTATTTGCGGCTGCTTGAACAGTTGACAATGGTGATACGCATCCATTGACAGTAGCCGGTAGATGAAATGGAACTATCATCTGGAGTAATAAGTCCGTAAAACCATCTTTTCATGAATTGACATATGTCACAATCCTTATCATGAGGTTAGGAAAGCAAAAAGACTTGATGTACTTGGAAATCGTAGTTACATCCGTGGACAAGCTCTAATTTTTAGTAGCTTAGAGTCTCGTGGTAGGAAATATGTAAATTAGACCTAACCAATTATATGCATTAAAATGAATTCACTGAAATTTAATTAAGCACAATTGAATGAAAACTTGAACTCCTCTTTCAAAATTTTATAAAAACACATTCATGTTTAGGCATAGACATCTTTATTACTTACAGTTCGATTAAAGTCACATTTAGCCTATGGTCAACGACTAGGAATGAAAACAATAAAGTAGAGCATTATTAATTAAAGCATAAAGGAGTTTTACATCAATTTCACGGCATCCACATTAGAAAAAAATAAAGTTGGAGACTATGGCAAAATAGGGCTTCATCTAGCTTTCGAAGAAAAGGCTAGCCCATGGAAGTGGAAGGAGATTCAGTTCTTCTAGTTGATGGCCGCATGACACTGAGATAGCTTAATCCTAGTTTCTTGAACTTCAACATTCTTGCTCTCAAATTCTTCTCTCGGCTTACATGCCTCTCTTCTGCTTTTCTAGCTGCTAGAATATTCTCTCAGCCTCCCCCCTTTTGTTTAGGTACCTCAAGTCTCTAATTGGAATGGGTTCCATGACTCCACCTCGGTTAACTGGACACCTGTGAGCCAAGCCTTTTCAACGACCAAAATATTTGCTATACTTGAGTTCTAAGGACAAAACCATTTTCCCCTACATAAACTAGTCAGAGTCTTAAGAGACGCTCGACCTAGCAATCCTGAGCTTCGCTATCTTCATCTTCTTCAAACACAATTTGTTGTGATTGATTCTCCTATAGATTGATTTCGAACTAACAACGCCACTCTTTGTGTTTGGTTTGATCACTACCAAGTGTCACTTTGGACACCGACCGCCAAATCCTCCTTTTTTAGTTTTGTTTACTTCTGCTGGGCCGGCCTACACATGTAAGATATAAATATTGTTTTCTGGAAATGTATAGATTTGAATATGTTTTTATACAATCGAAAAAGGAAGCTTGAGATAACGCAGCTCCCCCTAATGTTTGGAGAGGGTGGGGAGAATCATTGCCCAACCATTTGGATATATATGAATAGCCTCATCTTATCATTTTCCTCACTTCTAGAGTAGAACTCGAAGTTGCATGTACTAAAGCCCACAAAGGTGTAATTTTTTTTGGGTGGCTTTTGGATTTTTTTGGCAATCAGCAAAGGTGTCTGTGAAACTGCCTGATTCCAATATCCCAGCTCAACTCTCTAATGGCGACCATTAATGGTAGCACCATATCCATCTACCAAATGTTTTGAAATATTACGACTAATTTCTCAAAGATATGTCCATCTAGAGTTCGAGGCAAGTCAACATCTCTGCAATACCAATATGTACAGCTTATTGTCCACTTATAAAAATACGTTAATAATACACTCCTACTTTACATAACCCTTTGGAACACATATAAGAAACAAATATCATCACCTTCAACAACTGACTCCCGTGAAACTTCGTATCGATGCATAGCCTGGAAGAAGAATGGGAAAGAACCACCATGCATGCATTTTCTACATCATGTTTTATCCAGTAAATTATATCCATGGCCAATGATTCAACTTTATGACAGTCCAGATGATCGTGTCAGTTTGTCTCTCTTCAGCTTTTAACTACAGCAGCCAACTCAATCACTTTCATCACCACCATCTAGCATAACAAAAGTAGAGAATGAGTATAAAAAACGAACCCAGTCAAGTAACCTTAACTCATGATGATACGAACTAGTATTATGTCATTGTCACGGGGCAAAATCTTCACAAGTTAAATATCAAAACAGTAACCATAAATAAATAATAATAGAATAACTAGCCTTTTCTATTTTCAACAAAAGAATATCTAGAAGAGGACTGAAGGCTATATACTGGACAGTCAGTTGGGACTTTCGTTCCGCTTGTTTATGTGAATTAAAACACCTAAAAAACAGGCATAATAAAGAAAACTCAAAACGCAAGTTAATCCTTCCATTTGTACATTATTTTTCTTGGATTGAGATACAAAAATTATGAGCCTATACCATGGTTTTCAAAACCGGACCGGACCGGCCGGTCCGACCGCGGAGAACCGGAACCGGCCGGAAAACCGGTCCGGTCCACCCGGTTTACCCCGGTTTTCGAAACCGGACGGTTCAACCGGCCGGTTTTCCCGAACCGGGTAACCGGAACCGGATTGACCCGGTTTTTTTTTTTTTTTTTTTTGAAAAAAATTTCGAAAGAGGGGCGCGCGGGGGGCGGGATTCGAACCCGAGACCCCCTGCCCGCACCCTGCGATTTAACCACTTGGACTACAACGGTTTTGTGATATTATTATACAAAATTTATATTTATTATATACTTAACTCTATTTACACCTAAACCGGTTCATTCCGGTTTGACCACGGTTTGACCGCGGTCAAACCGCGGTCCAACCGGACCGGCCATCAATCCGGTTCGATGGCCGGTCCGGTTTTGAAAACCTTGGCCTATACCGAATCATACCAGATTACTTTAATAAAACAGAAAAACATAGTTTGGGAGAAGCCTGTGCTAAACATAGAATTTTTATTTGGTACTCTAAAAAAATAAAATTAACCAAAATGCTTAAATTTTACCTTCTTTAGAGTCCTCGCTTGACTCTTCACCGCCACTATCTTCATCATCATCCCCCTCTTCATCATCGTCATCACTTTCAACTACTACTTTAGGCTTTGGTGGCGGAAGAATGAAATTTGATGAGGACCTTCGACGAGTACTTGATACAATATTGCTCATGTCAATACCTTCAAGTTCTTTCGCTCTTTCCTTGTTCTTCCTTACAGACTTAATTTCTGAGCATAAACATACAGGAATCATGCATATCAATGTAAATGCGTATTGTTAGACCAAATTACCAGAAAAGCTTAAGCTGTCAAGGAATGCGCAACAAACTGCCTATATGCCAAATCAAATCACCAAATCTTCCATCACTCCCGGCACCAAGCAGGACTCAAACCTAGGATTTTTCTGCTTTGATATCATGTTAAACCAAGATACCTCAAAAATTAACTCTGTCAAGGAAGGTCCAACAAATGTCTGCATGGCGACCTAAATTAGCAAATTACCCAACACATATTACTTCCTCCGGTCACTTTTACTTGAGACCGACACATAATTTGTCAATTTTATAGAGATGTGGGGTCCACAGTAAAAGCATAGGGAAGCCCGGGGAGGGGCGGAGAAGGCATCTTTGGAGCGGAGAATAATTAGGGAACGCTATCATCTAATTTTGGCACGCATATTTTGCTCATTGTCTTAATTAAAAGTGACCGGAGTGGGTAAGAATTAACGACATACTGCCTACCCCACATTATCGCAGCTAGTCATCAATCCATCAAAAAGGCAAAATCATAACGTAAAATGGACAATAACTTTCTATTCGTGGAAATAAAGACTTATTAATGATGTTTTAGCTTAGTGGTTCAATGCAGGCTACCTTAGTTCCATTATGTTGCTTACACTTCATAGATTGCATCTACTTAGGTTCATTTTCATCAAAATCATTACTATAAATGAAAATGAAAGATTCACAAAGAAGAACATATGATAGCAGTAAACTTTAAACATTAACAATTTGGAAAATGAAAATAGATCGACAACTAATGAGTTGCTATATATCTGGTAAGAAATCATTCACTCAATTCTTTTACATTTTGCTTATCTAGTTTGAGGCTGTCATTATTTCTTTTCAGTTTACAAGGTGAAGTTTATTTACATATAAAATCTAGTTGTAACAACGAAGATGTTAAAGGATGTGTTTCTAGATTGTCAAAGCATATGCAAAAACCTCTTTAGGATAACCAAGGTCATTTTACATGACCTCTCTGAGATCTCGACCTTTGGTCGACCAAGATCTGTGATTGCGAACCTTGATTGCATGCAAAACTTTCTAGTATCATCCATCACCCTCTCCCCCCTCCCCACCAAACAACCCATCAATCTCTCTTTTGTTCATAAGAATTATTTCCTTCTCCCCCTGTTTCAGCAGACAATCCTCCTTCTTTACAGCTTCTATAAAGCTATTAATCATAATTCAGATACGACCCTAAGCCAACCTTGCCTAAAACACCTCCATCAGTGCGCAGCAGAAATGCGAGTCCAGCACCGTACAGTCACCATAAATCCCAACCTACTGAGCTCATCTTTGGGACAAGTCTTTTGCCAATTTTGCGCTATCTTATGTCTTACAATATCCATCATGTATTGACTAATCTAATCAACCAACCCAATTTTTAAACTTAATCTCCATCTTTCAAACTTAAGACTTGAACCTGGCCCGAACCATTTACACACTAATGTGGGCCAAACATTATTTACTGAAACACCCAACAACCTTTTTTCACTAAAACACCCAAACTATGCTGGCTAATCAAATATTTCAACCATCAATTTGATCCCTGACCTTTAAAGGGCCGATATCATTAGATCAATGCGATATATTATCCATAAATGAATGAGCATGTGTATGATAAACAACTATTAATAAACAATAAATTCATAAACAAAATGAAAAAATTAAGTTTATACAAAGTTATAATAAAATTCATCAAATGCCATGATGTGTACTTTTTATGGGATATAAAGGTTTACGTGTACAATTGTCAACAGGTTGAATACTAAGCAAGTCATCATCTGGCAGTTACTTTAGCTTTGTTTTTCCGTTAGTTGCAAGGATCTATGGGTAAACTAAAACCAGAGCTTACTCAAGTTTCGCATCCATTTCCTAAAATATATTAGAAATAAAACACTTTGGTTTGCTACACGAAATAAAGTAACAGCAAAAGAGGGAACATAAAAAAATATTAACACAACCAATGGCAAATTAAATTTAAAACATGAACCTTTTTCAGATGGATTCGCAGATAACCCTTCCCGTCCAAGTATATCCTCCAGTTCCTTTATGAGAATACCCTCACGTTTACTTTCAGGAGCCTGCTTTACTCTTTTATACACCGACGGGGGAACACTAAGAAAATGGAAGAATAAATAAATTAGGAAAAACAATACTATATGTATTGCCAAATCCATTGGAGGAGGGGCAAAGATAAAGGCATTACTTAACCCCACATGCTTTAATCACAGATTTTAGGTGCTCAACACGTTTCCCATAGAACGGAGTAGGAACTTCTTTTTTCTTCTGCAAACATCAAGAAATGTTTTTCTCAAAAACCATTAAATTTATACAAGTATACCTGCCAAGAATAAATTTAAGAGAAAGACGCAAAACTCATGGTTGTGCTATGCAAATTAAAGAATAAACTAATAAAAGATGGATGTAACCTTGACACTATCTTCTACAGATAATTTAGTATCACCATCTTCTTCAGACTCATCACTTTGTTCGTGGTCGGACTCTAACGGCTTCTTTTTCTTCTTTTGGTTCATTGTCTTGTTTGCTTCATCTATTCTGCGTCTCTTCTTTAGCATTTCAATTTTTCCAACCTTCCCTTTCATGGAATTTTTTTTTCCTTTCGCCTTCATTTCCATCTCTTCATCGTGATCTTCATCCTCAGATCCATTTTCAGTGGAATTTTTGGAATCTGAGCTTCCTTCATGTTCGTCAGACTCCTCCAAACTGTTTCCTTTAGATTTTTTGTCACTTCCATTAGACACTTTCTTCAAACTCTTTTTCCTAGATTCCTTTCCTACTTCCGCATCAGGACTTTGCAATACCTAGGACAAAAACAAAAGAAACAATATCATATTATAAAACATCTAATGCCAACTGACAAAACAGAATATCCAAACAATTTAGTATATACCAAAATTATCAAAAAAAAAAAATTTAGTATATACCAACCTCATCAAGTGTCATACTTATAAAACTCTTGTAGCAATCAAGGGCATGTTTTTCAAGTTCGAGATCTGCTTCCAACAACCGACGAACTTTCATCAAAGTCATTGTCCTAGAAAATTAACCAGTCAGTACGTTAGGCATGATATATTATAGCAGATAAAAAACACATGAAAATTAGACATAAGATTCAAACAGACGATTACTCTTTTAAACCTTTTTCAATAAATTAAAAGTTACACTAGAATTTGAAGATGAGTAGGAGATAATTGAAAGATGCCAAAGCGGCCAAAAGGTATCATTAGAATGGTTGAAAAAACATACTCAGCATGTTCTTTGAGATAAGATGCCCTCTTCATCAGAGCATTCTTTACCAAATCCTCATTTACAACTTTTTCACTTTTAGCACTTGGAGTCATGTCCTTTTGATGAGCGGTTTCCTCATTTTCTAGCAAAGAAATAGAACCATTCTTCTCTTGCTCGTCTTCAGGCTTATTTTCTGTTTCTTCTTTCTTTCTCTGAAGCTCTTCATTTCCCTTTATTGGTTCTTCATTTCCACCATTGACATCTTTTTTCTCAATTTCAACAGGTAACTTGGTGACAATTTCCTCATTGCAGCTTTGGAAGCACTGGAACCAATAGAAAGAATGGTCAAAGTCACAACCAGATCATTGACAGCCTTTGCTTATATAAAAGATACTTACATAGGACGTTATGAATGACCCAATAAAGAAATATTCCAAAGCACTGAAGTGCTTTACAAATGCAACTGATTTTACTAAAGAGAAGGGCAAATAGAACATCATTTGATGTCAAAAAATCTGAGAGTTTCTAATATATGTATATATACTTGCACTTAAAGAATTGGAATAAAATGAATCCCTGTAAAGGTTGATCTCCCACAACTTATAGCACTGAAAAACTACCTTATCTAAGCATTGTTTAATAAATCTCTTATGTACATCCAACTCGAACTTTTTCAACCTCAGGTCCTTCTCAAGCACTCTGCGGACTCCCTCCAAGGTTAATGAACTGCAAAGACAAACCTTAAGTGTTAAAATTGGATCCTCGGCTGTTGCAAGAAACATTCTACCGACTGCATCCTTACACATCCTTACACAAAGTATAATACATCCCAATCATACTAATCTATGGTGACAAAAATAAACCAAACCTTTTTTCATTAAAAACAATTGAACTTTATCATGATCTTCAGAAGACGCGACTTCATGAAATCAAAACAAACTACAAGCGAAGTGGACACTGGGATAGTGAACTGTGATTAGCTAGCCTTATGATCATAAAGAGCTTCAACATATGGAATTATAAAAAGTGTCAAATACTTTAGTTCTACGCCTGCTACCACCAATGCATTTATTAACGTTCTCCATTTTAACAGCTACCCAAATCCTTTACAACCATCCTACAGCCCTAGACCACCAAAAATATACACTCAACCTCACCAAAACAAATTTAACATTTGAGGTATAAGCTCCCAGTTGGCTTGCCCCCTCATTGCATTAGCGGAAACGAACTATGCACACCTTCTCCCTAACTAACAGTAAATTAAACCAAATCAAGTTCAAAAAATGCACTAAGGAAAAACTTTCGAACGAAAAAGATGGCGTTTTTACACGAAAAGTTAAACATTTTCATCCCTAATTTGCAGGAAAATGCTCTAGCTGGTGATCTCATGATGGCTGTGCACGAATTACAGAAATGCGGAAATAAGGAGCCACAGGAAAGCGGAAAAAACTTGTAAAAGCTCCTACTCAGCCTGCTCCTTGAAGTAGATCGCTCGCTCGCGCATGGCGCGGGTCAGCTTCTCCTCCAAGCCCTGCTCCTCCGCCATCGCCTCCACCCTAAACGCCACCGGAAAGGAGTTTGAATTGTGATCCAGCCAGTCAGTCCACTGGTGAGTCTGGTCGTGCTCATGTGTTATTTTGTCTATTCCCATTTTTACCCATACCTGGGAACATTTTTTAAGTCTTTCATGGGTGGGAGGGCAGGGGCTGTTTTGTCTTTATGTGTGCGGTTAAATGGATCCATTCGTGGGATACGTGATGTGTCGTCGTGTGACCGTGTCGAGTTCATTGGGCGGCATGTCTGGGCGGGCCAGTTTGCTTGACCCGATTTCTTGGTCCAAATGAAAACGGCTATCATGAACCGAACCGGATTCCAAACACTGATTCCTACCTCCGGTCACTTTTAATTGAGACAATTAGAAAAAAAATTGCATACTAAATTTAGATGATACTGTTCCCTAAATATTCTCCGACTACATGGTCAAAGACGGGCACAATCCCTACGTCTGGAGGCCTCCCCGATGAGAGGTCACTCACTCATTCAGAAAGCCTACGTTATTATTGTGGACCCTATATCTCAATAAATTGATCAATTATATGAGGGTCTCAATTAAAAGTGACAGAAAGGAGTATAATCTTATGAGTAAATTGTACTTTTTTTGTTTTTTTTAAGATTTGACTGATATATTGATGAAGTTCTTTTAAGGGCACATTTGGCAATTGTTCTTGCTTTTGTAAAAAAGTGACTTTTAGAAAATATTGATTTTGATATCGCAAAGCTAAAGCGTAACTCATATGGCAACGCTCACTCTTAAAGCATGTTTGGATGGGGCGAGCTAGGATAAAAGATAAATGCATCGTGTGATAATTTTACCCTTAACGAGAGAAAAATGAATGAACCTCCACTATTAATTTAATGGGAGAGTTCTACATTATTTCCTTCACAAAAGTCATTTGTACAAAATCTCATCTTTCTAAAAAGCAGCTTTAGACAAAGTCCCAAGAAAAATCACTTTTGTAAAACACAAAAAACCTAACGCTACTAATCAAAATTCCTAAAATACTCATATGCATAAAAAAAATACTCCATAATCAAAATACTAATAAAATGAAACTATTAGTTAACGTCATCACAGTTAACTTCATAGTAGTTATCACATATGGCTGACAGTTACAACATGTAACTGATAAATATAATATGTAATTCAAAGTTATAACGTAAAATTGACAACTATGAAGTATAACCGACAGCCATACAACTAACAATATTACATATAACAAATCATTAGTATTGTTACTGCCGAGTCATCATAGTTATCACGAGTAAATCGTAATTATCACAGTTGTCATGGTAAAAACGTACTTTCATCTATTAAATACAAAAAAATACACAAAGGAGCTAAGATACAACACGACCTATCCTAAATGTACCATAAACAACAACAATTAACATTGCAAAATTCCAAACCAACTTAGCAAAGAGTGTTCAATAGAAGGCACCATAACCCTAACCACCCACGCTGCACTCTAAAAGTGCTCATAAAAGTTGTCTAAAAAAGATAGACCAAACGCCAATAAACCTAACTTCTCATCCAAAAAGGAGGCCAAGCAAGGAAGGGATGCATTCTATGGTGAATCGAATTTCCCATTCTTCACAATCAGTTTTTTCAAATTTTTATCCCTCCCATACTCGAATTTTCATAGGGTTCAGGTTGGTTCGGTCACCGGTTCGGGTTGCCGCGCTAAAACCCTTTTTCCAATTTCCGCCGCAAATTATTGTTCGCAGCGTGAACCCTAAACCCGAAAGCCGATTTCCGTCGCTGTAGGCCTTCGTTCCCGGCGGCCATGGAGGACGAGCCTCTCGAGATGGAGCACGACGCCGTCTTCGCCGAAGAGACCGGAGACCTAGGCGCCTCCATCCTTGCCCGCTACCAGAACTCCGCCCGGGAGGATCACCAGCACCTCTGCGCCGTCGTTGGCGCCATGTCCCAGGAGCTCCGCGACCAGAAAATCCCCCTCGCGCCGGTCGCCTACTTCGGCGCCGCGCTTTCCACTCTGAGTCGCCTGTCCTCCGGCTCCGACCCGGTCGTCGCCGCGCTTCTGACGGTTCTATCGGCTGCTCTTCCGAAGGTGTCATTTGCGGTGCTGGGGCAGAAGGGAAATTTGGTCGCGGAGACGGTGGGGAAGACGTTGAATCTGGAGTCGGTCTCTCCGGTAGCGGTGAAGGCGGGTTTGAAGTGTATTTCGCATTTGATTGTTGCCGGTGACAAGGGCAGCTGGCCGACTATCGCTGGCTCGTATGGGATTTTAGTTGGTTTTGTTACTGATAGCCGGCTTGAGGTAAAGTTTGGATGCCGAATGCATCTCTTTGTTCTGCATTGTTCTGATTTACATTGTATATTTCCTATGCTCAGGGTTTGCGGGATGAGGGAGTAGTTAATTAAATTATTTGGATTGGTACATCGCGTCATCCATGAAGATTAATGTGTGTAGCATTGAGTGCATAACATTGTTCTTGATCTTTCTTTAGAGTTAGTATAAATTTTAAACTGCCATCCAAAGCGGACAACTTGCGAAGTTATCATTTTTTTCAGTTCTCGCTTAATTGCTTTTAGCACTGGAATTGCCATCATGCTGAAAGACAACTGGACATATTACAGGTGAGGAAGCATTCACATTCATGTCTCCATGACGTTCTTCAAAGTTTGCATGGTTCACCTGTGCTGGAGCGGGCAAGTGAAGGGATTGCTAATCTTTTTGAAAGGTCCTTTTCACTTGCTGGTAGATCTTCCTCTTCCAGCTCAGCTGTTGCAGGAGACTCAAAAGGGGCCATGGAAGTGCTGTATATTCTGGCTGCTTTGAGGGAATGTCTTGCTCTTATGTCGATGAAGTTCACCAACAGCATTTTGAAATGCTTCAAATTACTTTTGGAATTGCGACAGCCTATTGTCACCAATCATATAATAAACATTATGCAAGCATTTTGCACCAGCCCATCATCTGAGGCGGCCCCTGAAATACTATTAGATGTATTATGCTCTCTAGGAGCGTCTGCCACTGAAAACGAGAAATCGGCAGATGCTATGACTCTTAGTGCACGATTGCTTCATGTTGGTATTAGAAAAGTTTATTCCCTCAATCGACATATTTGTGTTTTAAAGTTGCCCACGATTTTCAAGGCACTTGGAGGTACTTCATTTCTTTTATCTTGTTGCTTGTTGATATTTGACTTCAGAAGGTTCCCTTGATTTTCTATTGGGTTGACATTGCAATTCATATGTAGGCAGATTTTCTTTCAGTTGACCCACTAACTTGCATGTAGGCAGCAGTGTGGACATTTTATTGTGATGTCCAGTTTGGCACCCCTGGTTGATGCCTACCATCACTTTCTACTTCATTAATGTAACCTTATATTCTTTAACACTTACAGCGACTCTACATATGAATATGTAAGATCGATGAACTAACATTTTCAAAAAAATCAAAAGATGAACTAGCAGTGTCTTCCTTTTAGTGTAGCCATGGATCATCCATGATGAGATTCTTGAGTTAGTAAACGTAGATCGGGCTCCATCATCATTATTCTAACTATTTGGTATTGGCTTCATGAGTTACTAAGTAAATCAAACATAGTATATTCATCATCTCATCTATGAGAGCGGTTTAAAGATTTCATTTCGTACATAATGGCTACCAGTGTTTGTTTTGTCCAGTAACATTGTTTTGATAGTAGTAAAAGAAATTGTATTAAATTTACGAGGGTTCTATTTATCCAGAAATCTTGGCCTGTCAGCACGAGGAGGCTATATTTGCCGCTGCAGAGGGCATGAAAGGCCTGATAGACACTTGTGTTGATGAACCATTGATCAAAGAAGGAGTGGACCGGTTGAAATCTGCTATGCCAAAGAATCCCGGGCCAACTATCATTGGCAAAATAAGTGCCATTGTGGAGAATTTACTTGGTTATCAGTACAATGCAGTTTGGGACATGTCGTTTCTGATTGTATCATCAATGTTTGATAAATTAGGTACTTACCTTTGCCTATCCCTATTGTTCTCGGTGTAAGCGATGGTCAATTTTCTGTGAATTTGAAATTTGCAGAGTTCATTTTTGTTGACTCCTTTTTTTTAAATAAGTATGCCGTGTTAACTTGATGCCATGATGGATGTGTATATATGAGGAGTGCACATAGTATTGCCACACTTTTAGAATGGGATACTTTTTGAAGATATATCAATGAAAATTTCCATGTAAAATCCTGATTATATTTCTGAAGGTGTATCTAAATATCTTTGTTTAATAATTTGTCTTAGTTTATTGTCGACATTCATAATTTGTAACAGCACATTATTGTTGTTCCTTTCTCACTTTACTCATTCAATGTGATATAAAATCTTGACTTTGTCTCCCTAAGTACAGCAGCTTGATTGTCTTATAGTTTTATGTCTTGTTAATGTTATTTCAATAAGATTCAACGTTGTGACTTGTTTTTGAGAATCTGTCATAGGCTGCTAGCAAAGACTTCTGTCTTTTATTCTTTTTTATAAACCTTCTGCTGTTATGAGTTGAAAACTGTCTTATTTTCTTACTCTAACTGATGAATCTTTATTCTACATTCCTGGAGATTTGTCCATGTTGTCCCAGTTGCAATTTTTGTATTTTTTCCAGTTTTAGTCAAAATTTCCAAATTTTATCATTGCTTTCTGACCAGGTCATTGCTGTTGTGTTTTCCGTTTCATGAAAGACGGTAAAACTAATGCAGTGATCTGGTATTCTGGTGATGTGATAGTTTCATCCTAAATGTGATGCAGTATCTGATTTGTCCCCTAGGTGGATACCATTTCCATTGAGATAAGAGATATTTTGTAAATGATAAGTACATCTGAGGGAAAAAAAATACAGGGTTGCTTTACAATGTAATTTTATGTGTGTCAAATGAACAGCACATTATTTTATTGCAAAATGATTTCCATGCTTTTACTAGAATTGCCTTGTATACAGATATTTCTTTGAACTTAAGGCCTCCTTTCACAAAGTTCGGCGAGCCATGAGGTCTGGTCCAAGTGTTCCTGGGCACTGACCCTGAAGGCGGCCTATTCAGTTTTTATGGTATCAATTGTGTCCTTATGTTTGGCACTTCCATGTTTGTCTCCAGGAAGATCATGTCCACACCTAATGAGGGGAAGTATTGAGAGCTTAGGAGAGATGCAGAAGCTTCCAGATGAAGATCTGGTCTATAGAAAACAGGTAGTTCTCTAAAAATTCTACTGAATCTAACATGCGTAAACTACATGGCAAATATTTGGTTGCTTATGGTTACTGATTGTCCATATGGATGTGTTTTACTACATCAGCTGCTTGAATGCGTTGGATCTGCAGTCAGAGCGATGGGGCCAGAGGCTTTTTTAACCGTTTTATCACTTAATTTGGATGCTGAAGATTTTTCTGATGCCAATGTGTGGTTGCTTCCAATTTTGAGGCAATACATTGTTGGGGCCCATTTAAGTTATTTTACATCATCTATCTTGGGATTGGTTAGGCATGTCCGGCTGAAATCCAAAAAGGTGGGCCAATGTCTTGGATTGTTCCTATCGCATATCTGGTTCTTAATTCCGCTTTCATTTTAATGCCTGACGTTTGTTACAGCTTGAAAGTCAAGGGAAGATAGTCTCGTCTAAAAGTGTAGGAGGACTCGTATACTCTCTCTGGTCTTTGTTGCCAGCATTCTGCAATTATCCTGTTGATACTGCTGACAGCTTTGAGCATCTTAAAACGGAAATGTGCATTGCCCTTCGTGCAGATCCTGATTTGCGTGGAATAATATGTTCCAGTCTGCAGGTTTTGATGTTGATATCTTGCTTTTTTCTCTACCTGCTTAAATTGCAAGTGTAATCCTATAATGAATTACATTGTTTGATTATCCTTGTTTTGGGTTGGTTTAGTTACTTATTCAACAGAATAAGGGAGCAAATGCTGATTCATCCAATAACGAAAAAAGCATTCATGAACAATTGGCCGTGGATTTTTATTCGGAGCATGTCAAATATCGAAATATAAGTGCAATAAAAGCTTCTTGCCCTGATTTTTTCTCAGCTCTATCAGAGATCTTCATACAGTCTCCAAATGATAGTGGTGGATGCTTGCAGGTAGTTCTGTTTCTATTCCTAAGTTGAATTTCAATTGTGATGAGACATTTCATTGATTTGTTCTACTGAATTTAAATGATCATGCACTGAAACTTCTTTGTCATATTTTCATGATTTCAGAAGACCATTACTGAACTTGCATCAATATCAGACAGCGAACTCATAACTGACTTATTTAAAAAGAAGGCTGCTGAACAGTCGGGAATGGACTTAGGTGGCTCATCTAATCATTCTTCAGTTTCACTTACAAGGTTGTTAATTTTTCTTTCTCATTTTCATATTTCAGAAATTACACAAAATCATGTTTCTTGGTTATGTGAAGCTATTTGTTGGAAGACGCTATTATCATGCAGCTCAGGTCCATAACGAAGACATAACTGTGACCTTGTTTTGCAGCTAATTTTTTATTTTTTATCCATGGCAGTTCGTGTCACTTTTCCTTTTTTTGTGGGGGGGGGAGGGGAATGCCAAGGCAGTTAGTATAGATGGTGCTTATTTACGTCTCTGAGCTTACATAGATCATCATATTAACATGATGGAATTTTTAAGTCGAATATAGATGCATTTTTTTGTTTTTCCTTTGCTTGATGTCATCTTCTCTTTTACTGCAAACTCAGGACAAAATATCTGGACCTAGCAAAAGCGCTTCTTCCCGGGTTGGGGATACAATCGGTTCAAGAATTATATGATGAGTTAAAGCCTCTATTGCAGGTCTTTGAAAAAAAAATTCTGAGGATCTGTCTTCGTCCAAAAATTGCTAGACTTTTAACAAAGCTACAATATTTTCTTTTGCAGCATGAAGAAGGACTTGTCCAGAAAAAAGCTTATAAGATACTTTCAAAAATTCTTGAGGCATGTTCTTATTTATGCTTTAAATATCAGTTTCTCTATCTATTTTACAACTAGCCAGTTTTGTTAGTAAGCACCATTTTCTTTCGATGCCGTTTTACCACATGAACAATTTACATATATCTGGTAATTCACTGTGTTCAGGAACGTGAAGAATTTCTCTTAAGCAATCTAGATGACTTAAAAGACCTGATGATAGTAATGCTGCCCCATTGCCACTTTTCAGCCAAGCGCTACAGACTTGACTGCCTATATTTCTTTATTGTTCAGGTTTCCAAGGTTGAGTTTTCAATTTTTCTTGTGAAGTAATGGACAGACTTGTGGCATGTGTAAATTTTATTTTTGGAAATTGGTGAAATTGAAATTGGATATTTCCAAGGTTGAGTTTTCAATTTTTCTTGTGAAATAATGGACAGACTTGTGGCATGTGTAAAATTTTATTGTTGGAAATTGGTGAAATTGAAATTGGATATAATTTTTTTATAGCAAATTTTGATAGAATTTTTGTACAGGATGCTTCGGAGGGAAAGAGACATGAGGTTGTTACTTCATTCCTCACAGAAATAATACTCGCTCTGAAAGAGGTGCTCTACACTTTTGAGTTTTGATGTTTACATGTCATCATCATCATCATCATCATCATACGCCTTATCCCAGCTATCTGGGGTCGGTGGCATGGATTATATACCTCATTTGACTCTTATCGGAATCAAAATGGTACAAAATCCATACAAAGAAACATAGTGGCAATAATTCTTTATGCAGTCAAGCTTAAAGGTGAAAAAAAGTTGCAAATTAAGATGCTTATTGTGATTTTATATGATAATGCATACGAATTAAAATGATATATCTTACCATATATTCCACCATAAACGGGCTCGAAATATATATATATATATATATCTCAAACACTACATGTATGTCTTAGTCACTTTACTCCCTATGTCCCATATTAGTAGTCTTATTTGTTTTTTGGTTTTTTGGGAATGAACTAAAAGTAAATCATTTTGAAAAACCAATTAGGACTATTAATATGGATGGGGGGATTATATATTACAACTATGTAACAGTGTATGATGAAATCTACATCACAATAAGCATCTCAATTTGCAACTTTTTTTCACCTTTAAGCTTGTGAGTTGAGTTCTCACCACCACATCTTCATTCTGTCTTCACCAGCATCAATGGTTGCTGCATTTGGATTTTCGCTCTTCTTGCGACCAATGAAAGTCTTTCTGGCATGATGTAAATAGAATTTGTTTTTATGTGCATGTATAGGGAAAATTTTATGTTGAACGAAATTTTGATTTGTTATCTATATATGTTTATTATTGAGGTAAAAGCTTATGCAAATTTAAGCTCATGTCAACTCCTATTGCTTTTTTGGCTGTTTTTTCCTCTATGTTTAGTGCACTTTAATTAATGCAGAGTAGGAAAAGATTAAAATAATGAAAAATGATAAAGAAAAATTTTCGGCTACCTTAGGCGACATAATTGTTGGTGAATTGGATCAAGCAAACAGGAACTTGATGGAGTTATCTTTTTAAATGAGCTTGATTAGAGCTGAGCTCCAAGTTTTTAAGTCTCTCTCTGTCTGTGTAGGTGAGCATATTATAAGTTTCCTTCTTACTATAGATATAGATAGTGAATGCTTATTTTTTAATTTACTGTCTCCAGTCCTATTGTGCATCTTTAGCCATTAAATTCTCGAGCTTTTCCGTCCCTGCTGTTTTCGTCGCCATCAGTCTCTTTTACCGTCTTCAAGTTGTTACAGTTTGCCCATGATACCTATCTTTTAATGACTTACTTTTTGCAGGCTAATAAGAAAACGAGAAATAGGGCGTATGACTTGCTTGTCAAGATTGGCCATGCATGTGAAAATGATGATCAGGATGGGGATAAGGAGAAATTGCATGGACTTTTTAACATGGTTGGTTGCTGTTTGTGGATTTTTTTCGTGTTGAATCCTGAATTATTCTGATTTCTTTTATTGAAAATTGGTGCCTGTTTCTTTTAATTGTTTTTAAATCATATCAATGATCTCCTCGTTCTTTTGTGGTGATGTAAATGTTTATTTGGATGGTATTGTATAAAATTAGCTAATATATCTGAACGATGTTGACATTTGCTATTCAGGTCGCTGTAGGTCTTGCTGGTGAAACCCCACACATGATTAGTGCAGCGATAAAAGGATTGGCTCGCTTGGCTTATGAGTTTTCAGATCTCATTATTAATAATACAGCTTATAGCCTGCTCCCATCTGCATTTCTCCTTTTGCAGAGGAAAAATAGGGAAATCACAAAAGTATGCCTTCTCCTCCCCTTGGTCTGATGTACTTCAGTGTAGAAACCATAATTTTTATGGGCAATGTTGCTTCATCTCGTTTCATATATTACTATCGTGGTATGAATTCCTGATGCTATTCATGCTTGCTAATACAGGCTAATCTTGTTCTTGGTAAATAAATACAGGCTAATTTAGGCCTCCTAAAAGTATTGGTGGCCAAATCACAAGAGCAGAGCTTGCAAAAACACTTGAGAGCTATTGTTGAAGGTTTAATGAAATGGCAAGATGAGACAAAAAAACATTTTAAAGCAAAGGTTTGTGCTTTCTTGTTGTGGAATATCTTACTTGCATCTGTGCAACTTTGCTACATCGCTTTCCTCTGTGCTCTATCTCTCTCTTTGTATGTTTATTTTTCTTCTTAATATGTTTACAAAGCAACTGGCTTCAAGTTGTCAAACTATTTGGATGGTCATGTGTGTTCTCTTTGTTGAAAGTTCCGTACATGCTCTGTTCTAATGTATTATGGGCCTCAAATGATTACTATTTAATTTGAAGGTTAATGCTTTTAGGTCATTCAGGCCTTTTGGTAGTTTTTAATCTGTAAATTTTACTATTCACATCTGAGTGTTGATTACAGAATGTGATGATTAGATTGGATTTTTATTTGGCAGATCAAGTTGCTACTTCAAATGCTGGTGAAAAAATGTGGACTTGATGCTGTTAAATCTGTGATGCCCGAGGAGCATATGAAACTTCTCACCAGTATCAGGAAGGTCAGAATTGTGCAAGTTTTTTCTGCTGCTTTTATGCATAGATACAAGGTCAGAATTTTTGTTTTTGTTTTTTATAATTTTTTTACTGCCTTGCAGATTAAGGAACGTGAAGAGAGAAAAATAGCAGCCAAATCAGTGGCAGATGGTAAATCTTTCCAGTCAAGAGCGACTACCTCAAGGTAATTTGTTTTTACTCTTGTGGCATTAGGTACCTGCATGAATAACCATTTCTGCAGTTGTAGCTGAGTGGATCAAGATCTATGAACAAACAGCTTGAATTAGAGCTAGGTTCAATTTGATCTCTGTTTTGGCCATTATTAATTGGTGACAGCTTAACTTCCATTCAAGAAGGAAGATGTCCAAAGGCTTGTTTCCAAAGCAAGCCACAATAGGCCTTGCCTCTGTTCGGCTTGATATGTAGCCAAAGCACCTGACATCCATCAGCCTCTACTTCCATCTGTATAAATCATGTTGAGGTGTCATTATTTGACATCATCTTGTTAATCTATATCTGAAAGCCCAATTTCCTTTCTTTTTTGATTTGTAATATTCATTCTTCCTTGAAACATTTTCGTGTAATACATAATAAAACATTATTGATCACTCAGAGATTATTGGAAGTAAATACCTAAATCATATCAGATCATAGCATATCAAAAATCATAAAAAGGAGAAAGACCTGCATCTGTCTCGTCCTTTCAGGCACTCTTAATACATTGATAATGTCGTGTATCCATCTTTGGTCTCATTGATACTTGGACTAATTTCAATTAGCATTCGCTGAGTCCAACAGGTTGAGCTTACGTTTGCAGGATTTGTAACTTATTATGTACTAACTCTATGGAGGTTACTTTTTTGTGCTTGAGTTCTTAGTTAACATTGAAAACATTATTGATCCTTCACTCGCTTTCTGCTGATCCATTCAATATCACTCTGCTGATCTTTTTTTCGTAATCATTGTCGTTTCTGAACATGGAAAAACCCTTCGGATTTTTCCTTCCAGCATTCACTGTGTTTATGGTTTAAATATGGCAGAACAAGCACCTGATATGCCTTGTTTGATATGTGACACTGTATTCCTAAATGTAGAGAGTTGTTGTGATAGCTTACTTATGTTACTGACTAGTCCATGATATGGATTTTCAGATTTAGTAGGTGGAATCATACAGACATTTTTTCTGACGTTGGAGACGGAGACATGGACAGTGATCAAGAACTTATGGACACGAAGACAGTTTCAGGAAGAGGAAGCATTGCTGCTTCTAGTTTCACCTCTAAAGGCTCTACTCTAAGGTAGTTTATGCATTTTAAGTTTCGAGTGGATCAGTTAAACAGTCATTTTTCTCGTGAAAATGTAGTAGTTTTGGAGTTGAAGGCAATTGACCGAGGAAAGATGAAAACAAACTAAATAGTTTGGTTGTTTATGGTATTTGTTGCAGGTCAATGCGTATACATCGGACTGCTAAGAGCTTGCCTGAAGATTTATCTGACCAATTGGGAGATGATCCACTTGATTTACTAGACCGGAAAAAGACTAGGTCAGCTCTACAATCACTTGATAAACTCAAGCGGAAACTGGAACCTGAAGATGATGTGGAGATAGACTCTGAAGGGCGTTTGGTAATACATGATGAGGATCACAAACCCAAAAAGAGAGAGAGCCTTTCTGATTTTGAAACCGAAACGGGAAGCCAAATAAGTAATTACAGCTATTCAACAACTAAGTCGTTGAAGAAAGGACAGAAGAGGAGGAAAACATCTGATTCTGGATGGGCTTATACGGGGAAAGAGTATACAAGCAAGAAAGCAAGTGGGGATGTCAAGAGGAAGGGTAAGCTGGAGCCTTATGCTTATTGGCCCCTTGACCGCAAGATGCTTAGCCGACGTCCAGAGCAGAAAGCTGTTGCAAGAAAAGGTATGTCTAGTGTGATTAAATTGATGAAGAAAATGGAAGGGAAGAGTGCATCTACTGCACTTTCTGCTAGTGGGCCGAAGTTCAAAAAGGTTCAGAAGAAGAGCCATAAAAAACGCCGGTGAGGTTAAATAATTTAATGAAGAATTGCAACAAAGTTTTGCTTTAATAGTGACTGCTGGGTATGTTTTTTTTGTAGCAAATGGCCATCTAATATTCTTTCGGTTTCATATGGTTATTTTCTGTTGTTTGTAAGAGAGGGGGAGGGTGAGAACGAGTGTGGGAGATGTCATTGGTTATAGTCTTATTGTATTATAAGTTATCCGGCAAAAAAGGAAGGAAGGTCCCTTTCTCAGTTATACGTTTTAACTAATGGAAAATTAATAGTGGACTGCTTAACCTATCAAATTATCTCACAATCATGAACTTTTCAAGTATTTTGATGGTGTAGTGGACACTTATTTTTAAGTTAAGTCATTATCCGTCATTTGATCCTATATTGAGGTGATAGTGGGTAAAATCCGAGCGGGAGGAAGTTCAACATCGTGATGGGTTTTCTTTGGGGTTCAGAAAGCTTGGCAAGTTTAGAATACTGATTAAAGATTGGATGAGATACATTTTGTCTTTAAAGAGGCATGATCATTATGTATTAA
This sequence comes from Houttuynia cordata, assembly GCA_039654745.1. Classification (NCBI taxonomy): domain Eukaryota; kingdom Viridiplantae; phylum Streptophyta; class Magnoliopsida; order Piperales; family Saururaceae; genus Houttuynia; species Houttuynia cordata. Next base: position 27,320,566 of record CM077504.1, read on the forward strand.
AAACTGCTGACTGTAGGTGGGAAGCCTTTCATTGGGACAAAAGCAGAAAAGAAAAAAGCTTTTGCTTACTTTTGATTGTTCTTTTTCCCGAATTAAGCTGTTATTTTCACTCATGATGCTTATTAGTAGAATTTTAGAAGTTCCATTATGGTGCGTTTGGCACCTTGATTTGGATTTAAAGGTGTGATTCATAAAATCACGCCTTTTAAATCACAAATAGATGAGATTTATATTTATTAAGATAATAAATCATAGGTAGTGTTTGGATTAATGTGCTTTTAAAAGTGCAATTCTAATATTAGTACTTGGGGATGTGATTTTATAAATGATAGGGTCGGGAGTGTGGTTTGCAGTATCCCTTCTCATGTTACAAACCAAATGACAGGATTTAGGGTAAGATATGGGGCAAAATCAAATCCTGCCACAAACGTGGAATTTTGACCAAATGATGTGATTCTATGAATATCAAGTTCAAATCCTTGTTGCCAAACACACCCTTAGTACAAGGACTGCAAATTTCATTAAATAAACCCATTGCGTCAAAAAATGCTTCAAGTTTTTTTTATTCAAGATTGCTTACAGTTACAACTTACAACTGGGTTGTAACTCATCCAACTGGGTCTTCGGTTGGAACTCATCATCAAAGTAGAACCCTGTTCCAAACAAGCAATGTCAAGCTTCATTTTTTTTACTTTATAGCTTGAAATAGTAATGGTGTGCTAAACTATAATTTAATCAGAAAGGAACAACGCAAAATCCAAAGGCATGTATCTATGATGAGAATTATTCCAAATTCCGCTGGTCCACTACAGATCATGGAATGCCGGCTCGCCGATATATCGGTATCGGGCCCCACCCAATACACTGATATAAGTCAATCTCGTTTTTTCAAATTTTTCCAAATATTGGCGATATTTCGCCGATATATCGGTTTCGGACCGATATATCGCCATTTAAAAAAAACGTTTTTTAAAAAAATCATGTTTGTTTCCCATCATAATATGCGTTTTTATGCATATTTTGAAATCTATGCTTTGTCTAAATTAGTATAACTCATTTTAGAAGTTAGATTGTGAAAATATATAGTAAAAACTAGTTTTCGACCACCGATATTTTTTTACACAATATATCTGATATTTCGTCTCTTTTGTCGACCGATATTTTACTGATATCTGATACGACATTCCATGCTACAGATAGGAAGAACACTCATGATCGTTTAAAATTAAAACCCTTGCAAATGCACAAGGCAATTGTAGTACGGTGAGTATTGATAAGGTTGTCGAACCTCAGGGACGGATTAATGATTTACCAAATTCAAGAGAAAATAGCAGTGTTGATTTTAGACTAAGAAAGCAATGAACTTTAAACTAAACTAAGCTGAGATTTAATCAATAAGGAAAAGACCAAGGCTTCGAATCCACCACAATAACTAGTGTACGTTTCTCTCTCTCTTTTGAATAAAGATTTCCAATTGGCTAGCATATTCCTCCCGGACATACACTCGCTGTCACGCCCCAAATTTCCAAGACCCTATTTATGCGGAAGCGACATACCAATGAAGGTCAAGGGTAGGAAACCTGGGACGGACCGAATACTCTAGATTTCCATTATCCCTTTTCAAAATCAGGGAACACGCAGGATCATCACGACTTAAATAATAATTACTTACAAAATGTGGATTAACTGAAAAGAGATCTAATTCATTATTACAAAGTCTTGAAATGTCTTATCACAACCTAAAATAAAGTAAAACGGCGCGCAGGCCACAAGTTCAAACATTCAGATCATAATAAAACAAATAGATAAGTCTTCAAGTCTCCAGCATCCTCTCACGCTGCTGATCGCCCTCACCTCTGCTCCTCCTTAATTCCTGCATCGGAGGATGCATGAGTATTTCGAATGAAATACTCAGTAGGATACCAAAAACCCCACCGATAAATAATTAACAATTCCAAAAGAAAAAGGGGTCTAATATCAAAAGCGTTAAGGAATAAAATTCAGGTTCTGAAAACTCAGCACACTTCTAATATAATCACTGAGAGCTCATATGCAACAATCAAGATAATAACTGAAATAGACTCCAACATACAGAGTGTAAAGAGTCAACAACTTCTGCTCACTGGTCAGTCCAATTCCTCTATGGACATCTATGCCAGAACATCCTAGAGGTTCTACAGAGGAACCCGGCCATGCGTCTAGGGATGCTGGCCCCATCGGTGCTTACGGGCACAATGGGCGGAGACTGCAGACCTTCCGTAATGTCATACAGTCTAAGCGTACGCGCTGTCGTCATCGGCTGAACTACAGAGGTTCAATAAAATCTGAGATCTCGCAAGATCTAGCAATGGCTCTGGAGCATACTAGGATTCCCACTTGAAGAGTTCTATCACGACTCTGGTGGAAGAAACAGTTTTCAGAGGTTTAAACGCAAAATACAGCAACAGAGGTTGTATGAAAAATCAACAAAGGTTTCCCTCTTGAGGATAAACTTTTATAGGAGTGTCAACGAGATGTCAATATCTCGAGACAACCAAGAATTAGAGGTCCAACTATCAGAACTTGTCATCAACACATGACTCATCAAAGAAGTAATTGTAATGCTCGCTTCTCAAAGCTCCACTCCAATCGCTGGTTTAACGTAGTGTCTTCATTCAAAGAATCTCCGATGTGCAAGGCCCTAGAAAAGAATCCTATACTGCTAGTGACTTTGAGAATTTACGAATGGAGAGAATAACTAGGGTTTAGAGCAAAACCCTAATTAAGGATTTCAATGTCATTTGTCACAGTGAACCAAAGACTTGAAAGAGATGACACAAAGGCTAAGACTAGACCCCTGGTCCCTTACTGGTTTTATCATAATAGTAATGATTTCGGTAAGTTTAAATTTCATTGTATTTTACTTCAATCTATAAGTCAATTAGTCCCATAATACTAATACTAGTTCATTACCCCCAGTTTACAGCACTGTCCTGCATAACATGGTACACTTTCAGCACTGACCATGACTTTTACAGATTGAATCTAGATCTGAAATTTTTACACTAGGTTCTCTGATGAGTCTATTTTACAACTCAATCAAGAATGTATTTTTCTGAATTTTCTGGAATTAGTTACGTATTTTTCATTGCTGACTGCCTGAGCAGGAAAGTTCCTGGCCGAGGCTTAATTATGCCACTAATTCGCCTTTAATTACTTAATTAATCAGATCTACTACTCTCTCATGATAATACTAATTATCTGACCATCCCACTAGGCATGATATAAGTAAGTAGGTAATCTTCCAGTAATTGTTTTCAATGATTAACTTAGGCAATATTCCTTCTACGGACTGATTTTAGAACTAGTCATGGTTATAATCCATTCAATAATTATGACCATTAATATGGGACACAAGAAGACATCATTAATGCTAAAAAGAAGAGACCTTTATTTCTGGACAGAGAGTCATCGACTCGAATTTCCAATCTATGACACATTACTTCATGATGTTTAACACTTCCTATACATAACTCTACCCGATTGAGTGAATGCTATAACTAGTACAACAAATAGAGATTGAACAATAAGACAAGGATTTCTGGACAGCAAGTCGTCAGATCCAAAAGAATCAAACAAGCCAATTGCATGAGAAATATGGATTACAGATTACAAAACTAGGCCATGCACGTCGGACTATACCTTGATCGTACCATCGATTTGTACACATGCGAAACATAGGTAAGAAAAAAAATGAACTTTCACTACAAACAAACAACCTTATCATATACAAATGAAGTAGCCAGCAAAGGCATGAAGGATCACACATCAAACAATTATTATGGTATGAAGAAGTGAGTAAAAATGTATCCTACCTCTTTGAAAGACAACCCGACAATTCTCAAGTGCTTCGCGTTCCTCTATGCACCACCGTCTAGGCTACACCGATCTACCCCCACAATACTTCTTCAAGGAAAAGAAAAGAAGAGTTCTTACTATTTGGAAGAGGAGAAGAAGAATGGAATGAGATGAAGGAGGAGAACTTACCACACAAGAGTGAATGGCTGCCGGTTCAAGGAAAATGGCCGACCTCCTCTTGTGTGGTTTAAATAAATTTTTCCATGATGATCCCCACCATCCACCTCCATCTCATCCAAAGGCCTAGATCACCTTCAGCCCTTCCAAAACAGTCAGGGCGTGATCTTCTCAAAACTAATTTCAGTTTTGATTTCATTAAAGTATGAATTTATCTCCATCAAATTAATACCAAAATTGCCTAAGTAACTTTCCACTTAAAGACCACCTAAAGGAATTTAATTCAAGATACAACTTGGGCCAGCCATCTCTATGAAAGGCCAAGTCAGCCTCCTCAAGGCGTCCAAATCCTTCTCCTTTGATTTCCCCAATTTACCCTCCAATTAAATCAATTGCAAGATAGTGAACCCATTATTTACAATTAATGCAATTTCAACCAAAGGCTCCCCACGATTTGGTCCTCCAAATCGTGGGCCCAGGGGTGTCCACGTCATCCATGAGGTGGTGCACCACTGCAGGGTCCACGTGGCCCTCTAAGTTCTCACGCGTCTTAGATCACAGTTCTCCGATGAACGGTTAAGATGACTTACACGCGCGCGCTAAGCAGTTTCACCTTGCACAAGTCCTGGTAACACGTTCACTAGGCCCCGTCACACGTGTACTCGCACACGTGACTAGCCCTAGCCCTGGCACTCAAGTGGCCCTGGCACCAGGTGTATCAAACCCTGGCGCCAGATAGGATATGGCGCCAAGCCCAGTCCTCGCGCTCGGAAAAACCTGCCTAATCTGGTTAAATAATTTTATTGACCAAAAATCATCAAGATAGGGTTTCACAAGGCCAAAACAAAATATCAGACTAATAATCAAGTCAATTACGAAAACTTTTCTATTTTAGGCCAGTTTCCTAAAATAGCACTTTCCAAAAACATACCGATTTTTCGGGTGTTACATCCTCCCCTCCTAAAAAGAACATTTCGTCCTCGAAATGCCGATAATCAATCTTCGAAAAGTTGAGGGTAAGATTTCTTCATCTCATCTTCTGCTTCCCATGTCATTTCCTCGGAGTGCTGGTTTTGCCACAGAACCTTTACCAATGGGATAGTCTTCCTTCGTAATACCTGGTCTTTCTTGTCCAAAATCTTGATTGGTCTCATCGGAAAAGACAAGTCTGCCTCTAACTCCATCGTTGTATAGTCCAACACGTGAGACTCATCCGGCACATATTTTCTCAACATCGATATATGAAATGTATTGTGTACTTCCGCCAGCTGTGGGGGTAAGGCCAATCTGTAGGCAACCGGCCCGACTCGCTCCAATATCTCGAACGGTCCAACAAACCTCAGGCTAAGTTTCCCTTTCTTACTAAACCTCATAACTCCCTTTGACGGAGATACCTTCAGAAACACGTTGTCTCCTTCCTGAAACTCTAAATCTCGTCTTCGGTTATCGGCGTAGCTCTTCTGTCTGCTCTGCGCCGTCTGTAGTTTCTGTCGAATCTGTTTCACCTTTTCTGCACAATACTGCACTAGTTCCGACTTCATCACCTGACTTTCTCCAACCTCTGTTCAGCCGTAGGTGATCTGCACGGTCTTCCATATAAAGCTTCAAATGGTGCCATTCCAATGCTAGAGTGATAGCTGTTGTTGTAGGCGAATTCGATCTATGGTAGGTGATCATCCCAATTGCCCTTCCAGTCAATAACACACGCTCGGAGCATGTCTTCTAAAGTCTGAATGGTTCTTTCTGACTGCCCATCGCTATGTGGATGAAAAGCTGTGCTAAAACTGAGTTTAGTACCCAACGCTTCCTGAATTCCTTTCCACGTCCTGGACGTAAATCTTGGATCTCGATCTGATACTATCGATATCGGTGTACCATGTAGCCTCACTATTTCCTTGATATATAACTCGGCTAAACTCTCCGGATTCTGCTTCCATCTGATTGGTAGAAAATGAGCTGTCTTTGATAATCGATCAACGATCACCCATATTGCATCCTTCTGTCTTTGGGTCTTTGGTAAGGCCACCACAAAATCCATTGTGATGTGGTCCCATTTCCACTGTGGAATCTCCAAAGGTTGTAATAATCCTGCCGGTCTCTGATGTTCCGCCTTTACTTGCTGACATGTTAAACACTTGGATACAAACTTTCCAATGTCTCGCTTCATTCCATTCCACCAGAAATTCCTCTTCAGATCCTGATATAATTTGGTACTTCCTGGATGAATCGCATATTGTGAGTTATGCGCCTCCCGAAGAAGTTCTTGCCTCAATTCTGAATCCTTTGGCACAACCAGTCTTCCTTGAAATAAGATAATATCGTCAGTTCCTTTTGTGAAATTTGACTTTTCTAACAGCTTCTGCAATTGAGGACTTCTCTTCTGTGCTTCCAACACCTTCTCGTAAATCACTGATCTCACTGATATGTTTCCTAGGAAAGAAATTCTCTGGGTAGTTGGCCATTCCAGATTATACTTTCCCAATTCTTCCATCATTCTCTACTCATGCACCATCAAATGCGCCATGACTCCTGTTTTTCTGCTTAGTGCATCTGCAACTACATTCGCCTTTCCTGGGTGATAATGAATGGAAAAATCATAATCCTTCAAATACTCTAACCACCGTCTTTGTCTCATATTCAAGTCCTTCTGAGAGAAAATATACTTCAGACTCTTATGATCTGTGAATACCTCGAAAGTCTCACCATAGAGATAGTGTCTCCAAATCTTCAGAGCAAACACGACCGCTGCCAGTTCCAAGTCATGAGTTGGATAATTCTGCTCATGAATCTTCAGCTGTCTTGACGCATAAGCCACTACATGTCCGTGCTGCATCAACACACAACCTAGACCACATTTCGATGCATCGCTATAAATGACGAACCCACCGGATCCTGATGGAAGTTTCAGAATCGGTGCAGATGTCAATCTTTTCTTCAACTCCTGGAAACTCTTTTCACAATCAGCATTCCAATTGAACTTCACTCCCTTCCTTGTTAACTTGGTCATTGGCAAGGCTAAGCTGAAAAATCCTTCGATAAATCGCCGATAATAACCTGCCAATCCCAAAAAGCTTCTAATCTCGGTCACGTTCTTCGGTTGCTCCCAATGAAGAACCGCTTCCACCTTCGTTGGATCTACCGAGACTCCGTCCCTTGATATGACATGACCCAAGAAGTTAACCTTATCCAACCAGAATTCACACTTGCTAAACTTAGCATATAAGTGATTCTCTCGCAGAATTTGTAACACTTGACCCAAGTGTTTCCTGTGTTCTTCCTGACTTGCAGAGTAGACCAATATGTCGTCCACAAACACGATCACAAACTGATCTAACAATGCCTTAAAAATCCTATTCATCATATCCATAAACGCAGCAGGGGCATTAGTCAAACCAAACGGCATTACTAGAAATTCATAGTGCCCGTATCTGGTTCTGAATGCTGTCTTAGAAATATCTTCTTCTTTGATCCTCAGTTGATGATATCCTGACCTCAAATCAATCCTCGAGAAAACTTTCGCTGACTGCAGTTGATCAAATAAGTCGTCGATCCTCGGTAGCGGATACTTGTTCTTTATGGTCACTTGGTTCAGCATTCTGTAATCAATACATAATCGCATGGATCCATCCTTCTTCTTTACGAATAGAACTGGTGCTCCCCGAGGAGACACACTCGGACGAATCAACCGTTTATCTAGTAACTCTTGGAGTTGTCCCTTCAATTCTTTCAACTCGGCAGGTGCCATCCGATATGGTGCCTTCGATATTGGTGCAGTTCCCGGTATCAGATCGATAGTGAAGTCAACATCCCGCTTTGGTGGCAAACCAGGCAACTCTTCCGGAAAAACATCGGTAAACTCGTTTACTACCTCAATTTCCTCTATATTAGGGATAGATTTCTCGACTGATAGCATAGTCGCTAAAAAGGCTTTACAACCTTTGGCCACTAGTTTCTGAACTTTTAAAGCCGAAATGATACGATTATCTTTTCTCACTCGAATACCCTAGAACAACAGTTCTCTCTTCCCTGGGATTCTTAAGTGAACTCTCTTCTTACTACAGTCCACTGTAGCACCAAACTTAGCTAACCAGTCCATACCAAGAATGATATCAAAATCAATCATTGCAAGCACTACCAAATCAGCAGGCAGTATCACACCATCAATCATAACAGAGGATTCCTTCAGATACTCAGTAGCCACGACTGAGTCTCCGACAGGAGTAGAAATAGAAAGATTATACTCCAGTCTAGAAGGTTGCCGTTCTAGACTCTCAGCAAACATCACAGAAATAAAGGATCTTGAAGATCCAGGGTCAATCAAAACCCTAGCCAAACTATCCAAAACAAGGAGAGTACCTTCAATCACGTCATTAGAAGCGTGAGCCTGCTCGGCAGAGGTCAAGGCGAAGACTCTTGCTTGGCCCTTCTTGCTAGTCTCCCCTCCAGTCTTCGTGTTGCGGTTGGGGCAATGAGGAGAAATGTGTCCGACTTCATTGCAACTGTAGCACCTCCGGGTGTCTCTCGGACACGGCTTCCCCGCATGAGACTGCTGCCCACAAAATCTGTATTTGCCTCCTGCTTCCGGACCATTCCCACGTTGAGGCTGACGGTAAGGAACCATCGCCCGATTCTGTCCATTTTCGCGGTTTTGCGGAGGTTGTTGCTGTCTCTGCTGTTTGGCTGGCCGATTATTAAAACGTCCACCGTTCCTGAACCTCTTAAATCCGGATCGCTTGACAGTACCATCCTGACCCTTACTGGCATTCCCTTTCCGCTCTTGGGTCCTTTTGTAGTCATCTTCCAAAATTGAAGCAAGTTCGACCGCCTTTGCCACCGTTGCTGGTTGAGAAACTAGTACCTTTGCCCTTAAACCGTCGCGTAAACCGTCCACGAACCTTCTTGCCTTCACAAGATCAGTAGGGCAAGCATCCGTCGCAAATCGTTGTAGTTGCTCGAATTTTGTCTCGTACTAAAGTACGGACATCGATCCCTGAACCAGCTCCAGAAATTCTTTCTCCTTCCTGCGCTGCACATGCGGAGGAAAGTATTTCCTGTTGAATACTTCCTTGAACTCTTCCCACGAGATGTCTTGTCCAGCCTCAAAGTTGTTTCGCTCTGCTGACTCCCACCAGAAGACAGCTTCTCCCACAAACAAATATGTTGCGAAGACTACCCGCTCATCAGACGGAACTTTCATCCCCTTGAAGAGACGTTCCACTTCCACAATCCAGCGTTCTGCCTTCTCGGGGTTGTCGTCTCCCGAGAATGCGGGTCCAGCTCTCTTGAATCGTTCCAGTGTTGGTGGTTTCACGCTTGGAGTGTTGCTAGCTCCACGGTCATTCCTCAATTCCCTGGCCAATTCGCGTACCACATCAGACAGGTTGTGGCTTGATGCCTCCTCCTGCTGAGAGTTTGGTCCAGTTCCAGATCGTCTGCCGCGAGCTCCCGTGGTTGCCATCTCCGAAAATCTACAGTCAAGGAAAGAAGGAGAATTAGAATTTGACACTATGCTTCATTTCAATTCTTCCTCCAATCCAAGACTCCTAACGCGACAATCACACCGCACACCAACACAAACAGAGAACCCAAACACACAAGGCACATTCAAAAATTGAAATCCAAACGAGGTCTTTTATTCAATTTTCGAAAAAGCAATTACACCTAAATCCCTGATAAGAAAGCAGGGTTATTTAAAATCCTACTCAATTTAGAACTTCCTAATCGAGTCCCTGAACACCACATCTCAGAGGTACTCGTCTAGAATAGCAAGAGACACGTGCATCGGTGCAAAAACTAGGTGGTCCGCATACCAATCGATCTCCCACGCAGTCATGTGAGGCCACCTATACCCTAGAGATTTGAACCTGAGATAAAGGGTATAAAAGAGATCTGGATCGTCCCTCGCCCGAATGTAGACTGGATGATTTAAGACCGTCAGAAACTCTTGGTTGATCACAACCACATGCTCCTCTTCAGGGTCCTCCTCCGGGTCTTCTTCCGGATCTTCCTCGGGATCCTCCTCCGGATCTTCTTCCGGGTCTTCGTCGGGATCCTCCTCCGGATCTTCTTCCGGGTCTTCCTCGAAGTCCATCAAATCTGGCTCTTCCTCTATGTCGATCAGATAAGGCTCTTCCTCAGTTCCACTCCCTACGTTCTGAAGTTTCCACTCGTCGAGCCAAAGACGTGCAGCTTCCTGTTGGTCCCTCTCGTAAATTCGACCACTACGCGTTGACACCATTTCCTAAAAAAAAGTGTATTAGTCTTTACTCCCATACTAAGGTTTTAATTTCACACTCAAGTTAATCCAATCTTTGTACAATAACTCATTATTTAAGTCGTCATGACGCTCTGATACCAAGCTGTCACGCCCCAAATTTCCAAGACCCTATTTATGCGGAAGCGACATACCAATGAAGGTCAAGGGTAGGAAACCTGGGACGGACCGAATACTCGAGATTTCCATTATCCCTTTTCAAAATCAGGGAACACGCAGGATCATCACGACTTAAATAATAATTACTTACAAAATGTGGATTAACTGAAAAGAGATCTAATTCATTATTACAAAGTCTTGAAATGTCTTATCACAACCTAAAATAAAGTAAAACGGCGCGCAGGCCACAAGTTCAAACATTCATATCATAATAAAACAAATAGATAAGTCTTCAAGTCTCCAGCATCCTCTCACGCTGCTGATCGCCCTCACCTCTGCTCCTCCTTAATTCCTGCATCGGAGGATGCATGAGTATTTCGAATGAAATACTCAGTAGGATACCAAAAACCCCACCGATAAATAATTAACAATTCCAAAAGAAAAAGGGGTCTAATATCAAAAGCGTTAAGGAATAAAATTCAGGTTCTGAAAACTCAGCACACTTCTAATATAATCACTGAGAGCTCATATGCAACAATCAAGATAATAACTGAAATAGACTCCAACATACAGAGTGTAAAGAGTCAACAACTTCTGCTCACTGGTCAGTCCAATTCCTCTATGGACATCTATGCCAGAACATCCTAGAGGTTCTACAGAGGAACCCGGCCATGCGTCTAGGGATGCTGGCCCCATCGGTGCTTACGGGCACAATGGGCGGAGACTGCAGACCTTCCGTAATGTCATACAGTCTAAGCGTACGCGCTGTCGTCATCGGCTGAACTACAGAGGTTCAATAAAATCTGAGATCTCGCAAGATCTAGCAATGGCTCTGGAGCATACTAGGATTCCCACTTGAAGAGTTCTATCACGACTCTGGTGGAAGAAACAGTTTTCAGAGGTTTAAACGCAAAATACAGCAACAGAGGTTGTATGAAAAATCAACAAAGGTTTCCCTCTTGAGGATAAACTTTTATAGGAGTGTCAACGAGATGTCAATATCTCGAGACAACCAAGAATTAGAGGTCCAACTATCAGAACTTGTCATCAACACATGACTCATCAAAGAAGTAATTGTAATGCTCGCTTCTCAAAGCTCCACTCCAATCGCTGGTTTAACGTAGTGTCTTCATTCAAAGAATCTCCGATGTGCAAGGCCCTAGAAAAGAATCCTATACTGCTAGTGACTTTGAGAATTTACGAATGGAGAGAATAACTAGGGTTTAGAGCAAAACCCTAATTAAGGATTTCAATGTCATTTGTCACAGTGAACCAAAGACTTGAAAGAGATGACACAAAGGCTAAGACTAGACCCCTGGTCCCTTACTGGTTTTATCATAATAGTAATGATTTCGGTAAGTTTAAATTTCATTGTATTTTACTTCAATCTATAAGTCAATTAGTCCCATAATACTAATACTAGTTCATTACCCCCAGTTTACAGCACTGTCCTGCATAACATGGTACACTTTCAGCACTGACCATGACTTTTACAGATTGAATCTAGATCTGAAATTTTTACACTAGGTTCTCTGATGAGTCTATTTTACAACCCAATCAAGAATGTATTTTTCTGAATTTTCTGGAATTAGTTACGTATTTTTCATTGCTGACTGCCTGAGCAGGAAAGTTCCTGGCCGAGGCTTAATTATGCCACTAATTCGCCTTTAATTACTTAATTAATCAGATCTACTACTCTCTCATGATAATACTAATTATCTGACCATCCCACTAGGCATGATATAAGTAAGTAGGTAATCTTCCAGTAATTGTTTTCAATGATTAACTTAGGCAATATTCCTTCTACGGACTGATTTTAGAACTAGTCATGGTTATAATCCATTCAATAATTATGACCATTAATATGGGACACAAGAAGACATCATTAATGCTAAAAAGAAGAGACCTTTATTTCTGGACAGAGAGTCATCGACTCGAATTTCCAATCTATGACACATTACTTCATGATGTTTAACACTTCCTATACATAACTCTACCCGATTGAGTGAATGCTATAACTAGTACAACAAATAGAGATTGAACAATAAGACAAGGATTTCTGGACAGCAAGTCGTCAGATCCAAAAGAATCAAACAAGCCAATTGCATGAGAAATATGGATTACAGATTACAAAACTAGGCCATGCACGTCGGACTATACCTTGATCGTACCATCGATTTGTACACATGCGAAACATAGGTAAGAAAAAAAATGAACTTTCACTACAAACAAACAACCTTATCATATACAAATGAAGTAGCCAGCAAAGGCATGAAGGATCACACATCAAACAATTATTATGGTATGAAGAAGTGAGTAAAAATGTATCCTACCTCTTTGAAAGACAACCCGACAATTCTCAAGTGCTTCGCGTTCCTCTATGCACCACCGTCTAGGCTACACCGATCTACCCCCACAATACTTCTTCAAGGAAAAGAAAAGAAGAGTTCTTACTATTTGGAAGAGGAGAAGAAGAATGGAATGAGATGAAGGATGAGAACTTACCACACAAGAGTGAATGGCTGCCGGTTCAAGGAAAATGGCCGACCTCCTCTTGTGTGGTTTAAATAAATTTTTCCATGATGATCCCCACCATCCACCTCCATCTCATCCAAAGGCCTAGATCACCTTCAGCCCTTCCAAAACAGTCAGGGCGTGATCTTCTCAAAACTGATTTCAGTTTTGATTTCATTAAAGTATGAATTTATCTCCATCAAATTAATACCAAAATTGCCTAAGTAACTTTCCACTTAAAGACCACCTAAAGGAATTTAATTCAAGATACAACTTGGGCCAGCCATCTCTATGAAAGGCCAAGTCAGCCTCCTCAAGGCGTCCAAATCCTTCTCCTTTGATTTCCCCAATTTACCCTCCAATTAAATCAATTGCAAGATAGTGAACCCATTATTTACAATTAATGCAATTTCAACCAAAGGCTCCCCACGATTTGGTCCTCCAAATCGTGGGCCCAGGGGTGTCCACGTCATCCATGAGGTGGTGCACCACTACAGGGTCCACGTGGCCCTCTAAGTTCTCACGCGTCTTAGATCACAGTTCTCCGATGAACGGTTAAGATGACTTACACGCGCGCGCTAAGCAGTTTCACCTTGCACAAGTCCTGGTAACACGTTCACTAGGCCCCGTCACACGTGTACTCGCACACGTGACTAGCCCTAGCCCTGGCACTCAAGTGGCCCTGGCACCAGGTGTATCAAACCCTGGCGCCAGATAGGATATGGCGCCAAGCCCAGTCCTCGCGCTCGGAAAAACCTGCCTAATCTGGTTAAATAATTTTATTGACCAAAAATCATCAAGATAGGGTTTCACAAGGCCAAAACAAAATATCAGACTAATAATCAAGTCAATTACGAAAACTTTTCTATTTTAGGCCAGTTTCCTAAAATAGCACTTTCCAAAAACATACCGATTTTTCGGGTGTTACACTTGCCAATATCATGAAGATATTGAAAAAAATACCACAAAAACTATGATAAATAGTATGCGATGGCTCAACATCTTCATGATATCATAATGACTAGAAAGAGCACTAAAAATAAGGAAGAATGAAAAAAAAAGGGCAAAAATGGATCAAAAATGAGAAAGATATGCATCGTTGAAATTTGTCCCACTAAAATAGCTCAAAACAAGAGGCGTCAGTTCAACCGACGCCTTTTACTACCTTAACGAAATTCGTCCCATTTTAAACAGGCCGTCACTTCAACGATGCATATCTTTCTCATTTTTGATCCATTTTTGCCCATTTTTTTTCATTCTTCCTTATTTTTAGTGCTCTTTCTAGTCATTATGATATCATGAAGATGTTGAGCCATCGCATATTATTTATCGTAGTTTTTGTGGTATTTTTTTCGATAAATGGTATATGATGGCTCAACATCTTTGTGATATGATGATGATTAGAAAGAGCACTAAAAATAAGGAAGAATGAAAAAAAAATGGGCAAAAACGGATCAAAAATGAGAAAGATATGCATCGTTGAAGTGACGGCCTATTTAAAATGGGACGAATTTCGTTAAGGTAGTAGAAGGCGTCGGTTGAACTGACGCCTCTTGTTTTGAGCTATTTTAGTGGGACAAATTTCAACGATGCATATCTTTCTCATTTTTGATCCGTTTTTGCTCATTTTTTTTTCATTCTTCCTTATTTTTAGTGCTCTTTCTGATCATCATGATATCACAAAGATGTTGAGCCATCATATACTATTTATCGAAAAAAATACCACAAAAACTACGATAAATAGTATGCGATGGCTCAACATCTTCATGATATCATAATGACTAGAAAGAGCACTAAAAATAAGGAAGAATGAAAAAAAAGGGCAAAAATGGATCAAAAATGAGAAAGATATGCATCGTTGAAGTAACGGCCTGTTTAAAATGGGACGAATTTCGTTAAGGTAGTAAAAGGCGTCGGTTGAACTGACGCCTCTCAAGAGGCGTCGGTTCAACCGACGCCTTTCTTCTTAACCCGAAAGGCGTCGGTTGAATCGACGCCTTTTGGGTTAATTTTAAAAAAAAAAGCCACGCAGGCGCCCGCGCCACGCGGGCGCTTGCGTGGCTTGTCAGAACACCATTTCGGTAAATATTTGCTACAGTGCCACATTTTGGTAAAAAAAAAAATTTTCATGATTTTTTATATAAATTTCCCTTCTGTGTATTACTCTTGTTTCCTACAAAAACCAAAAATAATATTAAAGTAGTAGTTATTCTAATCAAACACTTGCATAATCATAAGTTTAGGAGATAATAAAATGCATATTTCGTGTATAGATCACACCCCCAAACCTAGATTTTGCTAGTCCCTAGCAAAATAAAACAAAACAAAATGAAACAAACAACTAAAGGAACTAATGCATAAAAGTAAACACCACTTTCGTAGGGAACACAATTGCATTGAGCGTATGCAACAAGCCGTTAAACCTCTAGGTGTCCCTAGTAGGACGAGTTTGGTCTCGTGAGGGTTTGCAGCCATGCTACCCACAAACATGTATTTATTAATCTAATTAACCTAAGTGCAAAAACAAAGCAAAAATTAAAACATTGCAAAACAAGCAAACCTATTATCCTAACAAATACATACTACAATGCTTATGAGAATTAACCACACGTACTTGGTTCATAATCAACAGGAATATAGAAGCCGTCAAGTAAGTAGTTTTATTCCACACTTTCATCTTGAAAATTTCTGATCAATATTATATAGCATGATAACATAAATAATAGAAAGTGTAGAACATTGTAGCAATACATTCTAAATTTATGTTTATACAGATCCAGTATTACCCATTAACCAAAGAACATCAGAATCTACATAGTCTCCATAATCTTTAGGTTCATGATAGCACAGATCTGCGTGCCTCCTTCGGGTCTAACATTCTAGATTTGAGAGGATAATACACCATAGACTTTTTTTTCTTTCGCTAGGACTATGTAAGGCCTGACTTCAAGATGCCTAGGTTTAGCAATGACTCAGGCCAATGACTCCTAGCCAGATTGGCTTAGGGCATTAGGTTTTAAGAGACCGCTTCGGGCCCGAGCATCAGCAGCCCCTTTCTTTCATTTTGTTTTCATTTTTTCGCATTTTCATTTTCAGCACATATATTTTCAACACATCTTTATCTTGTCCAGGCTGTATTATACTCTCAACCTATTTCCGGTTCCAATCCCTTGCCATAGCCAAGTAAATGGTCTATCGTGATCTTTTAAGCTCAACAGACAACTACACATCATCCAATGACTATGACTAAAGACATCCCACTGTAGATTAGCATTCAACAAATCTCTAGATGGTATTACTTTATGTAACTAGTGTGTGTGAGTGAGTTTTCTTAGTTCAAGCACCTGTTCCAAGAGGACTGTAACAGAAAGGTATGCTCAGTTAAGTGTATCTATCCTCCAGTATACTTACTCACACTTCCAATGTAAATTAATCTCCTAAGAATTGTAACATACATTATTACGGGATAAACTATCAAAACCTAAGAAAAAGTACTAACAAACAACCTAAAAACTAATCAAAATTTTTATGATTTTTTTTAAATTTTTTCTTAAATTTTTTTATACAAGTAATATTCCCTCCCCTAAACTTATTATGAACATTGTCCTCAATGTGAACAAAATATAGCATGACAATGAGCATGTAATCAAAGAAAATCAGATAAAGGAGAGAATACACCTGAATACGTGGGTTGCCTCCCACCAAGCGCTAAGTTTAACGTCTTCAGCCAGACGAAACTCCATTAGTCCAACTTATCCAGGGTCTTTCAAGCCAACATTCAGTCCCTCAGTGGTCCTACTGCACACATTAAAGTTAATGAAAGAAGTAGCAAGTGAATCAGTAGGACAAAACCAGTGGGTGCACCATCCACCAGAGTAATAATCATATGAACTGCATAATAATCATCTGGTGGTGGATGTTGTTTTTGGGCATTAAAAACATTTAATTTGACATTTAAATTTCCAAAAGACAATTTCAGCACCCCATCCCGACAGTTTATAATAGCATTAGATGTCTCCAGGAATGGACGTCCCAAAATTACTGGAATTTGACTACCAATGTTCGGTACAGGTTGTGTATCTAGGACAATGAAGTCTACAGGAAAGAAAAATTTGTCAACCTGTACCAAAATGGGTTGTCCAAGCATTGTGGGAATGGTACCCTGGGAATATAAGATCTCTCTTTCTGGGCCTCGGGTTGGGTATCCGGCTGGGTTTTAGAACTAATAGGTATAGCCTTGATGGAATTGTGTTCTTTGTCTTCCTCATGAGAAGGTGTTTCACTCGAAAGGCTAACAGATGGATCCCGAACCCTGTTGTCAACTGGTTTATCGCTCCTCAAGGTAGTTATGGCTTGCACTTGCTCAGGAGGGTAATAGGAGGCCTCAGCTACAAACTAGCCTCGAGGGTTTTGCTGGGGTTGGCTAGGCAAAGTTCCTGCTTCTCTACGGTTCATGGCTTGAGCTAGCAGTCCCAATTGGGTCTCGATCTTGGCAATAGATTGTGTATGAGAATGGACTAGCTGGGCCTGGGACTTTTGTTCAGTTGTTAGTTCAGTCAAAACCGTAAGCATGGTGGATTGGGTGGCCATTATTTGGCTCAGCTGGTCTTCAATGGTTGGTTTCTTATTAGATTGGCCAAATTGCGGGGCTGAGGATGGTTGGTACGGTTGCGGTTGGTTTTGAAATTCCTGTCTTCGGGCCTGATTAAAAGTAGGCCCCTGAATTAGGTTGCCTCCAAGAAAAATTAGGGTGATCACGCCACCCGGGATTGTAAGTGTTGGAGTATGGATTGTTGGCTCTTTTTAGCGCCGTTGCCGGGGACGGCACAATAGTTTACTGAATTTTTAGCATAGTTAATTTTAGAGTAGTTAAGTTTAATTTAGATTTCTTTTTAGTAGCTTAATTGTCTTCTTCTTCTTTTGCAGGATTAAGAGAGGACGCTGATTTTCGTCATCGTTGGAAGGGCCATCCCTTCCCACTGTTTGCACTCTCTTAACCCTCTTTTAGAATAACTTTGGGTGCTTGGTGTTTTTAATTTTCTTTGTGGGATTGCATGACGTGCTAGTTGTCGCTATTAGGTTGCTAGTTGTCGCTATCTAGGGCTGATGCTTGCAAGTTGTCGCTATTAGGATTGCACAGGTTTTGTTTGATTTTTATTGTGCATGCATGGTCGTCGCTCCCTGAACCCCGACCTTGCCTTTGATCCTGATCCTGAACGCCTATATAGAATCTGTAGAACTCCTAGCATACCAATCCCTAAAATTCATCCAATGGCGGACAACATGAACCTTGGGGGTGGGAATGACCTAAACTAAAATCCACTAATGCCCCATGCCCGTACCCTGCAAGACTACTACCGTCCCACTGCCTACACCTCCCCTTCCTGTATCCTACTTCCTGCAACTGTGGCTAATTTTGAAATTAAGCCAAACATCATCCAGATGTTGCCCACATACCATGGCCAATTAAATGAGAACCCCTATAGGCACCTACAAAATTTCCTAGAGGTTAACACAACCTTTAAACTTACACTATCTGATGACAAGGTGCGCCTTAGGTTGTTCCCCTTCACCTTAAAAGATAGGGCCAAGGAATGGCTGAACTCCTTTGAGCATAACTCTATTTCCACTTGGGAGGAACTTCAAGCCGGATTCCTCAAGAAATACTTTCCTGTGGGGCGGACCAATAAGATCTGCCATGAAATCATCACCTTTACCCAGACACCTAATGAACAGTTCCATGAAAGCTGGGAGAGGATGAAATCCTTACTCCGGTCCTGTCCTCACCATGATGTGCCCAAGTGGCAATTAGTACAGAGATTTCATGAGGGTGTGTGTGATCAGCATAAGACCCTAATAGACGCCTCCTGTGGAGGCACATTCATGAAGAAAACCCCGGATGATGCTTGGGATCTATTAGAGGACCTGAGCGAAAACTCTCTACACAGTGCCACCCTCTATAGATCTGAAGGCCATATGCCTGGCAGAAGTGCCTCAAGGGGAGGCATGTATGATGTTAAAGCTACCACGAACCTAGAACACCAAGTGGCATCCCTAACTGAGAGATTTGACAGGTTTTTCTCACAGACTCCATCTTATACCCCAACCTCTCATGATGCCTGCACCATCTGTGCCAGCCTTATGCACACCATTGTTGACTGCCCTTCAGCCTTCCAATATCCAGACTTAGTACAAGAGCATGTCAACAATGCACAAACTTTCGTTTAAAATTAAAACCCTTGCAAATGCACAAGCCAATTGTACTACGGTGAGTATTGATAGGGTTGTCGAACCTCAGGGACGGATTAATGATTTACCAAATTCAAGAGAAAATAGCAGTGTTGATTTTACACTAAGAAAGCAATGAACTTTAAACTAAACTAAGCTGAGATTTAATCAATAAGGAAAAGACCAAGGCTTCGAATCCACCACAATAACTAGTGTACGTTTCTCTCTCTCTTTTGAATAAAGATTTCCAATTGGCTAGCATATTCCTCCCGGACATACACTTGCCAACTCAAAATATAGTGCTCTCCTCTCGGATGTAACATATAAAATAATTAAAACATGGAATTGTGATCTATCTCTCTCGAATATAAACCAATAAAATTTTATTGATATATAACACCTCAGTCTACTCACGTTCCTCTCGATTACGCAAGTATTCTTCGGATTGAAACTCACAAGAATTCACTCTTGTCTCTCTTGAGTACAAAGAATAAACCTTTATTGAATTAACAGTGATTACACAATAAAATCCATACACCAACTAGAGTAAAAACATAAGATGAGAGAAAAGAAACTACACAACCAGATTATTGGGCTTCATCTACGCCTTGGAAAGGTGTTTAGCCTCGCATTGGAAGAGAATCCATCATTGTGTTCTTCATATTCTTCATGTTCTTCATCTTCTTCTCTCCTTTGCTCTAGCCTCCAAGGGTTTCTCCAAGAGTTGAATATGTTGTGCCCAAAACGTTCTCCCATAAGGCCTATTTATAATAGTGAAGAGAAACCACGAAGTCCCCTTCCAATTTAAAGTCGAAATAGGTCTTATTTCGATTTGCCGCACACGGCGGTCGATCACTCTATATTGCCGATCGTTCGCTGGCCGATCGATCGCAATTCCTTCGTTATTTTCCTCCGATCGATCGCTTTGCCGATCGACGCCGTATGATACCGATCGATCGTAGTTACTGTCTTCGGCGATTGAAAAATTCCAGTAGATACGATCGATCGTTTTTGTGCCGATCGATCGTTTCCTTGAATACAGTGCTTTTTGCGGCTCTAGCGATTGATCGCATTGATTGCCGATCGATCGTAGTTACTGTTCATGAACTTCAAATGGCTATAACTTTCTGTCCTGAACTCCGAATTGCGCGTGGTTAGTGGAGTTAGAAAGCTGACTTCTTGTAATTTAACATGAGACTTGAATCAGTTAAATCCAATATTTGTAGACGAAGTTATGATGATTTAACCATTCGAGTTACTTTTCTCTTCATTTCTGTGTATTACTCTTGTTTCCTACAAAAACTAAAAACTATATTAAAGTAGTAGTTATTCTAATCAAACACGTGCATAATCATAAGTTTAGGAGATAATAAAATGCATATTTCATGTATAGATCAACTCACAACCAAATAGATGATGACGAGATCACATTGTCTTCAATAACAGATGACCGCTCACCTCAGAATATTCTCTCTCAAAACATCCGACTTACGCAAATATAATCGCAGGGAATTTCATAGCAGTTTCTTCTGAATCTTTCTACAAATGTTTATTTATTTTTTGCTCATTTAAAAATGTCATTGTGTAATTTACAATGACGATTCTTCTAGTGCGCATAGTGATTGTCATCGTCATCATTATAATCTTTTATTTACTATTTGGGAAAAAAAATAGTCAATAAAAATAGTTAAAATTAGTGCCATATTATTGAGGGTATGAATCATTGCTTACTTTCTTTCAATTAGCAAGATCTATCTTTGCTGGTGCAGGCACAATCACTGCTACATTCGCCAAAGACAGTACGCCAAATACAGTAGACGTTATTGTTGATAAGCATGTCTATCATCTAAATAGGACCCATATCTTTGTCATATATGCAAGCAGATAGCGTCTCAAGTCCCATCCTTACCAACGATAGCAATTATGATGGAAAGGTTTTAATTTCATCAACTGTACTTCAAGCTAATCACTTCTTATTAGCAAAAGAAAAAAAATAGATCACTTCTTTTCTTCAGTTTCATCAATTGTACTTCTCTTCACGACATCAACTATGCATTTGACAATTAAAATTAGGGGATTTTATATAAAAAATTATTTAAAAAAAAAATTACCAAAATGTGGCACTGTAACAAATATTTACCGAAATGGTGTTCTGACAAGCCACGCAGGCGCCAGCGCGGCCGCTGGCGCCTGCGTGGCCTTTTTTTTTTAACCGGCCCGAAAGGCGTCGGTTCAACCGACGTCTTTGGTTATAAGATAAAGGCGTCGGTTCAACCGGCGCCTTTCTTTATAACAGAAAGGCGTCGGTTCAACCGGCGCCTTTCTCTTATAACCAAAAGGCGTCGGTTGAACCGGCGCCTTTCTCGTATAACCGTAGTCCAGTTTTTTTTCACCAAGTGTTTGAAAGGCGTCGGTTGAACCGACGCCTTCGTTTATAACGTAAAGGCGTCGGTTTCGTTTATAACGTAAAGGCGTCGGTTGAACCGACGCCTTTTCGACACTGAATTCAAATCACTGTATCCTTTGGACGAAATCTACAATTTTTCACAACCTAATAATACACACACATCACAACCTGACAATACAACATCACAACATGATAACAAGATAAATTTTTTCTGATAATACAACAGACATGACACAAAATATATACAAAATATATTGCACCACATCAAAGTATTACAAATGTATTTATAAAATTACAAGAAGTGTTTATTGAATTCTCCTCAACCTATTCCTACCCCGTCCTCGTTCTCGAACTGGAATATCCTCAGGCTCAACGTCAGGTAAAGCATCTGAAGACGAAGCTGCCTGACGTTGAGTACGAAGTGCACGCTGTCGCCGAGTATATACTTTCGAAGAAAGAGGCCTCTCAACTTGCTCCAGCGGGGCATTTGGAAGAACAGGTGATGGGGTAAAACTCCTCGTGTCAGCTGATGATGTCAGAATGTCGGGTTCTGGAACAACCTCCAATCCTGGAATTTCAGTAACAACTGGCCGAAGCAATGGCAAACTCGCAAGAACATGTCCAGAGCGATCGTGTAGCGTCTGAGAGGCCGCTAGCAAGCTCTCATATGATCGGTCCACCAAAGCTCCCTCCGTCTGATCAAATGTCTGTCGTGCAAGAGTAAGCTAGAAAGAAAAACACAGGTATGTTATCTACTCACTACAAAACACTAGTGAATAAAATCAAATATGAAGTTAATGATACTCACCAATGACCGCTCAGTGTCGCCTCTTGGTTGATAGAACATCTCCGGCTCATGCATGGGTGGCATGATAAGTCTCCTAGTGATGCTCAAATACCATCTCATGTATGCATCTCGCTCAGTCATAGCAGGCTCCCCTTGAACGAGAGTGATCGTCCGGTCGTCCCATCTAGTAATGTAGGCCGCATGATGCGACCTCCAATCAAAACTCCCTCGGCCTCGACACGATAATCGTTCAATAAACTCCACAACAAGTGGGGGGAAAACTTGCTCTAATCCGAATTGCAGCATGACCCGATCCGGAACATGCATCTCGACGATGTCCACACATATAAGCGGCGTCCTAGATAGCCACACATGCGCTCCATCCGTACAAATTCCAGGTAACTGTGCTAACACATCATCGTGATATGGTTGCCATATTACCTACACAACATATGAATATGATACTTTACTTTTTGGTGAAATGTACATTTGTCATATTCATAACGCATGCAATATAAAGGAGTAATACCTGGCCGGATCGTTGATAGTCCAATTCCGATCTATACAATGCCAAGACACTGTGAGGATTCACAGTTTTTGTCTTCTTTGCATTCCACCTAACATAACGAGGATGAGGAATAAATTATCTAAAATATAACATCATCAAATACCTTTAATAAATAACACATACCGAACTCCTAACGGTGATAAACCATCTAGTGGAGTGCTCCTAATGTTTGGACGACCGACATGTAATCTCTCCCACGACCATAACTGTTTGCCACATACACACCCTCCGGTAGCGGACTGAACTGCTCTCTCAACCATAATAAACTGACCCTAGTTCGTCCTTTCAATGTGTCGCGTGGAGGTACCCGTCCAAGAAGGTGCAAGTACACTTCATTCCAATCAAGTCCCACAGTCGAGCAACACACAGCAATGCCATCAACTCGGAGTCCGAGAAGTACTGCAACATCCTGTAATGTGATCGTCATCTCCCCCAAATGCAAGTGAAATATCTGTGTCTCCCTCCGCCATCTCTCCACTAGGGCGGTGATGAGAGCCCTATCAATCCTGATGTACTGTAATCGTATAAAGTGCTGAAATCCAGCCATCTCAATGTACGGCAAAATGCGCGCATCAACTAGCCAATGACGCACATTTTGCCAGTGCTCGGTGCATTCAATGCACCCGGGATCCTATACAATTTACATGGATGGAAAATTGTTAAATATATGTAATATCTAAAACTAAGGAGATAAAGATTATGCACATACCTCTCCCCTCCAGATGCCATCAGATCTGTGCGTGCTCTGCTCTGTCAGGACGGCGGGATCAATCGGTCCTGGATCCATAATATCTACAAAGAAACGAACAATTAATCATAACTTCAAAGAATGTGTAAAACAAGTTAAGTTACATATTAAGATCATTGTATGCAAGTACCAATCAGCAGAAGGTGTGTTTTGGCAATGACGCCTGTTATGACCAACTTGGTTGCAATTCCCACATTGGTAGTGAGCTCGAACATCTGCTCTCATGCCCGCACTATCCATCGCATTATGTATTCTCCTACTGCATGAACGACCGGGTTTTCGTGTTACCCTTGGGGGCTTCACCACATACTCAGGTGACTTTTCCTCCCAAGATCGTCGATCTGGAGGCGGATAGAATTCGGCTGCATATACCTTTCTATATGCATCAGATGTATACCAATATCCAACTAAATCGCCGATGGGGAGTCTTCGCCTCGAATGGACAACAATTAGATGACGACATGGGTGTTTGTACACTTGAGGGTAATTGCAAGAACATGTATGATCGCTTACATCCACCACATATTTTCTACCATGCATTGTTTTCACTTCATACAAGTGAGAATTGATTTGGTCAACCCACATGCTGCCAATCAGGCGCGTTTGTTCTTTAATCTTCCATTCAATAGTAGGGGTGTATGGGGTTGTCATAGCCAACCCGGCCGAATGTCGCTTCACAAAGAATTTGACAATCCTGTAGAATGTGGCCGACACTAAGGCTTGCACAGGTAATGATCGAGCCCCCTTCAACACGCTATTTAGACTTTCAGCCATATTTGTTGTGGTCATTCCAAATCTTCTAAAACCATCATGAGCAAGCGACCACAATTGAGGTGATAATCCACCTTCCTCACTGAGTAGCCATTTTGCCTCTTGACTTTCTGCACCGATAAGTTTTATCTTTTCATCAAACTCGTCTACAGTAAGCACATATGCAGCTTCCCCTATCAACCTCGTCAATACATCATTTTTAAACTTCTTATGAAAATTATGCGCTATTGAAAACTCCCTCAATGCGTGTACAAATTCATCTTTATTGTGGAATATTTGCCCCACAAATATTGCTTCCTCATGATATGTCTCCTCATGCAAACCCCGATTTATTGCCCCATCTATTTCTTCATCAGTTAGTCGCGCCCACGCGGGCTCCTCCTCGTAAGGCAATTCCTCCTCAAAATCATCCAAGTTATCCATAGCAATTGCGATATCCACCAAATCATCTCCCTCATTTTGAACCATCTCTTGCACACTATCCTCTCCTCGTACATCTTCAACATTAACCTCAGGTGAATTAGGCACCCACTCATCATTTTCCCCATCCTCTTCCTCATTAATATTTCCCTCTTGCCAACCACTTGAACCAGGGTAAGTATAAGGGTTACGAAATGATGTTTGTGTGTCAAACCATTCACCACCTCGTGCCATGCCAAGATTCATCGCTTCATGAGCTTGAGATGTGTGCCTAAATTATTCAAAACAAAACTTATATCATAAATAAACAATTCACGTAATCGTAAGTTGAATGGTGAAACTACATTTTGTAAATAAACTAACCTCTAACTCGGAGAAAGTTGAGGTTCGTTGCACGCTAGTGATATAGACAAATCATCTTCTTCATTATCTTCCACACGCCTTCCTCTAGAATTTTCACTCGACCTATTTCTGCGAGCACTCCTACTTCCGCCTTCGCCGTCATTTGCAAACCTAGGCATGCATGCCTCTTTTTCTATAAATAGCTCGAAGCTAAACACACGAGGCGCAAAATAGAGCATGACATGCATAGAATTATCATCATCAATTGGTATTACGGTAGTCCTTGTTCCCAAAACAGGCATCTTGTACTTCATACGAATTTTCCATAATCTTTGATCCCATCCCAATTTATTGACCACTTGCATCTCTAGTTTATCATAAGTACTTGGCTTATTAATCAATAATCCTACGCTTTCACCGCCTTCGTATTCACCTCTATCAATTCTACCATCATACATTAACACAAACGGAACCATTTCTCCCGCCATCTTTGCTCACAAAACAATTAACAAACACTAGCTAATTATTTTCAACCCATACAAAAGTTTAAACGGATATTAAACGTATATTACCGGTGAGACGGAGCGACGAGACAGTGGCGAGGTGGGGTGACGACTGGCCGAGGCGTGGGTGGAGAGAACGGCGGCGGTGGCGGCGTCGGTGGGGCGAGAACGGCGGGGGTGACGACTGGCCGAGGCGTCGGTGGAGAGAACGGCGGCGGCGGCGGCGGCGGCGGTGGGGCGAGAACGGCGGGGTGGCGAGACCAACGGCGGTGGCGGCGAGAGAGGGGAGGAGAACGACGGAGGCCGAGGCGAGCGAGGGGAGGAGAACGACGGCGGCGGCGACCAACGGCGGTGGCGGCGGCGGCGAGCAAGGGGAGGCAACGGCGGCGGCGTTAGGTCGAGGTGGGGAGGAGACCGAGCCCGCGCGGGCTATATACGAAATGAAAGGCGTCGGTTCAACCGACGCCTTTCCGTTATAAATGAAGGCGTCGGTTGAACCGACGCCTTTACGTTGTAAACGAAGGCGTCGGTTCAACCGACGCCTTTCAAACACTTGGTGAAAAAAACTGGACTACGGTTATACGAGAAAGGCGCCGGTTGAACCGACGCCTTTTGGTTATAAGAGAAAGGCGTCGGTTCACCCGACGCCTTTCTGTTATAAAAAGAGGCGCCGGTTGAACCGACGCCTTTCTCTTATAACCAAAAGCGTCAGTTGAACCGACGCCTTTCGGGCCGGTTAAAAAAAAAGGCCACCGCTGGCGCCTGCGTGGCTTGTCAGAATACCATTTCGGTAAATATTTGCTACAGTGCCACATTTTGATAAATTTTTTTTTTTTAATGATTTTTTATATAAAATCCCCTTAAAATTATCAAGGGAAAAATACATTGACAACAATCAAGATTCAAGATCCAGGGATCACAGAATAAGTTCGTTTCAGCCAAACAGCTGGTCTCTTTGAATATACAAACCCTTGACAAAAAAGGATATAGATTAATAAAAATTAGAAAGAAGTGGGTGCCTCAGTGAAAGATTTTCAACAATGGTTCTGGTATGGAGTTGTTTCTCTTTCTATGAGCCATCTCAGGTGAAGAAAATCATCCACCGAGCACGGCAGCTTCAGGGGGCCGGCGTAGTACCCGTAGACCTCTTGTGCTTTCTCCAGGAGCTTCTCCAACCGAGGGTGACGCAGATAAGATATGGGAATTGTAAACCTCCTGAAGGCACCATCTTCGTCTTCTAGACCTACACTCACTACTAGCCAGCCCTTCTTCACCTTGCTCCTCTTCCTCTCTTGCATAGCGCAGATATGTGTAACACAAGTAGTGACCACTAGTTGTACGACTCTTCTCTTTCGATGGCTTCTTGCTGTCTAGCTGAGACCAGAAGCAGCCAAGCTTGCTTTTATAGACTAGAGAGGACTCTCAAGTTGGCGGTTTTTTTATAATTTGAGTGTACGTTCTTTCAAGTTTATACGGCATTCGGAAACTCGCTGCACTTTACATTTCTCTTCTTTTTTGCCGAATAGTTCCAATATTTCTTACGTAGGGTTGGTATTATTTTACATGTAATATTAGATGATGTGATGAACAGGCTGCAAAGCGCACCAAGACCAATTGGGAGACAAATACACTATATGTTGCTTTTTTTAGGAGTCCGGATCTGCTGGTGAAGCTTCACGGGCGTACGATGGCACATACAGATACAATGTGCGCTCGGCCAAACACACATCTTTTGGCCGAGCGCACACGCTTTTCGTGTGTGTCGTCGATTCCGTACGCTCGACGGCCGGTGAAGCTTCACCAGCGGCGGCAGATCCGGTTCTCTTTTTTAGCGATGAAAAGTTGGTCTTTTGTGTTACAGGCGTTCTTGTGCTACAGGGTTATTTACGCCTCTAAGTTATCTGTTGTCAGAGAGGTCCAACGGTAATGGTATTTTTGGCAAACCAAAAAAAAAAAAAGAGGAAAGAAAGAAAAATATTGATTTCTTCTTATGAAGAAAATATGATATTTTAGGTCAAAGTTGATAGTACAGGAAATCATATGTTTGTTGCTCCTGTCCAAATAATTTAAAAATGAGGTAAATTTATTAACTTGTAGATCTCACAACATTTCAAGCTTACCACTGTACATGCACCTTTTTTACATACATTGGCCTGTAAGGAAGATCCAATAACTTTTTTGTGGATCCGTAATTTCTAAAATGGAGTCACTGTTTTATTGACGGAGGGAATACCATTTTTGTTTCTTGCGTTTTGGTAAGTGACCCCATATGATATCTACTCCCCCATCGAATTATCTACAATTAGAAAGGGGAATATAAAGAAAACAAAAAAAAAAAAACAAAGGAGCCCATCATTTCAGAAGTGGGCCTAAATGGGCCTCTGCTAGAATAAATATATGAGGTTGGTAAGAAGAGGTACACGTCCGTGTTAGCTGCCTGTCCTTAAAAGTAGTACGGACAAAGCCCGTGGCCGGCCATGTGAAGGAGCCTCCACATTGGTTGCCACTTGCCATATAGCCTACAGCCCAACAACTTTTGATTATGGATAATGACTCATCCATGGCTATAGCTTTTATTTTGTCAGTTTTGTCGACCTTACTTTTGAAATCTAAAGACAAATTTTCATGGTGTCAGTTGGATAGATTAATCATGTTTGTCGACCTTTTTGTTCGATGGCGTTATCCTAAACTGCTTGATCAGATGAAGGCTGAGGTCGTTTTTCTACAGTGCTGTTTTCTATATCCCTAGAGCTACTAACAGTATAATGCATCGACTTGCAAGAAACGGCAATTCATCAGATAAATTATCCATTGAAACGGAACTGATCCACTTTTATCATTCCCCAATTTATAGAGGGCATGGAGCAATAGCAATCCAGACTTCTTGGAACATTCTCTATTGTAAGATATTGTTCTTCTTTAAAAAAAATGCTCGATCAAGAATGGAATTCTTCGAATTTGATTGGCAAGGTCAATTTATCCATACATCAGCCAAGGAGACCACTTTTTTCTAATGAGAACCATCGAAACTACTTAGGCTGTTTGGTTCATGAATTTGGCAATAAATTCAACCCGAATTTAGAAATAATTAACTGAATCCTGTTTAGTTTATGAATTTTAGCTAAATTTAAAATTTAACATGAAAGAGGATTCTCTTTTAATTTAGCCTTAATTTGTGAATCTTCTCATGAGGGTGAAGATTTATCAAATTAAGACTGAATTGTGAATTTTCACTTCAACAACCAAATGACATTCTTATTTTACACCAATTTAGTCTGAATAAATTCTCTATTAATTAAACTTTAAAT
Source organism: Houttuynia cordata (assembly GCA_039654745.1). NCBI lineage: Eukaryota > Viridiplantae > Streptophyta > Magnoliopsida > Piperales > Saururaceae > Houttuynia > Houttuynia cordata. The sequence continues at coordinate 27,349,549 of CM077504.1, forward strand.
TTATTAAAATTCATTAACTAAACAACCCCTTAATTACAGCTTCTTATACATACAATGAAATTGCACTGACATATTATTCAGTACAAAATAAACGAACAAATGAGAACCATAAAATCAACTAGAAGCCACTGTGTGGGTCGCTCAGCAGGAACGGAAGGAGAAATGGCGAATGATGAGACGACCTCCACGACCAGAGGCTTCTCTCTCGACCACCCACCTTAAATGGAGGAAGTCATCCACAGAGATGGGCAAGCTCAGTGGTCCTTCACTAGAGAACCCATAAACCTCCTTCACCTCCTCCAGCAACTTCCTGAAGTGAGGATGATGGAGGTGTGATATGGGAATCATGAACTTGCGTGTCCCTCCTTCCTTGCCTTGTTCCAGTCCTACTCTCACTACCACCCACCCCTTCTTCACCATCTTTCTCTTCTTCTCTTGAATAGCAAAACGGCGAGACATGCCTAATACGAGCATTCTTGCTGCTGGGTTCATCCTAATTGCTTTCGTTTGTAATTTTGAGTTGGAAGCAAAGGTGATAGGTGGTCGTTTGCTTTTATAGATTCATCACATGAAGAATGATAAGTTAGTGTTCCTTGAGATATTGTGCTTTGTATAGTTTATACGATATTCTATTTCATTAATAAATGTAGTAGAAAGGACAGGTTAAAGTGATGTTCATCTTCCTGCTCAACAGCTAAGCCAGATAGTATAAAATATGCTTAAGAAATAGATTAATTTTTCTAAAACCTAACTTACCTAGTCTTAAGTACTCTTTACAACCGTACCCGTAGTGATCTTGGAGTTGGATCTTTGTTTTTGTTCAAGCGTCTAATTTGGCCTCTAAGATGTTTTGGACAGAACATAAATAACGTATTAGTACTTGTTACCGTTTCAATTTGCCGGTTGTTTATGGTTGTTACGTGTAAAATAGTGTCTGTGGACCACTTTCGTCTCACTCTTTTTATTTTCCCTTTGACTTGATTTGATATGGTTGTTACGTGCAAAATGATGTTAAAAGCAAGACAAGATTCTAGAACGAATACACCTTAATTCACACCCCAAGAACAGATCATTTACTTCATTTTCAATGTTTTGTGTGTCTTTTATCTGAAATAAAGAATATGTTGTAGCCTACAACCATGATGCATGGCTACAGTGCAAGAGATCCTACAGCCACAATTTACCCGATTGCACCTCAAGCTTGGACCCACTCAGGCTTACCAACCTCCTATCTCATTTTTGTCTAAAAGCATCTAGTGGCAGATCTACATTAAGACTATTGGGTCATGGTTCCCCAATAGCCTTAATGCAGATCCGAAATAAAGTGTACAATCAGCCGTCACACATTTTTCTCTGCGTCTGAGAGATGCTTCTTTACCTCCAAATATGCGATGAGGAGAGGAACATAGAGAAGCTAAAGTGAATTTTATCAACCCCAACCATCTTGGCTGGAGAAGTTATGTGATGTTTTCTTACAGGTAATCTAGTGACAATATTTATCCAATACAGTCCCCTTGATCATTTGTTAGAAAGAAGCAAGGCTTAAATGGCAAGTGACTATATAGATCGCCATTCACCGTTAGTACTTACCACCAGCTCAAATCTTACCATTTCGTCTCTCACATGTAATACCCAATTCCTTACAATCCACTAGTTTCCATTTGTCGAGGCCTCGAGGGTATCTATTTAGATAGAGTGCTAGACTGCTAGTAAAAGAAACCTACATAGTGTTTGGGATCCCGTCCTGTGGCACTGCAGTCTGCAGGCCTGGAATCGATCCACTATGTTAATACAAGGGCCGCTTGATTAACGGTCGCCATCGGAGGGCTTGCAGCGCCTAGGCGGATGCCTTGTGCGTAAGGTGAGGTGCATATGCATTTTTAGTCTTTTTTGGGATATAAAATTTGAAACCACCTTTACTCGTACTGATAAAAAAGCAAGGTTTTGGGTTGAGTCCGAAGTACTTATCATGAGCGGTTATTTATCCACGCTTAGACAAGAAATAACCAAATATTTCTTACAGTCGGCCAACAAAATTTTGCAGCTTCTTATAATGGATATAATGATCTGAGTACAAGATTAAATAAGAAGACAATTAAATCAAAAGAATCCTTATATGTGATTAGTACAAGAACTGTGTAATTCAGCAGGAACGGAAGGAGAAATGGCGAATCATGAGATGACCGGCCTCCCCGACCAGAAGTTTCTCTCTCCACCACCCACCTTAAATGGAGGAAGTCATCCACAGAAATGGGCAAGCTAAGTGGGCTTCCCTGCAGAACCCATAAACCACTTTGGCTTCCTCAAGCAGCATCCTGAAGTGAGGATGATGGAGGTGTGATCATAGTCACAATGTTTCGATTTCGGTAAGGGCCTTTCATTTTCGTTTCATTCCGGAAAATTTTTGGGCCTACCAATATTTTTGGGCCTACCGATATACGGTAAAAATTAATTTTCGTTTTGTAAAAAAATATCAGTAGTCAAAAATTAGTTTTTACCGTATTTTTTTACAATCTAACTTCTAAAATAAATTATACTAATTTAAACAAATCATAGATTTCAAAATATGCATATTAGGACGGGAAACAATAGGGAAAGTTATTTTTTTTTAAATAATTTTTTTTAAAACAATTTTTTTAAATGGCGATATATCGAACGGCGATATTTAAAAAAAATAGGGAAAACGATATTTAGCCGTCTCATTTTATCGGATGGCGCTAGATATTGATATATCGCCGATATGGAATTCCTTGGGTGTGACATGGGAATCATGAACTTGCATGACCCGCCTTCTTTAATTACCTTGTTCCTGTCCTACTCTCACTGTCACCCTTTCTTTACCTTCTTTCTCTTCTTTTCTTGAATTGATAAAGGGCGAGACATGCCAAAGATCATCATCCTTGCTTTCGTTTATAATTTTGCGTTGGAAGCAAAGTTGAGAAGAGGTCTTTGCTTTTATAGATCCATCACATGAAGAATGATAAGTTTATGTTCCTTGACATGCTTGGTAGAGTTTGTACGAGGATATGGTCCTGAATTCTATTAATTTAATTGGAAAAAGGACATTCTATAGCGTTGTTCTTTGTTCCTGCTCCAAGCTGGCTGGATAGTATAAAATATGCTTCAGAAATAATTTTATTTCCCTACATGTAATACCTAGTTTTCGGCAATCCTTACAATCGTTATCGTACCCGCAATCTTCAAATTGGACATTTGCTCTGGTTCGAGCGTCGAATTTAGCGTCTCTAAGATATTAGGAAACAAGGGTAAATGTTGTATCACTACTTAAATACCATTTCAACTTGCCCACTATTTTTTTTTTCGAACTTTGGTCTCACTTTCAACGCTGTAATAATCCCATGCCCGCCAGATCATCATCCAACGGCCAGGGGCCTTTTCACCTGGTTATCCACAAACCAGAGTCTTTTCCCTGCCGAACATCTACTGCCCAGCATCTACCTCTTGCATTGTGTCCGGCCATGCATTTCGATAATAAAATGGCAAGAATAAATCAAGGCATGGAATGTCGTATTGGATATTGGTAAAATATCGGTCGGCCAAAGAGGCGAAATATCGGAGATAGTGTAAAAAAATATCGGTGGTTGAAAACTAGTTTTTATCATATATTTTCACACTAACTTCTAAAATGAGTTATACTAATTTAGACAAAGCATAGATGTCAAAATATGCATATTAGGATGGGAAACAAACTTTTTTTTCCCTTTTGTTCAAAAAAAAATTAAAAATTTTTTTTTATTTTTTTTTGTAAAACGATTTTTTTTAAAACCGATATATCGACGATATTTGAAAAAATTTTAAAATTCGATATCATGTAGTATCGATGTATCGGGTGGGGTATCAAGCCGGCATTCCATGAATCAAGGTGATGGAACTTGGAGGTGGAGGTAGTGTCGAAGTCGCAGTTGGAGCAGAGTAGGGCGATAAACGAAAAAGGGGAAGAGGTGTCCCGATGGTTTTTCCAGAGCTGAAAAGTGATTTATCTCTGGTCCTGCCCCTGCCCCTGAAAATTTTGGCCCACTTTCAGTGCTGTTTTGGGGGGTGATTTCAGGACCCTCATTTTTACAGGGCGCCAAGGAAAAAAAACATCTCAAGAAAAAAAATCATTCAGGCCCATCTACAATACCCATTACCCCACATTTGCTTTAAGCCACTTTTACACAACCACAACTTGACTGAGGAAGGCATTTAAATTAGGGACTGTCAAGTACACGACAATCAAAACTGTCAATAAGTATGTTTGATCAACCATTCATCGAAGGAGCTGCCAAACGTAATATATTCCGGCCCATCCGATCTTAAAATGCAGTCAGCAAAACTTCTATCAACATCATCATCCACCTTGAATAGATAGAAACTGAAAATTCCATGTCTAATCCGGAGATGCAGACTCGCAGAGGAAATATAGTTTTACTTGGACACAGATGTCATAGCCAGAAACTATCCTGCTTCAGTGCTTATGGTAGTTTCTCACAGGATAACACAGTTCTACGAGAAAATATGTGGGACAATTAGAAAAGAGGAAGCCTTCGTACAGAATGATGGGTCTCAAAAAACTCAGCAGTAGATACAAAACGTGGTGTTTTTCACTTTTTTTGTAGCTGAACTCTACATGATTGGCCGAGATAAGAATCCAAGACAGCAATTACAAACAAGGGAAAAAAAACAATCTACCACTGTCTCCTCCCTCCTACCCACATATTAAGTTCACAGAAAAGTGTTCAATGGTGGATAAGCGGGCTAATAACGATCAGCCTAACAAACTCACTTGACATTGAGAAAAAAGGTAGTTGCATCTACAATATTAACCCACATATGAAACAAAATAATAACAAACCAGAAAGAAGAGGCAATTCTTTCACCAATGAAGGAGCATTAGAGGAACTTCCTGAAGGACCATTTGCTGGAGATACACCAATAAAACCTGGAGTTCCCGAAATTCCTGGATTTGGTGTCGAACTAACACCGCCAGGCTCTGATGGTGATGGCGATGGAGTAAAAGCAGACACTTCACTCAGTGCAGTTGGTGGAGATATTACCGGCGGAAACTGGTGAACCCCTGCATTGCATATACATAGAGTGCTTAAACACATAAATTTTTTGGCTATTTTATCTTAAAATGAACTTAAAACAGAGATCAAGTGCTCAAAATTCATGTAAATCTCAAACTCAGAAACATACAGCCAATTAGCTGTAACAATGAATTTCTCTTATTACAAGCTAACAAATACATTATTTAGAATATATCAATGCTATTTGCTTGTGACCCATTTTCTAGTAATACATGAACAATCATTCACCATAACTCCGCTCAGCTATGCTGATTACATAGACCATGGTAAATACAAGAACGATTGCTGTGTACTTATACCTGGGCATCGAGGTTGAAGAGATGTGGTCAATCTACAAAAGAAAACAATGTGTTAGAATCCTGCATGTCAAAATAAAAAACTATGAGAGAGAGAGAGAGAGACTGACGCAGTCCAAATGGTTCCATTAACGAAACCATCATAGCTACACGAGGTCACACTGCAACCTGCACTTGTTTGCTGTGAAGTGACATTGCCGAGCATGAGATTGGTTTGCCTGCATTGCATGCTTGAACAAGAGACTGCTAGTGCAGCAGGAGTACAGTAAAGACTGCAAGATAAAACAATTGTATCAAAAGGACAATGCAAGGAAGCACTATATCAACATACAACATAACAGCATAAACCCCACACTGAACGTGATACAGTCATTACTTGAGATTGCCAGGTCCACAACTGCATTGGATGCAGTGACTCGCCGTAATAGCATAACTCCCATTCGGCACAATCAAATTGAAGTCTGAGGCGGAATGTTGAAACGAAGAAGCACAAGCTGCAATAGTAAGAAGAAGAAAACACAAATGATCTTATAGAAGAACTATCATGGAAAACCTCTTAATTACATGTCAAACACCTAGTAACGATGTAATTTCTACGAAATACCTCTGATGAGGTCTGAAACATGAACCTTTCACAAAAAATACAAAACCCATTTTTCTGCGGAAGTAAGAACTAAATTAAACTTCTTCAAGGGAAAAAGATATACTCCCTCCGTCCTGTTTTAGATGCTCCATCTGGAAAAGAGGATAGTCCCGTTTTAGACGCTCATCTGGTCAATTTAAGTGTATTTTGAACATCTTCTTCCCCCATTAGTTGGGATTTCCACCATCCAATAAATATCAACATTGTTTAATGGAGCTATTAAAACAGGACGGCGGGGGTAATTTCTAATTGAACTATGAAACGTTTACAGCTATTAAATGCTACTTATGAACACTCCAAACCTAATTGGGCATAGACTATATACATCTCTGAGTAACTTGTAGATTAGCATAATTCTAAAAAATTTGCAAATGTAGAATTTCAGCGCAACTGGTTATGATCAATTGTAAAGGGAAAGTTACGAGCTTGACCATGAAAGAAATCACAACATACAGATTTTCAGGTAAAGACAGGAAGAGAGTGCTAATAAGAAGTAAGAGTGTTGCCAAAATTGGTACCAGGCAAGGGAATGGCGAGGATGTCGCCAGGCTTGACGGCCATGCTTCCCATGGCATTCACCGCCATCACGTCGGTGACCGTAGTATAGTACTCGGCGGCGATGGCAGAGACGGAGTCCCCCTCCCTGACGACGTACGACAAGTAGACGGCGGGGAGGCCGTTGTCGGAGGAGTTGAAGCAAGTGCAGGGAAGGGGGATGTCGAGGGTCTGCCCGACGTCGAGGGCAGAAGGGTCGGAGATGCCATTAGCGTCGGCGATCTGGGCGGGGGAGATGAGGCCGGAGTAGACAGAGCCGGAGATGGAAGCGAGGGTGTCGGAGGGGCGGGTGCGGTAGGTGGTCCGAGACTTGCGGATGCCGTCGCGGCAGGAGCAGGAGGGGAGAGGGACCTTGAGGAAGAGGCCGGCGGGGAGGATGTGGTTCTCGAGGTCCGGGTAGGACACGTCGTAGGCGTTGGCGGCGAGGAGGGCGACGGGGTCGACCTGGAAGAGGGAGGCGACCTCGGCTACCTTGAGAGGGGCGTAGAGGGTGTAGCCGGCCATGGCGGGGCAGGCGTCGGCGCCGGAGCAGGGCTCGATGGTGGACTTGCCGTGGACGGCGAGGAGGAGGGAGAGGAGCACAATGCCGGTGGTTGCGGCCCACATTGCGGCGGGGCTAGGGTTAGGGTTTGGGACCGGCGGGGGAGGGAGTGGAGGAGCTCGGTGGAGAAGTGGAGTTGGGAGTGATCAGTGTCGGGGAAGCTGGGGCGTACGCAGAGACAAAGAGTCCAGATTGTCAGGCTGTCCAGCGGAAAAGCAAACCGACCTCGGCTTGGCTGGCTTAGCTGGCGCCGAGAAAGAGAGAATATGAGATGATTTTTGACCGTCCGCTGCAGATGAACGAGAGATCATCGTGATGGAGAAGATGCTATTGGTTGGAATCTGTGAAAACTTTTCCGGCTGGCGGCCATTGGTGAGCCGGCCTTTCGAGGATGGAGTTTGTGGGTTTTTGCTGGGTGCCAAAAACAGCTCATCTTTCCCGAATCCCGAGGATGTCACAGACCATTATCGAAATTCGCACTTTCCCGCCACCTCGACTGTTAATTACTTTCGGCCCACTAATATACTGACTAGTGAATATAACTGATTGGGTCACGGGAAAAAGGTTAAGCAACTTAAGTTTTCAATGATAAACTTCAAAGAAAGAGATTTACGGATACCTAGATCTATTTGCGTTAATCATCTTCATAACCATAATGAGTTTATTATTTAGAATTTGGCTGAGAATAATCTCGATTAAGACACCATATTAGGATTACTAATGATATATTTATAACTAAACTAAGACACCATTGTTAAGAACCCTAGAATCCTAACCGTCCATCAAATGGTTCAGATATGTCATTTAAAACCATAGCTTAATGGGTATTCTGACTCAGGCCTATTACCCAAACAGTTCTAAAATCCCAAAACAGTGTTAATTGAGATAGTTTGGTCACTTTATGATTTATTACAAAAACAAGCCCAACATTCTCTCACTTGGTACAACTTCTCAATTGAGCCATAGAAACAATAAAATCTCCCACTTTGCTCAATAAAACTAACCAAGTGGGTAATATGAAACTATAAAAATGACTTTCGTATCGCATACAAAATGTCATAACCGTAAATATACCCTTCGAACTATATGTGGTAACTTTATACTCGTTCAAAATGTCATAATCGCATGAATCAAGGCGGTTATATCCTCAGATGAGAACATTCCCTTCCATATATCACAATCCAACTAATTCATTCTGATTGAGTGCTATATATGGCAAAATATATTTATAAGTCAAGGCACATTCCCACTCATTTTGCAAATATTGTCTCATACTTAAGTGCACTGAAAAATGAGACACTGCAAGAAAAGAAATTATAACTGCTATGATAAATGAGTAAAGTCCAGAAGTACATAAGCAAAATCAAATGCAATATGAGCTAATAAGACCTATACGATCCACATGACTCTTAAATAGAGAAGGGGGTAAGCCCTTACTCATTGGATCAGCAACCATAAACTCAGTACTAATATGTTCAATAACAATTTTCCCTGCTTTAACACGATCCTGAACAACAAGATACTTGATGTCGATATGCTTACTCCGACTGCCACTCTTATCACAGAACATCTTTAAATGCCTAGATATGGAATCCATAATAGTAAGTCCTTCGATAAGGTTCATCAGCCAAGTAGCATATGATGTGCCCTCATAACAAACAGCAAGCTCTGCCTCTATAGTCGATGACGCTATAAGGGTTTGCTTAATACTTTTCAAAGAGACAGCACCACCTGCCAAAAGGAAAATATAACCAACCCTATGTTTACTTTTTCGAGTCAAGACAACCAGAAAGTCTGCATTTGTATATCCAACTAGTTCCAAATGATCAGAATGTCTGTATGTAAGCATGTAATCCTTCGTTCTTTGTAGATACCTCATAACCTTCTTTGCAGTTCCCAAATGATCCAACCCTGAATTTTGCTGGTATCTACTTAACATTCTCATAGTAAAGGCAATATCAAGTCTTGTACAGACCTCCAAGTACATCATACTACCAACTACCGATGCATAAGGAATTTCCTTCATGCTTTTTAATTCCAAAGAATTCTTTGGACACTGGAACAAGCTAAATTTGTCACCCTTCACAATAGGGGCTGTACTAGGTGAGCAATTTTCCATGTTAAACCGTTTCAGAACTTTATTGATATAAGCCTATTGAGACAATCCAAGGATCCTTCTAGATCTTTCACGATAGGTCTCAATCCCTATGATACAGGATGCCTTTCCTAAATCTTTCATGTCAAAGTTCTGAGAAAGAAACTGCTTAGTCTCGTGTGACATCCCTAAGTCACTGCTTCCAAGTAGAATGTCATCAACATACAAGACCAAAAATGTGTAACGGCTCCCACAAATCTTAAGGTATATGCACTGATCAACAATGTTCTCTTTAAAACCAAATGAAGTAATAACATCGTTGAACTTTAAATACTACTGTCGGAAGGCTTGTTTCAGTCCGTATATTGACTTATTGAGTCTGCTTAAGTGGCAACACTGTAGCGCATTCTGGGATGGATCCCCAAATGCTTTGATTTATGCAATACCTCATGAGCATCATGCTTAAGCGGTTAGACCGCTCCCACTTTTCAAAAGATGCTACCTCACCTGACGTACTTTTTTCCGTAGGAGTGTGGGTACATCCATACGAAACGCCAAATCCAAGTCCATGCACCCTAATAGTAAAAGCGTCTTTTCCTTATAATCCTTAAAATTATCCTCAGACAATAATGGATGGTGCTGATTATGGTAAAAAATAAAAGACAGATAAGCTACAATAAAAGAATAAATATATGCAAATATTAAAGAGGGCAATAAACAATAACATAAGTACGAAAATAGCCAATGCTAAAATCATGTAGTAAACTTGTAATCCTCCCTTTGGGCAAATGTTGCAATCTACATCAAATTTACTAAGCCGTATAGAAACAAAAGTTCATTTTGTCTCGTGATAAGGCTAGTGGGTTATACAGAAAATATTATATGAAAAATCCCACACCTTTGGGGATAAGGATTCACCCATGTTAATATATAACCTTCTACCCTATCCTAATTATGTAACGCTAACTACCACCTCCCTTTGGGGTCGGATGACAATCTTTATCACATAATCAAAATTTGATAATAGCAGAATATTTTTATGTACGTGAATCTATGCATCCCATGGTAGCATTCTATATGATTCACATGTTGAGAAATAACTTAGGATATTTTGGCCATTCCTAAATCATCTCAACGGACGTGGGAACTGAATTTGTGCTATTTACCTTTGTCAAATAATAAAATGAATGCTATTAATTATCAGACAATCATAACAATATCTATATACAAAATTGACATCAATTTTGTCATCAGGCTTTTGGGACTCGGCCAGGGGTTCCATCACCACACACCACAATGAAAAAATATAGTCCAAAGTCCTTATACAATCCATAAAAAAAATTTGTACAAGGTGGAAGCTATAAGCCCCTGTAATAGAAAAATATACATTAATTCTTTATGACTGCATCTGCATCCAGACGTGGTCTTTGAAGTCTGGTGTCGCTTACAATAGGTATAATGTACACTTTCTCTCAAAATTACATAAGTGGTGCGCTCAACAATTTAAAAAAATTGATAAAACATGCGATTGCAATATAATCCCTTGGCCAGCCCATAACATTAATAAAGCCTTAATTATAATAATTAAGCCTTTTTTTTGCTCCGGAATGGACCAAACCAGAGTCTGGATCTTAAATCGGGCCGGTTTGATTTATAATGTGAACCGAGCAGGCCCGATTTACTTTTAAGGTTGGTCCGGTTTAGAGCATGGGTCATCCTCTTCAAGAGGATGCCCTAATTTCTTTAATAGCAGCAGGCGGCAGCCGTCATGGCTTCCATCGCCGCCTCCACCTTCCTCCTTCAACGGCCAAAGACCGCTTCTTTCTTTTGAGGTTCCTCATTGCCAGTCCCATTGTGATCGCAACAACAGCCATGGACGTCGCTGCTGGGCGATTGCGACGGCATCAAGGCCAGCATCATCCTCATCAGCGGTTGCGACGGTGATCGGGATCCGCATAAGCAGAATGGGCAGCGGCAATGGATATGGCCGCCAAAGGGCAACACTGCAGCGGCCGAAAGGTAAGGCCTTTTTGCGGGTCAGCCGCGACCCACTTCTACGGGTCATCTTCAAGTCAGAAGACGGGTTAGGGCGGCAGAGGTTCTCCCCTCCGCCGTCCGGTGAAGATCGCCGCCATCCGAAAATGGGAAAAACACGTCGCCCGACAGCGGCCATCCCAGATGCGGCGCGAGACGATGGCGGCCTGTGCGCAAGCAGCGACGCCGGCCAGCGCCTAAACACGGTGAGGAGGCGGCGCTGGCCAGTGCCTGGCAGGATTGGAGATAGGGAGCGACGGCCGGAAGCCACAACGGCCGGCGCGCACTCATAGATAAATTTTATTTTTAAGCCGCCGCTGGACTGTGCGAACAAATCCGGTGGGCCGGCGCAACGGCGGCTCTGGCCGGTGCGACTGCTCCGGCCTGCAGTCCGGCGGCTGTCCGTGGCGTATGCTCTGATCTTGTTCCTAATACCGGTTGATAAACTTTAAAGCAAGAGATTTAGGCATACCCGTAGCCATTAGAACCTTCAATGGAGTTTTTGTGCTAATCCTCTGCTAATTATCTTCAGAACCACAATGAGTTTCTGGTTTAGAATTTAGTTGAGAGTAATCTCGATTAAGGTACCGTATTAGGATGGCTAATGGCGTATTTATAACTAAACCAGGACACCATTGTTAAGAACCTTAGAATCTTGACCGTCCAATGATTCAGATCTGTCACTTAAAACCACATCTTAATGAGTATTTTGACTCAGCTTAATAGATAGTTTAAAAGCCCAAAATAGTGTCAATTGAGATAGTTGAGTCACTTTATGTTTTATTAAAAAAACAAGCCCAACATTCAATTCTATAGGTCTCACCATCCAATAAGAATCTTATTTTCCCAAATAAAACTAGTAATATGGGACAGAGGGAGGTATTTCTCAAGGCTCTCTCTCTTCCCGCTTCTTCTTCTTTTTACCCTTCTTTCTTCTTTTTGGCAACGGCGGTAGCGCCAGCTCTTCTATCTCAGAAGAAC